>CM050165.1:340312825-340682825 GCA_027410445.1 Discoglossus pictus | reverse complement strand
GCTGAACTTGATACTTCCAAACCAGAATTTGTAAGAGGGATGCCATGACCGTGCTCTTTTAAATAAATGCAAGAGCAATCATGGTGTTACATGTCCCTGTGAAAGATGAACAAATCATTTTGGCGCAGGCGTAATGGGAAAGGACCCTACATCTTCTTTTTATGATTAATTGATACTAATGTTTTCCTGGTGGTAGTTGAATCTATTATTTGTTAATTATAATCATCCGCAGTTAGCATATGGATCTGTTGTTTAATGACCATAATTGATAGTTATGATGATAAAAGGAATACTGTATTCCTATATTTAAATTATCTTTTCAAACTTGGGCAATATTTTTATAGAATGTAAACAAAAATATTACAGCCCTATTTGTTTACCCCTACTTTAAAATCTATCATTTTGATTTCTGCTGATCAACTTCCTTAGGTGGGGGGAGTCTTTAGATGCACAGTGGGAATGTGGCATATGAAACTGACAAAACTTTCAATGGAAAAATCATGAGTTTATAATGACACACCCTCCTGAGTTGAGAAACAGAAATGGAATACTGCAGTAAAATAAGTGCATTAAAAATCAGACATGTGAAGCTGTTTTTTTATTTATTTATTTGTTGCTTTCTGCAATCATTTTGCCCAAACTCAAGTATAATTATTTAAAATACCATATTTACAGGCTGTACTGTAATAATACTGGAGAAGGCAAGACCCTATCATTGCCAAGATAACTTTATAGATAAGCACAACCAGAGACTTAATGATAAATGTGCCTGGTGTGCTATGGTTCATCTGGTTACAGAGAGTCAGACATGACTGAACAACTGCCTTGTGCTATTTTTACTGCAATTATTTTGATATTAAATATGTTTTATCAGTCTCTGCTATTTATATTTATTTTTTTGGTGGTTCACCTGATATATTATCCCTGATATTGTTTGTTCCTGTTTTTTTTTATTTCCTCTTGTTTCTATGAGATGTTTTTTATTTTATTTATTTATTTATTGCTCTTTTACCTGAAAGGTGCTCTTTCAGCTTGGAGACTGCAACAGTTAACACCGTGTTGTGAGCAGCAGATATAATTTAACAATATAAAGTCATCCATCATTGGTGAATTTAGGGTTTCATGACCCATAACACCCCACACTTATTAAATCTCTGTCTGTCAGTGGGTTCAGCAGCATCATTTGCTGTTGTGGTTCTCAATTATTTAACTTGTCCACTAGATGGCAGTAGCAGCCTGTATTCTTTATACATTATATATAAATGCATATTTTATTGTATTACATCCTTTTTTAATTATATATGAGATTTTTCTGCCAATATAAACTTCTTAGCAAAGTCTCAAATGCTTCCTTTTGTGAAAAACATAAATGTCATGATAGCTTATTTATTTTGTATTTGCAATGTACTTTTGCATTATAGTGTATATATCAATTTCTGGGGACAACACTAGCACACAATGCGATTATATGGATGGGAATATAGAGGATTGTTGCATAGGCTGCAGTCAGGACAAATTATACTTCTGTCCCTACACAAGTCCTGAAGATGTTTATGTAATGTGGTTGCTGGGAATGGGCAGCTAAGTGAAGATGTAATATTAGCTGTCAGATAATGTTTCCAGGAATCCTCCTTGGGTTCTGCTGCTGACTGTTAGCAACTGCTGCTTTCTACATTGATTGTGTCAGCAAGATATAATTAGTTAAGGCAAATATGAGATGTCTGTCCTGTGCTGCTAAGATGCCATTTCCAATCCATTAAATGGACTCTATGGCATCAGCAAAACAAAGGAACCAGTGTATTAAAGAAAAACACTTTGGAGATATAGATGTGCCATTAAACGTCCCATGTTTGGTCACCCATTGCCAGTTTACTTTTTATATAGAAAACCCCATATAAATTGAGAGGATATGAACAAGAGGGGAGCGGGATACAAAGTGCTAAATCTCCTGGTGTATATAGCCTTTATCTTCTTATGGCCACACCAAACACATATATATTATGCCTTCACACATAAGCACATCCATCAATACCACGTCAGATTGAGTTGGGGTTCCCATTACCTCCCAGTAGTCTGAAGTGCGTCTTGTGGATCAATAAATAAATGTTCACTAATCTCTATGTGTATGCATGGTTATGGACTAAGCCAAATTGGTGACGGTCTATCACTTATGTATGTTTATGTACAATTATGTACACCAACGGTACAATGGAATCAAAACCATATAGTTTATTGAATTACAATCTCGTCAAATAATTGTACCAACCCTTTGGGAATATAGGGACATATGAGTGGACATGTCACTCGTATCACACGGACCCCCGGAATTGGTAATCCAACGGAACTAAGAGATCTACAGGGAGAATCCGTGTTACAATCCTAGATGGACATATTATTTAGTCCTTTCCTATGAATCCGACTTTAGCCACCACTAGGAACTAGCAGCCTCCATACTAATTGTACAAATTCATAGGAGGCATAGATAAAAAAAAATAATCTAATATATATATATATATATATATATATATATATATATATTTCACCACAACAATCATTTATAATATGGTGGGCAAAAGAGCGATAGAAGCCCTCCACCGTACAGTAGTACAGTGAATAAAAAGTACATCTGTGTTCACACCTGAATGTCTAAAGCAAGTTAAAAAAACCTGCCTCCAGCCCAGAGATCCGAGAAAAACAGTTATTACACTGCATTCTGGGAAGTTGAGCTGGGACACACAAATATGTCCACAAATGCCTCACTCTTCATTCCGTAGCCATCATCAAACATGGCTTCCTTTAAGCTTATGCATGCTGTATTACACAGCTTTAATGCAAAGCCAAGGTTGGAATAAACACAGGCTGAGTATCCAATCCATGTACAGCTGTTTCAAGCTTACTGGCTATCATCAGCATGGAGCAGGGTCTATATAAATGTCTTTTTTTTTTTCCTCTTTCTTAATTTTGTATATGTCAGTTAAATATCTTAAATATTATAATACAGTGAAAAAAAATTGGAGAGAGAAGAAAGGGATAGTGGGATAATTGTAGAAATGATTTTGTGACCTTGGATCAATTTTGTATTTTTTCCTATTTTCTTATGTTTTTTTTTTTTGTCCTATTTTTTTCCCTTTTTTATCTCTTCTTTTTCTCTTTCTTCAGAGTTATTTAGATTCTTATGTTATTGATATATTTTTTTTTTATATTTTTTTTTGTCTATCCAAATTGTTTCAACAGGATATACATTTTTTTTTCGTTTTCATCTAGAACTGCTAATATCATATACATTGTGTGTGTATATATTGATTTTTTTTATCTCTTCTATCTGATTTCCAATTTTTAGTTGATAATTCTAGTAGCTAAACATATTAGATTTATTTTGTGTGTCTTGATCTATTTGATATAGGTCATGGGTGGGCAATTTTGCTCCTGGAGAGCCGTACACAGGCCTGGATTTAGGGATATCCCTGCTGCCTACCGGTGAGTGAATCACTTCTTCAGTCATCCTGATTTGCATGTGCACAGAAAGGATATCCTCAAATCCAGGCCTGCATGGGGCTCTCTAGAACCAAACTTGCCCACCCCTGATACAGGTACTCCTAATAATGCCTAATTCTGGTTTTCTATGGATAGAGCATAGAGTGTTCCTAATATTGAATATCTATACTGTCCATTCTATCTAACTAAACATATTACTGACAAGGGGTGGAAACCATTCAGATATGGCTTCATTGTGAAGCAGCACTAGGTGAGTTGAAATCACCTATTTTCCATTTAGTACACAGATTCCTCTATTTTTAGATACTGTTACTGATTTTATGGATATAGACAAAAATCATTATAGTCCCTTTAAAGCACCATAGTAATTTAGTATTTGCAAAGTGTATATATATATATATATATATATATATATATATATATATATATATATATATTAATATTAGTTTTAGCAGATTCCTTACTTCTGGTGGTATCCATAATGATTGGCCTGAGGAAGAGGATGATTGTACTGAGAGTTGCACTACTAGTTAATCCTATAGTGAAGAATAAAGAGTCAACATTTCAATAGAAAAGAAAATAATTTTATCTGTATCCAAGGTCTCTAATTATGTTAGGACCAAAAAAAAGGTGTCCCCTATAAAGCAAACTGAATATACTTGCTGAAAACTAGAGGCTGTTTTTTCTTTATTACCTTTCTAAAAATATCTGATCATTTATGAAGTCAAGTTTAAAAGTGCATTGTATAAAGACAGACAGACTTTCCCATGGTCTAAATGCACCAACTAAACAATGATGTGTGGAACTATACAGATGACAGCAGAGGGTGCTAGCAGCTTAACAAACTGATTTACACCTCTAGTAAATCCCTCTCTGAAGTTCTCCCAGTTCCCGGACAGTCCATACACACCTTCAAACACAGCTGGGGTTCACATAATCACATATAATAGTTGTGGTAATTGCAAGTGTTGGTCACTCTATGTTAAAAATGACGGGCTTACGAATGTACAATGAGCAGCCCCAAAGTTACAGGTTTGCCGAGGCCTGCAATGAACAAGGCCTGTAATGTAGAGGGTGTAGAGGTCAGCGACGAGTGCGCAGCCTGGAATAAAGAAGGGGGGGGGGAGACTTGCAATGAGCACCGAAGGGCCGGAAGTTACGGGTTTGCTTAGGCCTGCAATGAGTGAGGCCTGTAATGTAGAGGGTGTAGAGGTCAGCGACGAGTGTGCGGCCTGGAATAAAGAAGGGGGGAGAGACTTGCAATGAGCACCGAAGGGCCGGAAGTTACGGGTTTGCCGAGGCCTGCAATGAGTGAGGCCCGTAACGTAGAGGGGAGAGCCTTGCATTGTGTGGCAAACAGCATTGCCAGGCTTTACACTTTTTTGCCGTCTTTTTGCTAGTATATTTATATTTAAGATGAATCTGTCTGGATCACAATGGATTTCAATACAGTAGAGAAGTGGAATTACATTCATTTATTTTCCAAAATGTCCCATTATCCAAATGTATTTGTAGATGACATTGAGGTCACAAGTAATATTTGTATCTATAAATGGAAATAATTTAGTATAATGTCATTCACGGGCAGGGGAAGGAAATTTTGTGACCAAGAAGAAAAGGGCAACATTTAATAGCATACTTAAAGATATGGCCACTTTAGGAGGGATTTATGCTGCATCTTTAATAATGCAGTGAAGGGCTAAATATGGACCCAAGTATGCCAAAATAGGGGTTCCCTGGTGGTCCAGTGGGTAGGATTGGGTGCTTTCACTGTTGCAACCTGGGTTTGATTCCAGTCAGCGAACCAAGTGGTCACATCACCCTGAAGCCAAGCAGGTTGGGCCTGGTCAGTACTTGGATGGGAGATCATCTGGGAATACCAGAGGCTACATGCTGTGACCCACTGAAGAAGGAACTGGCAACCCACTTCAGTGTTTCTGCCATGGATACCAAGTGGATCAGTATGTGTGTTACAGTCCATTAGGTCACAGAAGGTCTGTCACGACTGAACTATGCAAACGCAAGCCAAATTATTGCCTTTTGTGATAGAAGTCAGCTTTATCACAAGGAGGCATGCTCATATATAAGTAGGGGAGGTTCAGGTAGACACAATGGAGTTTCCATCCAGTACAGATAGAAGGCGTTTCATAAGTGCTTCTATCTTGGATGGCTAATAAGCCTGTAGTCTGAGGGGAAGGGTTACCCTGGGAGATGCTCGCTCTGCTATTTAGTTCTTTTATTAAGTGGCAGAAATGTAATCTGAATCCACAGCTTCAAATGTCTAATTCTATTAGTAACAACGGTAAAATGGCAGCAGCCAATTAGAAGAGCTATGGATTCTGATGAAATCTCTATTCAGTTCTAAAAATCAAATGTTACATACAACAGTTATAGATTAATCAGTGTATTTATTTTAAACTTGCTAAAAACATTTGCAAATCTGGTCCTTCATAAAAACATACTAGGAAGATGGAAAATATTTAATCCTATTTTCACACAATGTGGGCTTCTAATTTAACTTGAATTTACAAACACTAAACCTTTTATTAAAGCTCCACATCAGCCCCTTAAAGCTTGTTACAAAAGGGCAGACTACAAGCCACCAGCATCTCTTATCTACCCTCACATTCTGTGTCTTTGCTGTCAGTCTTGTGCAAGAACCTTTTAAGATTTGACTGGCATCCACCAAACCACTTTGCTCTGTGTCTATAAATATATATGAGCAGTTGTCCCCCTTATTAACAAAAACATTGTAATTCTCATTGGCTGTACTTAACAATATTGTAAAACCAATGCATGAGAATTATGGGCGGTTGTTAAGCAATTTGTGCTTTGTTTTAAGAATGCTGTGTACAAACAATTAAAGGCACGGCACTTACCCATTATTTTGCTCCCCTGGTTTTTCCAAGAACTCTTTCACACTGATGCATATCCATTAGATTTTTAATTAAACACTTTAATGGTAATTGTTATTAAAGCGGAGTAATATGTTTAGTGCTATCGATACTTCTGCAATTACCTGATTTAGAGTTTGGTTTGTTAGCTGCTAGTGGATATCTGTATCTGCTTTTCACATAGATACTTTGTGCTTAGCCCTTGTATTATTTTTATTTTTCTATTATTGTTTATTTGTAATGCGCCAACATATTCCGTAGCGCTATACATGGGTTAATTACCAGGCAGAGACAAAAACAATATTAACACATTGCAAAGGGTGGAGGGCCCTGTCTTTGAGCTTAGAATCCAGTGTCTATGGTGCTTACCCCCAAATCGCCATGCAAGATTAATTTTGCAGACTTACAATCTAAAGGTTTTGTGAGTGATACACGAGGGTGAGAGAAGTGTTGAGGGTGTTAAGATGGAAGGTGATAGGCTTCTTTAAACAGATGAGTGTTTAGTGAGGTTTTGGAGGCATTGAGGCAGGTGGATAGGCAGGTGGATAGTCATCTCTTTAAAGGCAAGGGGTTCCAGAGAATAGGGACAGCCCAAGAAAAGTCCTGAAGGCAGGAATGAGAGGAGGTGACAAGAGTGGTAGAAAGAAGAAGGTCGATAGCAGAACGAAGAGGGCGTGTGGGGGAGTATTTGGATATGAGAGCAGAGATATAAGGGGGTGCAGTGTTGTTGAGAGCTTTGTAAGTTAGGGACATGATTTTCATTTTATTCTGGAGTCTACGGGAAGCCAGTGGAGTGATTGACAGAGAGGAGCTGTAGACACTGAGCACTGTGTGCGGTAAATGAGTCTAGCGGAGGCATTCAATATGGATTGAAAAGGGGAGGCCAGCCAGAAGTGAGTTGCAGTAGTCAAGACAAGAAATGATGAGGGGGTGTATTAGAATCTTAGTTGTGTCTGGTGTTAGGTAGTGACGTATTTTGGAGATATTTTTTTAGATGGAGAAGGCAAGATTTTGTTAGTGACTGTATATGAGGAATGAAAGAGAGGTCATGGTTAGGTAGAATCCCAAGACAACGGGCTTGGGAAGTGGGAGTGATGATGGCATTGTCAACAGTGAGAGAGATATGAGGAATTGTAGTAGTAGAGGGTGGGAAAATTAGGAGTTCAGTCTTAAACATTTTGAGTTTGAGATGGTGGGTGGACATCCAGGAGGATATACTGGAGAGGAAATTGGAAACGTGGTAGAAGAGAGGGAGATATATTTGGTGCTGACAGGTAGATTTGAGTGTCATCTGCATAGAGATGATACTGAAACCCAAAAGAGTTTATTTAGGGTACCAAGTAAGGATGTATAGAAAGAGAAGAGGAGGGGGCCTAGGACTGAGCCTTGGGGTACGCCAATAGACAGAGGGTGAGGAGAAGAAGAGGTGCCAGAGAAGGAGACTAAATGTTTCATCTTGTCGATATGATATGACCCATGAAAGAGCAGTGTTGCGGATGCCGAGGGAGCAGATGATATGGGGTAGAAGAGGGTGGTCAACTGTATCAAAGGCAGCGGAGAGATCTAGAAGAAGTAGAATAGAAAAGTGACTTTTTGACTTTGCAGTGAGCAAGACATTAGTGACTTTTGTGAGAGACTGTCTCAGTGGGGTGTTGAGGCCGGAAGCCGGATTGGAAGGTGTCAAGAAGCGAGTTAGAGGAAATAATGCAGATAAGGCATTAAAGATAAGGAGTTAAAGTTGGAGTGCAGTACTGTGGGGTTTTATTTTTACTTTTTAATTGTATTTTTATTGAAAGAGACACAGTCATAGAATATCAGGACAGATACAACATACATGTCTAATGTTAGTAAGCACAAACCGTACTTAAAGGCAAGTTTCCTGAATTATGAATGATAGTGGAGAATCAGTAGTGTATGGAAAAAATGTTTTGCATGAAAAAGAAATCCCCAAATGAACATTAAAAAGAATAAAAGAATAACAATTTATTCAGTTTTCTGGGTGCTTGAGAAGACATACCCCTTAAAAACCATAGATAAGTTAGCATAAAATTCATAATTTGTTTTGGCCAATCACAGGCAGCTATAACATTGTTTCAATGTTTGGGGATCAGTCGCTGCTGCAAAGCATTATGAGATGTGTAGTCCTTTTTTTTATACCTTGACAAAGAAGCAAGGAGAAGCCCAGACATTGCTGCATGGATTTCTGTATTGTGCTGCTGTTGGCTTGAAACACAGTGTTTCTATTGGTTGGTACACTGTGCCTATGCAAGCAGCTCTGGGGTGTGGAAACCAATTATTTTAAAAATAAAATAGATCTGTATGTGTATACAGTAAATCAATGTGATGTATGTTTCTGATATAAGCAATATGTATTAGATTAGAAAAAGTTAAAACAGTGAAACTTCCATATACCTTTAATAAACCATATGCATATATTGAATTTCCAATTTCAACACTGCATCTTTGTCTTGGGGGGGGGGGGGGGTATTGCTAGTTTTAGCTGCCACTCCCCTATTATATAGATGGAAGCTTGAATTGCATTCAAAGTCTCCTCCCATGTCAGAAAGCAGATCAGCAGTAAACAAAATGGTAGATTCCACAGCATATAAAAAGTTATACATTCAAGGCTGTATTATTTTTATATTCTGACAATAGTAGTTATTAATGTATAATAAGCTGTATTATTTTACACTAGACCTAGATGCCTAGATTTAGTTATCACATTTATGCAGGAGTACATTACTGCTGTATGATTTCCTCTTGCTTCTTAGCTGACATTATTACTTCTATGGCTTCTCACACAGTGATGTACAAAACTTCCTCCTCAGAGCTCACTCTGCCTGTATAACTTTACTTTGTTTTAGAAAGATAGAAATTGGCTGAAAGGATACAAATTCCAGATAATGATCTGTAAATGATCACACCCAACGTGTAACAGAGATTAGAGCAAAAAAATGACTACTGCATAAAGCACCGGCAAATAAAAGAGAATGGGCAGGAAATAGGTTTTCAGAAACCATTCATATAATTTGCAGCACCATTATTTTAATTACTTGTCTGTTTCTCAGTATCCGCACATTACTGATCTATATACAGAAATGCACTTGTATAAAAATAACCCTTGCAGATACTTTAGTTATGGACTCCAAACATGCAGAGAATGTGAGTCATCTGGTTTTACTGGAAGAGCAAATAGAGGACATAGGAAGAAATGTAATTGACCACAATAGGACTGCAATGGTCCTGTCATTTAAGGGACCAATGTAGTTTGGAAACTAACAAACTAACAACAGTTGTGTCAGCCATAAGCAAAAAAAATATTTTTATAGAAAATGTAAATTGAATAAATCTGCCTGTGTTTTCCATCTGGGAATGTGACTCTTACTGTAGCTTTATGGGGAAGGTTACATTACTGGGGCTTGGTATACGGTGTCAAGTTAGGCTCTCAAAATAACTCAATATAAATCTTATTCATGTCAGTTCTTCTCATGCATCTAATCCTGTTAGGAACAAAATAAAAAGTCTACTGTCAGTAAAGAAAAAAGGTAAAACGTAAAGCTTGTAGCAATTTATTTGAAACATTTTGCACCTGTTCAAATATGACACTTTAGTAGCCCTTTAAAGGATCACTGATCATGCAGGACTACCTCCCAGTCAGAGACGCTCCCGCCCCTTGATGACCTCATAAGGTGTGGAGACAAGCAGCTCAACTAGAATTTTAGATTTTCATTTTGAAAAAACAAGTTTCATATTGAATATTGCTTTTTAATTAATATTTTATTATAACAATGTTGTATAAAACATCACATAATTACGTTTATAATTTTCCATTAAAACATAAATATAAAGTAAATACCATTGCAATCAACCAATATTGAACATTTTATGATTTATATTCTTTTCTTCTAGCTTTTCAATCAATCCACTTTCTTTTATCTTATTTAGTAGAGTCAAGGCTTAAAAGTATCACAGGCTGTTGCAAACATAAAAACGCATACACAAAAAGGGGAAAAAAAGAATACTGCTTTTGTAAATCATTGAATAGGAGGTTTATTCATTATAAATTCCTAATAAAAATGTATCTGGTATTATTATGACATTTCGAAATTCCTCAGTGGTGGTGCTACTGCTACTGCAGGTGCAAAGCACTGGGGCCCACAAGAGATTGGGCCCTCTTCTATAGATAGCGGAGTGTAGCAGGTCTCTTTATTCATTAGGAGAGAGGGGCAGATAGTTTTTTTTTATATTTTATAATATTCTAGCGACTTGCCCGTCAAAAATGATGGCAATAAAAACTAAAGCCTGGCAATGCTGTTTGCCACACAATGTAAGCCTCTCCCCCTCTACTTTACTGGCCTTGTGATGAGCGCCTTTGGCGCTCATCACAGGCCTTGCAATGAGCCCCTTTGGAGCTCATTGCGAGTCTCTCCCTCTGTCTACTTCCTCCCTCGTGTCTTATTCCCCCCCTCCTCTCCCTCCCTTGTGTCTCCTTCCACCTCGTCTACCTCCTTTGTATCTCCTGCCCCCCTGTGTTTTTACCTCCC
The DNA here is from genome assembly GCA_027410445.1 of Discoglossus pictus. Taxonomy (NCBI): domain Eukaryota; kingdom Metazoa; phylum Chordata; class Amphibia; order Anura; family Alytidae; genus Discoglossus; species Discoglossus pictus. Next base: position 340,671,892 of record CM050165.1, on the reverse strand, counting down.
TCTCCCTCCCGTGTCTCTAAACCCCTCCCCAGTGTCTCTTTCCCCCTTCTCCCTCCCATGCATCTCTTCCCCCCCTTTTGTGTCTCCCCCAACCCTCCCCTGTGTCTGTTCCCCCCCTGGCCTTTGTCTCTTTCCCCCTCCCCCTGTGTCTGTTACGGCCTTCCTCGTGTCTCCATTTCCCTCCCTTGTGTATCTTCCCCCCTGCACTCTCTCCCCTGTGTCTCTTCCCCCTCCTCTCACTCCCCTGTGTCTCTTCCCCCTCCTCTTTCTGTGCCTCTTCCTCCCTGTCTCTTCCCCCTCACCCTCTGTGTCTCTCCCCACTCTGTGTCTTCCACCCTCTCCCTCTGTGCCTCTTCCCCCGCCTCTCTCTGTGTGTCTCGCCACTGTGTCTCTTCACCCCTTCCTCTGTCCCCCCCCTCTGTGCCTCTTTCCCCCTCTCTCTGTACCTCTTCCCCCCTTTCCCTCTGTGCCTCTTCCTCCCTCACCCTCTGTATCTCTCCCCCCTGTGTCTCTTCCCCCTCTCCCTCTGTGCCTCTTCCCCCCTCTCCCTCTGTGCCTGTTCCCCCCTGGCCTGTGTCTCTTTCCCCCTTCCCCCTGTGTCTGTTCCCCTCTTTCAACCCCCATTTCCCTCCCATGTGTATCTTCCCCCTGTTCTCCCTCCCGTGTGTCTTTTCCCCCTCCTCTACCTCCCCTGTGTCTCTTTCCCACCTATCCCTCTGTGTCTCTCCCCCCTCCCTCTGTGTCTCTTCCCCACTCTCCCTCTGTGCCTCTTCCCCACTCTCCCTCTGTGCCGTGCCTCTCCCCCCCTCTTCCCCACTCTCTCTCTTCCCCACTCTCCCTCTGTGCCTCTCCCCCCCCCTCTTCCCCACTCTCCCTCCCCTCTTCCCCACTCTCCCTCTGTGCATCTACCCCCCCTCTTCCCCACTCTTCCCCACTCTTTCATCTGCTCTCGCTGCGAGCAAGCGCGTCTCGTGCCGCGCTCTGCGCATGCGCGGCTCGCGCTGCGCGCATGCGCGGCTCGCGCCGCGCTCTGCGCAAGCGCGGCTCGCGCCGCGCTCTGCGCAATGGCAGCAGTTTATCATTGTGAAACTGCGATTCGTCTGAAGCGTGACGACGAATCGCAGTTAGACAATTATAATATGTGATATTTTGATTTTGAATTGGCCCCTGTAATGTACAGCCCCCTCTGGATTGCTACCTTGTTGTGGTGAAGGGGCTTGTGTACTTCAATGAAGCAGTGAGCTATACCATGTAGGGTCACCCAAGATGGGCAGATCATAGTAGAGAGGTCAGATAAATTGCGGAACAGTGGAGAAGGAACTGGCAATGCACTACTAAATCATTGTCCAAGAAAAACTTATGGATGAGAACAACCAGACACTAGGAGCCTCTTTCAATTTGGAGGCCGCATCTTGCGTTATATAGGTCGTATGTCTGCGGGCCTATTGCGAGCATTCGGTGGTCTACTAATCCGGTGCTATTCAATTGAGCAAGGGGGCAAGTTACGGGCCGAGGCCTCAAGCATGTTAACCCCTCCCGCGGACGCAAACTGTTAATGTGCTGGACTAGATGTTAATGGGCTGGACAAGATTATTGACTTTGAGAGATTATGAAGATGCGTTCCACCTGCCCATGTGTTGACTGTGTTGTAGATTCTGCCGAAGTAGCACACAGGTCCCGGAGTTGTTGGCTTGAGCAGTAAGAGAGAGTAGGAGAGTTTTCAGAGCAGTATATTGTGGTTTTGTGCATTTCTATTCATCTATTTATGAATTTACACTTAATCCTTGATTACACATAATACCAATACACATAGATTAAATTAAACACATAGATACACATAGAGCTAGGTCGCTCCATACACACAGGTGAATATCACATACATCAACATGCCACCACATGTACATCACACACACTACACATGTACATGATGACCAACAAGGACACTGACATGTCAGCTCCATGGAATTAACAAGGGATAGATGGATGCATCGTTAAATCAATGAAGCTGACAAATCGCTTTCATTCCTGGGCACAACAACAGAAATCAACCAACAGAGAGTCCATGTATTGGTGGGGCCACTGCAGCCTATGCAGTTACAGACCGCAGCCGGAATCAAGATAGCGTTAGGAATCAAGAACAATCAAGATAAAGAACCAAAGAATAGATCACATCTAGCAAATAATAGTGATTCCTGGTTGCAATTAAGTAAATCCAGGTTCAAACCTAGATGTCAGATAGTTAGGAATGAACACAAAACTATGTATGATTCATCATACTAATGGCATATCCCTTTCTTTTCTCTCTTTCAGCATCAGGGAGGTCTAGGTCCAGTGGTGAGCCAGAGGCAGGGCGTTGGCTCCATCAGAGCAGGGAGTCAGCGAGCGAGTCCCCGCCTAGCAGTAACCGGGGGGAGGGAAGAAGAGGAGCCGAGGGCCCTGGTTCAGAGGAGGAGGATGTCATTTGGGCTGTGGGGTCACCAGCAGGACCGTCAGCCACACCAGCGGCATTTGTCCCCATTGTCCCCCTCCTCCAGAGACTGAGCATCTCACCATGGGACCAGGGGGCCTTGACTCCATCTTCTTCTCCCCTCACGAGTGCTGCGGACTGGCCACCCCCACCAGGCCCAGCAACGACACCACCACCCCCATGGAGCGAGGCCCCAGCTGGGCCTCAGACCCTTCCTACTGGGCCACCGCCACCTCCTCACCAAGCAACAGCCCAGGAACCTCCATCCCCACCACCAAGCCATGCGGTGCAGGCGGAGATGCTGGAAATCATGCGGCAGCAGATGGAGTGTCTTCAGGAGAGGCCAAGGCCAGCATCTTAGACAATCATGCAGAGGTCATGCGCAGCCTAGCCAGGTGCAATAGGAAGAAGAGGAGACACCATCTGATGACGGAATCTTACCTTGTCGGGCTGCTTTAGAATGGGGAGGTCCAGAGCTATTCCAACACCTGACTATGGACGCCTTGCGCAGAGATCTGGTCCCCAGCCACCTCTACCCCGGAGGCCTCCCCCCGCACACATGCATCATGGCTGCTCCTCTCCTCCCCCCATGCTTATGCCAAAGCCACCGCCACCAGCAACATCACTGCTCTTGCCGCTGCCTCCTGGGGGGATGGTTGGGGTTTTGGGACATCCACATACATCACATTTGTGTCACATTCCTATATTTGTAAACTAATGAGCACTAGTTATGATGCAATATATCAATACATATAATAACAGTAATAATAATAATAATAATAATAATTTTAATAAAAATATCATAAGATATCATATAATAATATATATCATGTATTATAATAAAGGGTAATACACATGCAAAGTCCAAATTGTGATAGTGTGGAGTAGCAACAGTCCCCTGAAGCCCCGATAATAATATGACAGTCATAATGTGAATTGATTGATAGCAAAACACTTAATGGAATATCACATAATTATAATGGGTATACATCTTGGCACATGGCCACCAGCAATGGCTTGGGACTTACCAGGATGGTGTATCAGAGATTATCCCTGATGGAGGGGAGTTGGCTGTTGCTCCACATGCCTCTACACGGCCTCTATATGTTTGCAGCCCTTCCTGATGGGTTAGAGTAGATTAGTGTGGTGTATGTTCCCCATGTCCCCTTCTGGATTGCTAAGTGGTGGTGAAGAGGCTTGTGTAGCTCAATGAAGCTGTAAGCTATGCCATGTTGGGCCACTGTAGGTGGGCAGGTCATAGAAGAGAGGTTAGACAAATCACAGTCCACTGGAGAAGGAACTGGCAACCCACTCCAGTATCTTTGGGATGCAAACCTTATGGAAAAGCACAGGCAGAGACATAGCTTAAGGTGCTGCAGTCCATAGGTCACAGAGAGTCAGACACAACTGAGAGACTGAACAATTAAATGTCAGATGTTCCCCTGGTACTTAATATATGCCATGTGGCGTTGTAATTTGGCCAGTATTTGTTTTGCCAATAAAGATGTGATGAGTGAGATGTATATGAGATGATCTTTGTATTTTTAGGGTCCACATTAGAGCCTCTGTGAGTGAGAAAGGTTTAATATGTCAGCCATTTACATGTATTTGTGTTGCAATTTAATGTGGTAGTGTATCTTTTTTAACTTTCAGCATCTTGCAGCACGGCTTTTCGTATTGGCATATGCATCACCATTACAACATATGAAAAAATAAAAATAATTTTTTAAAACTATTTGATACTTGGGAGTTGTTGTGCAAGTAATTTTAATGCCTCTGGTCCCCAGCCCCGCGATCTGGTCCCTAGCCATATTTTTAAGCGCATTGGTGGGTTTTTATTGTGTTCCAAACTAGTCTATAAACCCTTTGCGGGTCCTATTTGGAACCCCTAAGATTTGGGCCGCCATTTGCGGGCTTGACTGCAGGTGCTGTCTTGAGGGATTTTTGCAATTGAACAGAAATTTGCGATTTTAGTGATCAGAATTCTTGCGGACGTGAAAGATCAAAGGCTTCGATGGCCTGTAAGTTCTGGGTTTAACAACCGCAAGGATTTCAAGCCTATAACACATAAGGCACTTTTGGCTCGCTAAATAATGCCAATTGAATAGCAAATTAGCTTACAGGCTACATTACAGGCTACTGTAACTTACAATTGCTCAATTGAATGAGGCTCTAGATGTGCCTGATGACTTAATGACTAAACAATAATATTGTATAGAGAACTTGCATGTGGGGGCCCTCAATTCATTAGCTCCACTGCTGTCCCTCATCTCTGTGCTATTTAATTGTTTGTTTTATCTTGATTACACAGATATAAAATCAATTATATTTTAAATTTTTCATACTATATGATATAATGCAAATATTCCTCCTTTTTAAACTAGCAAGTACTTTTTGATTCCAGCACATTAACACACTTTCTAGTAAGTCCCTCTCATGAAAATGTCAGAGGAATCAATCAAAAGACATAAATCCCTTGCACTATTTCTCCTACAGGCTGAACGAGTGGAGTACTGACTGATAGTGGTGGTCTGACAGCTTTATAGGCAAACCTGTCAAACTTTACAATCCTCTTCTAAATTCACAGCCATGTCTGCGCACAGCCTTCCATCTATGAGAAAGTTTTCACATAGAGGGGAAAGCAAATTAAGAAGAGCTGCGAAAATTAAAATGTCCGTATGAATTAGCACCTCACACTTTGGATGAGTCCTTCTGTGATTTCCACCAGGGAAAACGGTCCAGGAGGATAATGCATAAACTGACAGACACGCACATGATGATGACTTTTAGGCCATAACACAACACACTTTTATTGAGGTGAATATATATTTACTAAATCAAAGGCCCTGGAACACCGGGGGCAGATTTATCAGTATTTGTCCTGTGAAAATATGACTTGTGTACTGGCAGTGAAAGTAATGGAATATTTTTATTAATGCGCCTCACTCTATAATCTTTATAATTCCCACAGCTCTATTACTGTGTATCGAGGCTCCTCTCAAACTGTTGATACATAGAGCTGGAGATAGTGTAAACCTGGAAAAAAGCAATATTTGTATCTGTCTACTGAAACTTTATTTTTAGCATCCTCAATATGAAAGTGGATTTAGGACATTTTATACTCCGAGGCTTCTCTATCTATAAAGTCAAATAAATGTTGCCAGCATTTTACCATTTTACTTCAAAGCCTGTGCATTTAAGTTTGATACATTTATCAGTTATATTACATTACATTGTACAGAATTTGCATGGGATAAAATAGCTAAAATTAAAAGGTTTTATATCTGTGCCATCCAGCTGCATGAACGTGTAGCATATTAAGGTAAAGCTAGTGCCATTTTTATCAAAATCGCTAATTAATATTTTCAACTTGAAGAAATATGAAGTTCAGTCCTTCAATCTGAAATTAAGACTAACATTGTACTGTATGTAGGTTTGAATGCAGGTTGTCCAAGTTTAAGGTTGGTAGGTCAGTGGATAAATGATTTTGTTGCTAACACATAGTCTAAGAATATGGGTCTGCCACCCTATGACTAGATTTTAAAAGGCCTGCGCAGGGCAACTCTGCCCTATGGCCAGAGTGTGCATCCATGTAGGGTGCAACTTAACATAGAATTTACATTATTGTAGAGAATTGACTGGGGTGGTACAGTCATTTGGACTTAACATCTTAGTTCTAAATGGATAATGGACAAAAAAAAAAAACATCCCAAGATTTTGCAAGTGAATATCTCTCAGTCAAGAATGACACAGGTCTGGTCCAATCAAGCAAAAGGTATCTTTAATAGATCATGTTCTTGGGAGACAGTTGCATCAAATAGCATCCTATGGACCCCTATTTGTAATCCATAGAACGTGATACTTCCAAGCTAGCAGGCATCTTGAAGGGTCAAATACCAGTACAAGCCCCCAATCCTGAGCAGTAACCCCATCGGTCCGGCTGAAACAAGAGGACCACCCAACTCCATTTGGGCAAATGTGGAAAACAATTTCACCAGACCTCCACCAGCATGGGGCCTGATCCTGGGTGTGCAGGGCAGATTCTTGTCATTATTCCCCTGTACCAACTCCAAGGCAGAATTAAAAGCCAGGGGCAAGGCCTGTGGATTCCTGGCCAGCACAACCTCAACAGGCCAGGGCTATTAGGCCTGGAGCAAAGTAATTTTCCTTTGGAACAAAAGCAGGCAATCCCAATATGTACCCTGCATGCTGGATCTACTGGCTGACATCAGAAACCCGGGCCTTGTTTGAATGCAGGTTGTCCAAGTTTAAGGTTGGTAGGTCAGTGGATAAATGATTTTGTTGCTAACACATAGTCTAAGAATATGGGTCTGCCACCCTATGACTAGATTTTAAAAGGCCTGCGCAGGGCAACTCTGCCCTATGGCCAGAGTGTGCATCCATGTAGGGTGCAACTTAACATAGAATTTACATTATTGTAGAGAATTGACTGGGGTGGTACAGTCATTTGGACTTAACATCTTAGTTCTAAATGGATAATGGACAAAAAAAAAAAAACATCCCAAGATTTTGCAAGTGAATATCTCTCAGTCAAGAATGACACAGGTCTGGTCCAATCAAGCAAAAGGTATCTTTAATAGATCATGTTCTTGGGAGACAGTTGCATCAAAGGTTCTTTGAGAAAGACTCAAATTCTATCTTTTGGTTACAAACTTGTATAGTAAAGTATACATAAGAGTAAATTGTATCATTTATGTCACAACCCAAAAACTAAGGGGTCCATGCACCCCTACTTTTCCTGCTTTGGCTTACAGGGACCAGTTATAGGCTGTGACTTTGTTCTCATCTTGGCACACCAGCTATTTAGATCCGGAAATCAGTCATGGGACCGCCGAGAGATTAGACCACACCACTGTTTAGTATATGGAGAATGAACACTTCTTTATTGTTGCAGAGATATAGAAAAACACCACAAGACTTCCCCCCATTTCTAGCACATCCTCCTGCTTGCTATAACTCCCACCCACATGATTTCCAGATATATAGAGGGGTTTGGCTTTCTTGTTATCATTACATATTTTCTATCCAGGGTTATCCGTTTAGGTCAGTAATAACTCAGGCCTGTGTTTTTCTCTTCTCTTACAGAGCCCTAAAACTAGGTTCCCCCTTCATGACTACAGCCAGAAGGTTCATGCTCTGATCGCAGGGTCATATAAATTCCTGCAGAAGATTAACCCTTTGTCACATAAATGACTGCAGTATTTTTTAGATAATTCTAGCATCTTAGGGCCTACTTCTAACACAGATACATTATTGCAGTGCATATAACATGATTTAGTAACCCCACAAATGAATTACTGTGGCCCATACTAAACACAAAAACAATCAAGTCAGTCCCCACAACAAGTTTCAGGTCTGTTGTAATAGTTCCTGACATAAACACCCAGTGTGCCAGCATTCCAAATAGCAGCGTTACTTGTGGGGTGCAGGGGGTCCCATCATGGCCCCCAAATCGTTCCTGACAGCTTGCCCCCATTTTAAAATGCAGAATCGAGGCGTCCATCTTTAATCAGATGGATGCCGGCATTTCTGCGGCTTAGAGATATCCCAGGAGAAGCATTCTGTGGTTCCCCGTTTTTCTGCGGCCGCAGGGAGTAACAAGTAGAGGGGTGGGCAGGAAATAGCATCCTATGGACCCCTATTTGTAATCCATAGAACGTGATACTTCCAAGCTAGCAGGCATCTTGAAGGGTCAAATACCAGTACAAGCCCCCAATCCTGAGCAGTAACCCCATCGGTCCGGCTGAAACAAGAGGACCACCCAACTCCATTTGGGCAAATGTGGAAAACAATTTCACCAGACCTCCACCAGCATGGGGCCTGATCCTGGGTGTGCAGGGCAGATTCTTGTCATTATTCCCCTGTACCAACTCCAAGGCAGAATTAAAAGCCAGGGGCAAGGCCTGTGGATTCCTGGCCAGCACAACCTCAACAGGCCAGGGCTATTAGCCCTGGAGCAAAGTAATTTTCCTTTGGAACAAAAGCAGGCAATCCCAATATGTACCCTGCATGCTGGATCTACTGGCTGACATCAGAAACCCGGGCCTTGGGTGTAGCCTTCACCCCTTGTGTTGAAACACGGGCTGAGTACTGTACCCCACTTTCCCCTGCACTGCAGTCTGGGCACTGTACCTCTGCTCACCTGGAGCAATGGTCTGGGCATGGGAGTCCATTTCTCCTTCTCCTTGGACCACAGTCGGTGTGCTGTATTCCATCTTGCCTGGAACCACAGTCAGGGCACTGTGCTCCAGCTCTGCTAGCTTGGGCACACAATATGGAGTGCTGTTCCAGTGTAGCTTACTGGCTTGGTCTCTGTCCCGCAGGATCTCAGGGTTCATCCCCTGCCCTGTCGCTAGCCCTCTGACAGTTTTTATCAGTGGAGCTCCTTCAAAAGTCCACAGTCCATTACAGCCTTTCCCAAGGGCCAGTGAGCATAGATGCTCCCATCCAGACTGTTTGCATGGCCTGTCCTCTGGTCAGTCATCTGGTCAGTCCTCTGTGCCAGGGTAATACATACAGTCCAAGGGTGCTATTGCCATCCCACCCCCCAAAAACCAGGGCCGGTGCACTCTTCTGCCCCACTGCATGGGTAAAACACTCCCCTGGGGTGCCCAGAAAAATAGTAACTCCAAGGGGGAATGTACTGAACGGATGTGGAAGCCAGCACCCAATGTTGTGGCCTGGTCTAAAGACTCCAACCCTCTAGGTGGCATCTGGATCAGCATATCACATCCCCCTCTCTCTGGAACCACCACCTGGGCACATAACTCACCTACCTTGAGATCTCTGGTCACTGGGACCACTGGCAGGGTCTCACAGTGCTCTCCTACTGTCCCTTGATGTATGTCTGGCCGCTGGACCACGGCCAGGGCACTGTGCCCCAGTTTTTCTTGCTTAGGCACACAATAAGGAATGTGGTCCTACTGATTTACTGGGTCTCTGTTTGACAGGATCTCAGGGATCATAACCTACCCTGCCCTCTGGTCTGTGGCTATCAGCTGGAGCTCCTTTAATGGTTCACAGTCCATTTTCTTCTCCATGGGCTGGTGTGTATGCTTGCTCCCACACAGACTCTCCATTGCATCCCAATCTGACAGTCCTTTACTTTTTGTCCCATTGCCTTGTCCTTAGCAACTGTGTCCTCACCACCCGGATAGGGCTGTGCCCCTGGTCTGCCACGCTCCCAGGGCTGCTTGATGAGCCTGCGCCTGGAACTGTAGCTGGATTCAGGACAATGGTCATCCAAGGAACCTTCCCACTATGTTTACAGTCCATTGGTAGGTCCCAGTGCTCATTTGGTTCTTCTCTGACTCTAGAAGCAGGGTAGCTTTCCCCCTAGTCTTCCCCTGGGCCTGGCACTGCTGTAGTTTGGCCCTGTCCCCATAACTGGGCAAGGCTTAGCCCCCTAAAGTCCAAAATATCCTCCCCCCAGACCCCTTGAGCAGAATTTCTTTTGTACATGCTGCCTGGTTCGTAGGGGTCTGGTGTCCAGTCCTCTTCATCCCTGTCCACCTGACTGTGTTCCTCCCATCGGGATGGCCAAAACCCCATCCATGGATGCCTCATCCAGCAATTCAACATACTCAGCCTCCAGCTGCAGCTCTTGCTGAATCAGCGGTTCCAGCAAATTAGCCTCCGGGGACCATGGTTCTAGTCCCAGGCCTTGACAGCGTTTAAGAAACAAGTTATTTTGCTTCCTTACAGTCCCCATGCCACATTCAGGATCACCATAGATGATCTCCCAGAGCCCATCTATAAGCTCCAATCGAAAATAGGGCTCCAACAGGCCCTATCCTGGCATGATACTGTTTCTCCAAGGCAATCTCTTTCCATACCAGTTCCTCCAGCCAACCTGACAGCTCATAGTCCTGCCACAACCCCAGGAACGCCATCCATTGCTTTAGAAGGGCCATTCCCTGATAGTCCTTTGCCTCCCTTGTCACCTGGCTCTCCTCCTCTGTGTCTCCTTTCTCCGCTGCAGATTATCTGGGGAAAGGGACTGAAGTTGAGGTGAGCAGCACAACATTATCACCTGCCTCCAGTTTGTCCTCCACTCTGCAGGGTTCATCATCTGGCCTTAGTTCCTCCATCATGTCCTTGTAAGTAGCCATTCTTCTGCTGCTGGTTACCACACTGAAATGCCGCCAAATGCCACCAATATGTCACATCCAAAAACTGAGTGGTCCATGCACCCCTACTTTTCCTGCTTTAGCTTACAGGGACCTGGTATAGTTTGTAACTTTGTTGTCATCTCAGCACACCAGCTATTTTAGATGGAACAAAACAGCAATCAACAGCAATAAAAGTTATATAAAGGGGCCCTTATACAGTATGCTATCACACAGGATATAAGCTGTGATTGGATGGGCTACTTATGGAATTCCACAGTGACGAGGACCAATAAATAGGAATATTTTGAATTTACTTCCTTATGGTTTGGTGTTTTTCCAAGCCCTATCATCACATAGATAGACTTGCAGTAGATTTCTGTTGATTTTACAGCTTCCCTAGATCCTGTATATAATGCAGCCTCAAAACATGAGCCCCATCCAGAAGCTTTTCTGAGCATTTTACCTGATTTTATTTTGTGTCACTTAGCCCAGTAAAAACTGCAAATCCTGGATTTTTATCAAATCTAATATGTGCATACAGTCGGGTGTAGGAGAATAATTCTGGGGGGATACAGCACATTGTATACACAGGCCGTAAAATAGATTATGTATATATACATACAAACATAGGAAAATCTGTTTGTATGCACACCCAGTTCTTGCACCCATGCATACAGTAAAGAATACACCATTTTATACGCCAAGTTTTATAATGTATAATCATGCTTCCAATTAGTCAATAAACTCAGATACAGATTCTCAGAGGCTACAGAGAAATTTTATATATTATATATTTTATATATAGCATCAGAAAACTTCTTTGCCACCTGAGAATCTTAGTAAATCTACTTAAATATAAGGAGCAAATTAGGTAGAAGTTTTTTAATCATTCAAGTCCATGATAACAAAATGTGATGCGCCAGGACACCTTGCAAGATTAATATCTTGGTTTACAAAAATGAACCACAAGGATGCACCGTGGAAAGCAGAGACATATCTAGTGCTGTGCAAGGTATATCAGTCCCCTCTAAAGGAAAAGATTATAAAATAGAGATAAACTGTATATTTTACAGATGCAACAAGGACTCATCTGTGAACAGCAGATAAAATAAACACAAAAGAGTTTGCAAATTCAGGTTGGTTAGCAGTGTATGGATTAGAGATATATTATAAGGAAACTACACAGGAATATTTCTGATAAATAGATAATAAGGACGTATTTCCTGGCCCGTGCACAACGTTAGCAGTGCAGAGATTGATACAGGAGATTTAAAAAAGCCACGCTTACTCAATCTGAACTCTGTAAAACCAATTTGGAATTTAGCCAATCTGGATCTCCATCTTTTTGTGTACTTGTGATTGTCAGTTAACCCACTAACTTATCTCTCCCAACGATGTTGAAATGGAAATTCCCTCCACTTTGGATTTTATACTTACTGCAGAAATAAAATTACAATAAAGTACCAGTATGTATGCACAATGTGCTGCAGTGTATTATCTACAAGTCCTCAAGTGTTATCCGCATGTTTATTGTACCCTAGCACTACAGAATCTGCTAGTGCTAGGGTGATATGATTTATGGTCAGCTTAGTCCAAGCTCAAATTATTTTTTTTCTTTTGGTACAATGGATCATATAATATTTATATGGTTCCGCTCATTCCATCCATAGAGTTGGGGGACACTGGAGTCTGTTTTACAGGTCAGTATTATGGGGGTCAAACACCTTACACTGTAGCTATTGTGGGTTATCTAATGTTTTTGGAGTTAATGATGTCCATGATTAATGATTTTAAGGGGAAAAGTCTAGTAGCTTTACCTAAATTACAACCCCCATCTACAAATACCCTCTGGGGTTATGTTTGCATGTACTTATACAGCTCAGACCTACTCCTCAATGTGGGTGTGTGCCTGTAACTGCTATTTTACATGCTGTTCATTCTCTTAGGGTGGAGTACATTTGTCTCAGCAGTTACTAATAACAACAGTTCTGTTGTAAGGAGGGGTGTATGTGGTTATTGGTAGTTTTGCAATCTGTTATATTTGTATGTATATTAAGTATGCATTCTGGGAGAAGCCTGGTGAATATTAAAATAGAGTAGAAGTCATCACTATACTTCCCATTCCTGTTCAGTAGTTATGACGGTGAGAAAGAAATGCAGGATTTATGCAGCCTTAGGTTCATTTATGTATTCAGGGCTTATTGTAACAACAATGAAACCTATAATGGCTTAGCCTGAACAGGACATGGATGAAATGTACTACTAATCATTGGTGTAGCTACTGCTAGTGCAGTAAATGCAAAGCACAGGGGCCCTCCGCAGAATAGGAGTCATCTGCTATCTTCACTCCTTTTAATTTATTAGAGATGGGTAGATAACTATTTTTATAGAAAAGTTAAAATTTTGGTTGTTTTATTGATCCTTGTTGGGTATAATGAGATATGCAAGGGGAACCACAACTAATTTTGCCACTCACTAGCTGCACCAGATATATTCTGACAAGGCTCAATAATTGCTCAATTGCCTGCTGCCCTCTAAAGATTGCCTCCTAATTCCAGGGTGGATTTAGCTGATCTGATGTACTAGACATGTCTCAGAGTCATCCCATGCAGAGATATGCCGTATTTATGAGAGGGGAATGATCACAAGCAAGAGATGTAGGGAATGTGGGAAAAGAGAGGGCCAGGAGGGCTAGGTTGTAAAGAGATCAGACAGAGAGGGGAGAAGTCAAACAATTGTCCAGAAGAAAAAAAAATGAGCCAGGAAAAAATAAAAATAAATAGAGGACAAAGGGAAAAGTAATAAAAAGGAGAAACTGAAAAATAAAGGGAGGATGATGAGATCATGAGATAGTAGAAATATTGATGAGATAAACATTTTGAGAGGATAGATAGATACTTCTTGTCCACCTAATCTCCACTTTTCACATACATTTAAAGCTTTAGGCTTGATAAGAATGCAACTAGTTGGTTGTTGGGGGTTGAACTTTCAATTCCTTATTCCTAGTTCCCTTTTTGCTGCTACAATATTCACCTATGTGAAGGCTGGTTTTATTCGAGGGGTGTGAATAACATAATTAAAGCCTGATTCGCAGTGTACAATTGTGCTCAAAAGTTTGCAGACCCTGGCAGAAATTTTAAAATTTGGGCATTTATTTTGAAAATATGACTGATCGTGCAAAACATGTATTTTATTGAGGGATAGTGATCATATGAAGCCATTTATTATCACATACTTGTTTGGCTCCGTTTTAAATCATTATGATAACATAAATCACCCAAATGGCCCTAATCAAAGTTTACATACCCTTGAATGTTTGGCCTTGTTACAGACACACAAGGTGACACACACAGGTTAAAATGGCAATTAAAGGTTCATTTCCCACACCTGTGGCTTTTTAAATTGCAATTAGTGTCTGTGTATAAATAGTCAATGAGTTTATTAGCTCTCACTTGGATGCACTGAGCAGGTTAGATACTGAGCCAAGGGGAGCATAACAAGGTAATGGAACTGCATAAATATGGAAAAGGATATAAAAATATATCCAAAGCCATGAAAATTCTAGTCAGTACTGCTCAATCACTTATTAAGAAGTAGAAAATTCGGCGATCTCTTGCTACCAAGCCAAGGTCAGGTAGACCAAGAAAGATTTCAGCCACAAATGCCAGAAGAATTGTTCGGAATTCAAAGAAAATCCCACAGGTAACCTCAGGAGAAATACAGGCTGCTCTAGAAAAAGACAGAGTGGTTGTTTCAAGGAGAATATGATGATACTTGAACAAAAATTAGCTGCATGGTCGAATTGCCAGAAAGAAGCTTTTTTTTTTTTTACAAATCAAAACAAAACATCAAAAAAATACATACAAAATACATACATTCTTACAGTCGCCCTTTTACATCTTGGTTTCGAGAGAGGGAAAAAAGAAGAAGAAGAATTATTACAATTCAATACAAAAAGGGAAAGAAAGCATTTCCATTATTTCCCCTTTTTCCAATAAATAGGGTAGCCTCAGTGATCTTCTAATTAGTGTTTCTTTTGTTATGCTTTGCCATATTTCTTAACAAAATCGTGCCAGGGAACCCATTTATTTATGAGGGATTTATGTCTAACATTTACCTCATTCCCATTACGTTCTAGTTCCCTATCTTTGGATATCTTAAATTGAGCATTAGTCCAAGAAAGGAGCGTCCCTAGATTCCAATCTTTTATCAAAGTCCATTTTGCTATTACAAGGATATGAGCAATTAAATGTTTATTATGTGGGAATATACAGTAGTCTCAAGATTAAGATGTAATATTGCCACTTCAGGCTCCAAATTGATATCCTTTCCCAAAATTTCTGAAAGTTGTTTAGTACATTGTCTCCAGAAAGGTTTAATAAACCCCCCCTCTCCCACCACTGATTTAACAGTGTACCCTTCTTCCCCCAACCTTTCCAACACCTGAGCTGTTTGTGTTTATCGAAAGTATTCAACCTCTCTGGAAACAAGTACCACCTTTGCACTGTTTTAAAAAACATTTCCCAATATGAAAATTGGCAGAAAGAAGCCTTTATGGTGCCAATGCCACAAATAAGCCCAGTTGCAATATGCCAGACAACACCTTGACACGCCTCACAGCTTCTGGCACACTGTAATTTTGAGTGACGAGACCAATATAGAGCTTTATGGTCACAACCATATGCGCCATGTTTGGAGAGGGGCCAACAAGGCCTATATTGAAGGGAATACCGTCCCCACTGTAAAGCATGGGGGTGGCTCACTGATGTTTGGGGGAGGGGGGGTGAGATCTAAAAGCAAGGGGAATCTTGTGACAATTGATGACAAGATGAATGCAGCATGTTATCAGAAAATACTGGCAGCCAATTTGCATTCTTCTCCACGAAGGCTGCGCATGGGACGCTCTTGGACTTTCCAGCATGACAATTATTATTATTATTATTATTATCTTTATTTATATCAACAATCCTAAGCACAAGCCAAGTTGACCCTCCAGTGGTTACAGCAGAAAAAAGGAGAAGGTTGTGGAGTGGCCATCACAGTCTCCTGACCTTAGTATCATCGAGCCACTCTGGGGAGATCTCAAACGTGCGGTTCATGCAAGACGACCAAAGACTTTGCATGACCTGGAGGCATTTTGCCAAGACAAATGGGCAGCTATACCACCTGAAAGAATTAGGGGCCTCATTGACAACTATTACAAAAGACTGCTCGCTGTCATTGATGCTAAAGGGGGCAATACAAAGTATTAAGGACGAAGGGTATGCAAACATTTGAACAGGTAATTTCATGTTTTTCTTTGTTGCCGTGATTTGTTTTATGATTGTGCCATTCTGTTACAACCTACAGATGACTATGAATTCCATAAGAAGTAAAAGAAATGTGTTTTGCCTGCTCACTCATGTTTTCTTTAAAAATGGCACATATATTACCAATTCGCCAACGGTATGCAAACTTTTGAGCACAACTGTATCTTGTGATTTACATGACAGCTGAATGTCTGTGGCAGGATTAGGATATGGAGGAAATGTTTTGTTATTTAGTCATTCAGTTGTGCCTGATACTCCATGACCATATGGGCAGCAGCACCATTTATTGGATATTCTCGCAATCCAAGGAACTCTAAGCAGTTTTCTCCAACAGTACAATTCAACATTTTTAATTCTACAGTGCTTAGCCTTCATTATGGGCCTTCTCTCACATCTATATGGTATTATTATTATTAACTATTATTTGTAATGCGTCAATATATTCCATAGAGCTGTACAGGGGATAAGAACAAGGAAATATACAATATACAATATTGACAATTGCAGAAAATGTAGGGCCCTGTTTTGAGCTTTTTTCAAAGCACCCTACAAGATTGGAAACTTGCTACTTACAATCTAGAGGGAATGGAAGAGGCAGAAACCTGGGGAGGAGCAGATAAGGAATAGCAAGGTTGGGAAGGATTACTAAAAATGCCATAGTTTTAACTATGCAGACCTTTGTTGATACTGATATATCTTTACTTTTTAATAGCTTTCTTCTCCAGAGGAAAACATTTTTAATTGCATGGCTGCAGTCACCATCTGGATTCCAGGAAAATAAAATCTGTCACTGCCTCCACTTCTTCCCCATCTGTTTGCCAGGAACTAAGATTGCTGTTTGCCATGATCTTCATCTTTTTAATATTGAGCAGCAGGCCAGCTTTTGCACTCTCTTCTTTCACCCTCATAAATAGGCAGTTTAGTTCCTGTTCATTTTCAGCTATCAGAGCCATATGAAGCTGTTGATATTTCTCACAGCAATATTAATTATGGCTTTGTATTACGACCTTATGCATGATGAATTGCGCATATAAATTTTATAAATAAGGCAGCAATATACAGCCTTGTCAAACTTCTTTCATGATCTTGAACTATTTGGTTGTCCCATGTTCGGTTCTGATCGTGGCTTCTTTGTCCACATACAGATTCCTCAGGAGGTGGATGAGAAGGTCTGGTATCCCAATCTCCTTAAGAACTTGCCACAATTTGTTATGATCCACACAGTCAAAGACTTTAGAATAGTATATGAAGCAGAAGTAAATGTTTTTCTGGAACTCTCTTGCTTTCTCTATTATCCACCGGACATTGAGCAATTTGATCTCTTGTGCACATCAGGTAGCTCTTGGTCCGTATTTTGTTGGGGCCGAGCTAAGAGGATCTTAAGTATTGCCTTGCTGCTGTGTGAAATGAGTTTGAGAATTAGAGCACTCTTTAGCACTGCCTTTTTGGGGGAATTGGTATATAGACTGACCTTCTCCAGTATACTGTCCATTGTTGAGTTTCCCAAATATGGCATAATACAAGCAACACAGTACAGGTTCCAAATATGATATTATTGACAAATATAGGCAAAAACAAGCACTTTATTAACAGAATGTTATTAGTAAATTAATTTTCATACAATAATAGTGCATTGAGGTTTTACAATGTATATTAGTTTGCCATTCTGATTCACTCACTAAGGTAATTGGAGCTTGGAGTCCAAGCCATTGTCTTCTGCATAAAATAAAAGACTGGGCATGCAGAGTAACTTCCCTGATTAGATACATTACTTGCAGATGTCTGAGTATGCTATCTTTTTTGTTTCACATTCAGAGCCCCAGATATTATTAGTAATAATCTGCTATTAGCAAGATATACATTATGCTTAGTGGGTGGATCAGAAGGGCTAACTAACTGGTAACAACTGCAAACTTCAATGTATTTTTAATAACATTAAATAAATAAAATACTAGATATTACCAATATTTTTAAATTAAACCATATTTGAAACCTTCAATGTTTCATTTAATAAATGGAGTACAGAAATAGAAAACAGAATGAGAGGGGTCTTAGAATTAAAAAGACATAAATCATTAAAGTAAAAGAAATGTACAGTGCAATAGAGAAAAGGGCAGTAGAAGTAGATTGAGAGAAAGCACAGAGAGGAAGAATTAGAAATATGTATTAACTCAGAAGACTGTTGACTCAGGTGAGAGGTTGTTGAAAATTCTTGGAGTTGTCAAATTTCAGATCATCTGCTCCAATGCATAAGATAGGAATGGAGGGTTGTACAACTGTTTTACAGGCCTCTCCCCTTAGATCAGAAAAAGGTTATTTTCAAAAAACGGTAGAGATACAGTGGGGGGTAAAATATTTGATCCCCGGCTGATTTTGAAGTTTGTCCACTGACAGAGAAATGATCAGCCTATAATTTTAATGGTAGGTGTATTTTAATAGTGAGACAGAATAACAACAAAAAAACAAAAACAAGAAAAATGCATGTTAGAAAAGTTATAAATTGATTTGCAGGTCAGTGAGGGAAATAAGTATTTGATCCCCTATCAATCAGCAAGATTTCTGTCTCTTTTATACAGGTAACGAGCTGAGATTAGGAGCACTCTCTTAAAGGGATCTAATCCCATCTAATCTCAGCTCGTTATCTGTATAAAAGACACCTGTTTAAAAAGGCAATCAATCAATCAGATTCCAAACTCTCCACCATGGCCAAGACCAAAGAGCTTTCCACGGATGTCAGGGACAAGATTATAGACCTACACAAGGCTGGAATGGGCTACAAGACCATCGCCAAGCAGCTTGGTGAGAAGGTGACAACAGTTGGTGCGATTATTCGCAAATGGAAGAAACACAAAATAGTTGCCAGTCTCCCACGGTCTGGTGCTCCATGCAAGATCTCACCTCGTGCAGTTTCAATGATCATGAGAACGGTGAGGAAACAGCCCAGAACTACGCGGGAGGATCTTGTTAATGATCTCAGGGCAGCTGGGACCATAGTCACCAAGAAAACAATTGGTAACCCACTACTCAGTGAAGGACTGAAGTCCTTCAGCGCCCACAAAGTTCCCCGCTCAAGAAAGCACATGTACAAGCCCATCTGAAGTTTGCCAGTGAATACCTGAATGATTCAGAGGAGAACTGGGTGAAAGTGTTGTGGTCAGCTGAGACCAAAATCGAGCTCTTTGGCATCATCTCAACTCACCGTGTTTGGAGGAGGAGGAATGCTGCCTATAACCCCAAGAACACCATCAAACATGATCTACAAAGAGGAGTGGGACAAAATCCCTCCTGAGATGTGCGCAAACCTGGTAGCCAACTACAAGAAACGTCTGACCTCTTTGATTGCCAACAAGGGTTTTGCCACCAAGTACTTATTTCCCTCACTAGCGAATTGCCCGTCAAAAAATGACGGCAATGAAATTGTAAGGTAGCTAATGGTGTTTTGTGTGTACTACTGAAATATATAATACAATTAATAAATGAATATACTTAACCTATTTTGAAGCATTGTTTTGAAGAGCTGGCAATGTGTTTTGATGTTGCTGCAGCATTAGTGGTGTGGAGCTGCTGTGTAAGCGTGATGAATGTGTGCAGTGTAATAGTGTGCGTGTCCGAAACGAAACTGTTAGCGTAGTTGTGTACTTCCGCATTGGCGTAAAATGGCGGGTAATGTGTGGTATGCGTCTTAGCGGAATATCCGTAGGTCGTTTGTAGTGTTTTGCGAGTTTCTTGTGGTGTTTTGCGTGTTTAGAGTGCTGTAGCCTCATTTTCGTTTTGTTCGGCGCCCATATTTTCTTTCGCTTAGCGAATTTTTTAGTGTTCAAACTCTTTTATTTTTAGTTAAATTAAGGTGTAAGTTGTTTTTTTTTGAGGTCCTGGATGCTCCCTCTTGCTGTAGGTAAGCTTTATTTGTATGTGCTGTGTGTATTTATTGTGTTTTGAATTTTGTAATGTTCGCGAGTTGCGTCCAATTGTTGCGAGGTCGTAATGTGTGGTAACGTGTCTCGTATGTTGTTTGCGAGGGTCGTAGTTGGTGTGTCGTGTTGTTTGCTTTGCGACTTAAAGTTTGCGAGGGTCGCAGTTAACTTTTTTGACATGCGTTTTTCCTTTTTTTTTTTTCTGTCTCTCACTATTGAAATGCACCTACCATTAAAATTATAGACTGATCTTTTCTTTGTCAGTGGAGAAACGTTCAAAATCAGCAGGGGGTCAAATACACCCCCCTCCCCCCCACACTGTATTCCTCACTAAAATCCCTTCAGATTCATATTTTGCAGACGTGCTCCATAGAATAACATAGGATGTTGATAGGTGCTTCTCATTAAAAAGCAATCATTTCTCTACAGGAAACAACTATGTTTCAGATAGAGAAGTTATGGTTTATTGGATATTTTGTGCAGCTGCGCCTACACGTGAGACAACAAAACCCTCTGTTAAATGCAGGGTGTGTGATTTCCTTGTGAGGCATGACAAACAAGAAGCATGTGGTCAGATATCCTCAATAAAATTCATACAACTAAAAATACTTTTATAACATTTCTGTTCCTGATAAAACTGACAGCCTGCACAGTCATTTCACTTTACATCGTCTGCAGGAGTTTTTTCATGTTAGTTTCTGAACTCCTACAAAACTATACAATGTGCTGTCACTACATGTGCTAAGTGCTACTCTTTTTGGGTTACATTTAAAAAGCTATTACATGCATCTTTAGTTACAAAAGAAATATTTAGGATTCCTGGGCTGTTATAGAATGAATGCATTCACTGCTATAAGTGCTGATAGGAGCAGTTAGTCATTTCACTTTCTGATGTTTTATTAAAATCACAAAGCGCTGGACAGTGTTCTGCATAAAGAAATTTTGACTGACTCCAATCATTGCCGAATATATGAATAATAAAATAATGTGCTGCTTTGTCTGTACAAAAGGGTTGTACAATATATAGGTGTTTCATATATCTTATTACAGGGAGAGATCCACTAACTCATGAAATGTTGGAGATCTCTTGAAAATGTCAAATCTTAGTGCTTTCCCAAATTCTCCCATAACTTTGTGTTCAGGGAACAGTCCCCTGACTGAGAATAAAGTCCCCTGGTAAAATATGCCTCTAGAAATATCCATGGATGTGTGAATGTCAAATAAAGCATTTTGGAGCTGACTGTCATATAGGGCCATTTTGGAGCTGATTCAGTTTGAGCCAATATAGTTACATTTGTTGCACCTCCTCTATCCAATATAGATTCCAGCCTGTGTGTGTTCAATACACTTTCTACAGTATGTGTACTGTGTGTATATATGAATATCCTTTATTTGACTGAAGAACACAAGTGATAGTGATATTCAGTCTGTCCCTCCAACTTCATTCGGTTAGTAGTTTATGACTCTATGGCATCTCTGATATTAGAGGCCTTGTTTAGGAATAGTATTGCAAATACGCTCATAATACCAAACACATTTTTGTTGCTAAACATGTTCCTGGATTTCTTTTACAAACCTGTATAGATCACAATGCCACCTCCATTCTGCCCACAATTTCTGCCTCCACTACTTCTTTTACCTTCCCCATGCTGGCCCTACTGTGTAATTCAGCCTCACTTTTCACAGTTTCCAGCTATATCTGAAAACCTAACTGTTCAAAGAAGCCCACAAAACTATTCCTTAAATTTCACTAATCAAACCTTCCTAGGAGACAGAGAACCCATATTTTTCAGATTCTTCCACCTGGCTAGACCATCATCAAGCATTACTCTTTCTGGTACATTATCAAATACTTTCTTTAATATGCAACAAAGAAAAACACACTTCCAATGTCCCTTTAACGTCATGTTCCATTATATTTAGATACAATTTGCTTTGGTATTGTCACTTAGTATGCTCTTAAAAAATTGTGCCACATTCAATGTAGATGTGATTTTTTTCTAGAAGGCAAACCCATGTACCTGATGTTGGTTTTAAAGCAATTGCACATGATAACACTTACAAATTTATACTTAGCAACATGTTTTAAAAGCACCGCAGGTTTTTATTCTCACCTGAGACTTGAAACATCTCTAAAATATTGAGGTTATGCCACAGAAGGGGTTTCTGTCCTTGTTCAGTTGTTCCAGTATTCTGTAACACTGATTTAATCACAGACGCCATGGAGCAATGGAAGGACTGGTAGGTGTATTATCGATTAGAGATAAATATAGTGTAGAAATGAAAGTGCTTTATAGTTAACTAAAAAAAATACACCATGAACTTTTAATGTTTAGAAGGCTAAGCAACACACACATGCACATATTCATTTAATACATTCTGTTATTTGATTTTAAAGTAAATTTAACATTTATTTTAATATTTTTTTCAATATTTATGAACACAATTGTTATTATTTTAGCTATAAAATGTCATGACATGCTTATAGGACCTCAAACTCAAGTTGTTTTTTTAAGTTATTCTTAAAGAGCATGACAAACTAGCTATATATTGTTTTAGCCAATCTTTCTTTTAGTTAATAATTCATGAGATATTTAGGAAAACAACCAACACCTCTGCTGGACCTTGGCAGCATTCATGATATCTATTAAAATATTTATTCCTTTTAGTTTTAACTTGTAAAAAATAGCCCATTACCAATGCTAGCTATTCAACAGAGCATACTGTAAAATTGTGACTTCAGTGGTTCTATATATAAATTGAACAATATTGCATCGTACATTTGTTCAAATATTATGATACAATGTACATAGCTTTGGTAAATATGTATGCCGAGCATGCATTCCATTCCTTTAGAGAATTTCTTAAACAAAGTTAATCATAAATTCATCTATTTCGGTAGTTTCTGCAACTGGACCTTTGTGGTTTGCTTTATAGTAAAATTGAGTGTGATCTAAGAGTGTACTTTTAGGGTGGAAATGTATCCCTTGGGTTGTATTTGTAGTTTTTTATTTACCTAAGCATTGACAAGGTCAAGTTGATAAATGTATTTGTATGGGATTGTAACATGGGCTTCTGTGAGTAATTATTTTGGAAACAAAGATGTGACAGTAGATCTATAAAAGATTACAAACTGTAGACACTGTGCTCTGTACCTTGCACTAGCACAGCATATCTGATTTATGAATGCTTCATCATTTTGTAGGAAAAATATTTCAGAACTTTCTGTATATGTGAGTTGATATCCTGCTCTGCAAGTAGCATTGTGCAAGAGAAACCTCCTGGGAAACGGAAACAAAGGGGAGCATGACATTGGGAGAGGGCATATGTCTTCAGGGACATGGTAAAGCCGGATAATGATTTTAAATTCTTGGAAAGCATTATCAGACTATTTTATTATGAAGGGCACAGAGCTGGAGTGCTGCCATAAGTGTATAGATAGTGCTTGAGCACATTGTACTTAAATGGCCACTTCCGTGCTCATACAATAGGGTTTAATTTGTTTATTTAGTTACTGGTTAGCAACAAAATCAGTACTTGAAGAAAGAAAATCAATGTAGCTTTTAAAACGTTTGAAATTATCATTGAAGTATAAAATAGAGCTGCTTCTCTCTATCCATTATTCAGAGTCCATTGGGTTAAAAAGGATCTGCCCAGCAGGTTGTCCTATTTTTTTTTGACTGGTGTAGGTTTGCCTACAATAACCACCACATGGAAGGAGGCTGAAAAACAAATATAATGAAGATAGTCAGATCTCCACTCAACCAGTTAGGACAGAAGACGAAATGCTGAGTATACTATTTACTGGTCAGCTATTATCATAGCTTAAATACCCTCTTAAAAAGACTATACATTTACCTTCATATTAAATGAAATTCGGGAAGGGGGTACTTCTTTTATTGTTTATAACGTTTATATGCAATGTGTAACTGTGACTCTCAGGGAATCCAGGGTCGTAATAATCTATGTGGGATCTAAATCATTAAGACTGGCACACTGTCAACTCCAAGTAGCTGTAGCAGGTCCATCCCAGGAATAAAGGGCTAGACTATCACTTACTCCCAGTGTGTTCAAATCCCCTTAACCCTCTCCTAGTCATAGTGTCCCCTGGTAGCCCAGTGGTTAGTGTCATGCCCAGGGCCTGACTGGACTATTTTACACTATTGCCTGGGCCTGACTGGCCAGAGTTGCCCTGTTTTTAGTATTATGGTTATGTATTTCTTAGTGCTTATGGTTAAAATATGATTACACTGTTATACTGTATGTATGTTGGTTTATGTATTAGGTTTCATGTTATAGGAATTGGTGTAAAGAAACATCTTAGCTAGTATGCTCACTCATCCCACCTAAATGATGAGATAAAAAATCTGATTTGATCTGAGGTACAGGGTTTTCCTAGTAAGCAGGGGCAGCCTATTATTTAGGGATGGGGCTTACTGATTGGCCAGTCTGTGTGCCAGAAAATTTTATAAAATGTGCCAATTAATAAAGGTATACAGTGGTATCTGTACTTATATAGACAAGGTGTAAGTGTCATTCTGTGCATTAATCCTAATTAAAAGGTATTATATGGTATTACTGATATCCTTGTCTGTGGATGCAATCTCCTGGGCGTGGTTCCAGTGTATGGTCCATCTTCTGCTATCAGAGGTGTACAAGAACCGCACAATTCTGCTGGATAGGTTTGAACTAGGTTCTTACCAAGTCCAATTGAAGTAGCAGATTGTGACAGTTAGGATGCAGGTGCTTTCACCACAGCATCCTAGGTTTAAATCAGGCCAGGGAACCAATAGGTCACACTGGTCAGTAGTTGGGTGGGAGACCACCTGCAAATACCAGGAGTTGTATGCTGTGGTCCACTACTCTGAGTCACTGATCCCAGATCACCCACTAGTAGGGCTATTCTCTGTCTGGCCAGCTTGCCATTGTGTTGGTTACATTATCCCAGATCCCAGCTAGTCACATTGATCTGGTATTATTCTAGCTAGACTTAGTGGACCTCTGATTGCCTCTCACGATGAAAAGGGAGGGAATATGTATTCCTATACGTGTGCATGGTATGTGTTGGTGTATAAAGTGGGGTCATTGGAAATAAAGTTTATGCTCTCTGTTGGACACATAACCATGGTGTGTTTTATTGAGGGAAAGTGAGGGATGTCTCTGTGTATGTTGTTCTTCATCAGCCATCCTGTGTGAGAGGATTAACAGACTAGTTCAGAT
Organism: Discoglossus pictus; assembly: GCA_027410445.1. Lineage (NCBI taxonomy): Eukaryota > Metazoa > Chordata > Amphibia > Anura > Alytidae > Discoglossus > Discoglossus pictus. The sequence goes on along the minus strand of CM050165.1, from coordinate 340,646,850 downwards.
CTATGGCTAGCATTAGTCTTGCTGATCTTTTTCAAGCCCTATGGAAAGTATATCTTGACAGACTTCATTCACAACAGCCCTCATGGCAGATCATCTCATATGCCAGGGGTCCTCAAACTAGGGCCCGCGGGCCAGAGATGGCCCGCCAAGGACGTGAACCCGGACCCCACCTGCCCCTTCCCCCAGGCACCTATGTCTCTCTGTGTCTCTACAGCTGCAGCCCCTGCTATCACTTCCTAGTCATCTGACTAGGCACAGCAGGGGCTAACCCAGGGAGGAACCACCAGGGGGAGGAAGGCAGCATGAAGACAAGGTAAGGTAAGAGGGCAGCGACGGAAAGAGAGAGTCAGGCAGACAAGGGGAGTGAGGTAGAGAGACAAGGGGAGTGAGGGAGAAAGAGAGAGGCAGACAGACAGGGGGGCAGACAGACAAGGGGACGTGACGTAGAGAGACAAGGGGATTGAGGTATAGATACCATGGTAATGAGGTAGAGAGACAAGGGGAGTGAGGGAGGGAGAGACAGACAAGGGGGAGTCAGGGAGAGAGGCAAGGGGAGTGAGGGAGAGAGAGAGATAGACAGACAGACAAGGGGAGTGAGGGAGAGACAGACAGACAAGGGGAGTGAGGTAGAGAGGCAAGGGAAGTGAGGGAGTGATAGACAGACAGACAAGGGGGAGTGAGGTAGAGAGACAAGGGGAGAGAGAGGCCGACAGACAAGGGGGGTGAGGTAGAGAGACATGGTGGGAGAAAGACAGACAGACAAGGGGGAGTGAGGGAGAGAGACAAGAGGAGTGAGGGAGAAAGAGAGGCATGGGGGAGAGATAGGGAGGAAAAGGTAGAAAGGAGAGTGAGGAGGGAGGGTGATGGACAGAGAGAGAGAGAAAGAAGAGATAGGGATGGAGAGAGAAAAAGAAGAGGGAGGGAGTGAGAGAGAGAGAGAGAGTGAGAGAGAGAGAGAGACATGGAAAGACAGTGAGGATGATATAGAAAGGAGAGAGAAGAGGGAGGGAGATGGACAGAGAGAAAGGAGAGATAGGAAGGGAGAGAGAGATGGAGAGATAGGGAGGGAGAGAGATGGAGAGAGGGAGGGAGAGAGAGGGGGGTGAGATAAGGGAGAGAGAGAAAAAGTAGAGGTGAGAGATAGGGACGGAGAGAGAGAGAAAAAAGAGAGGGAGATATAGGGAAGGAGAAAGAGATGGAGAGAGAAAAAGAGGGAGAGATAGGGAGAGAGAGGTAGGAGAGAGACATGGAAAGAGAGAGGGAGAAAGAAATAAAAAGGAGGGAGGGAGAAAGGAGAGATAGGGATGGAGAGAGAGAGAGACAGAAAAAAGAGAGAGAGACATGGGAAGAGAGAGGGAGGAAGAGATAGAAAGGAGAGAGAGGAGTGAGTTAGGGATATGGACAGCGAGACAGAGAGAAAGAGGGAGAGTGAGGGAGAGAGACATGGGAAGAAAGAGTGAGGATATAGAAATAATGAAAGGAGAGAGAGGAGGGAGAGATGAAGGAAGAGTGAGCGGGAGAGAGAGACGGGAGAAGGTGAGAGAGACAGGTGAAGGGGGAGAGAGGGAGAGAGACAGAAGGGATAAGGAGAGGGGGAAGTTAGACAGAGGAAGAAGGGAAATACAGAAGTTAAAAGGAAAGGGGGAGATAGAGAGGGGAGGGAGAGTTAAGGAGAGAGAGCAAGAAGGGAGATGGAGAAGAATAGAGAGAGGGAGCAGGGAGAGGGGAAATAGAAAGGGAGAATGAGAAGCAGAGAGAGGGAGAAGGGAGAGAGAGAAGTAGAGAGATGTTGGGGCTTCCTGATACTTAGTTGGCAGCTTGGACCATAGGCCTCAGTCAGAATTCTGAGGAGCAATACTGGAAGAAACGCACACACAAAGGTTCTCAGTACAGAGCTCGTTTATTGCTACGTCATAATATAGGTTATATACTTGCTAAAAAAGGCGGATATTAGAGGCAAGTTACTCTATAGACATTAGTTGGTACAAGGACAAAGAAGAAATGTCTGTGTTTGTACGTGAGTAAGGTAGCAAGATGTCCCAAGGACAAGAATATATTATTGTGGTTAGCCTATATCTCATGTGAATATGTCAGCAAAATATGTTAACCCCTTCATCAGCAGAATATGTTAACCCCTTCAAGAGAGGGATAAAGATAGAAGGGTGAAGGGGAGAGAGGAAAAGATAGAAGGGACAAGGGAGAGAGATAAGAGAGAGGGAGGTGTAGCAAGAGGAAAAGGAAGGGAGAAGGAGAGATAGAAGAGAGGGAGAATGGGAGAGGAAGAGGGAGAAAGGAGGGGATGAGGAGAGAGGGGGAGAAAAAGAGAGGGAAATGGAGAAGGGAGAGAGAGAGGAAATAGGGACAAGGGAGAGAGAGGAGAGAGAAAAGTAGCAAGAGGGAGAGGAAGGGGAGAAGAAGAAGAGAGGGAGAAGGGAAGAGGAAGAGGGAGAAGGGAGGGGATTAGGAGAGGGAGTGCCCCCAACAATGTCTGAGGGTCAGTGAACTAGCCCCTGTTTAAAAAGTTTGAGGACCCCTGTCCTATGTCCTGGACAGCCGATAAGGGTGGAGAGCAGCATATTCTCTGAAATCTAGAATTCTTCATATACTGTTTTTTTTTTGCTAATGAGTAACTCAATAAAAAAAAAACTATTGTATGATCATGACAGTGGTCCTTTAAATGAGCATGTTTTATACATTTCAGACTTTTTGCATAAAAAAATATAACCTGTTTATCCTTCCTTGGAAAAAAAAAACAGGAAAAGCACAGATCATACTATACATAATATTAAGATTTAATTGGCAGACAACAATCAAACATCTATATTACTGCTCATTGGCTGGTAGATGAAAGCCCTCTAATGCAGTCAAACATTTAATCAGTTTTGTGTGTGTGTGTGCTCTGGCAGCATCATTTGAAAAAAGAAAACACGCTGTGACACATTCATAAATAGCTTCTTTAAGATACAAAGAAAAACATTTTTGGTATGTCCCTTTAAAGCATCACAGTAAATCAGGTACACTTTCATATATTATTATCGTGTATTTGTAACGCGCCAACATATTCCGTAGCGCTATACATAAGTTAAGTTACAAGCAAAGACAAGTTCAAGATTCACACATTGCAAAGAGTGGATGGCCCTGTCTTTGAGCTTGGAATCCGGTGTCCATAGAGCTTTACCTAAAGCACCTTGCAGGATTGAAACTCGCAGACTTACAATCTAATGCTTGTATGTAGACACAAAAAGAGCTCACAAGAGCATACTATCTCTTAACAACATCAGGAAAAAAAGGTTTAAAGGTTTTATACAGTGGATTTTAAAGTTTGAGTGACAATTGGGTTTAAAAAAATATACTAATAAAGGTAAAGTTTAAAAAAATAAGAGGCGCTCTTATAAAAGATGTGTCTTTAATCTCCAGATGAACAGAGGGTTGCGCTCCTGAAAATTTGGGGAATTGGGGTGTATGTAGGATGTTCCATCTTGTCTGGTATAATATTTCTTGCTAGCTTGCAGCCTTAGTGGGTTGTGATATTTGTATCTTTCTGTGGAGGAAGAGGTGGAGAAAGGAACAGAGAGAGAGAGACGATGGAGATTTGTTATTATTTTACCTTTTAGAATTTGACCCCTCCCCTCCCCCCACACATGCTCAGAAGAAGGCAGTTTGCAATGATCTATCTACTCCTGCAGGAATATAAACACCCAGGGCCCTATTAAATTCGAGCTGCGGATGAAATCGTATCTCGCAAAGGCCCATCATAACTCGAATTACGTTATCCGAGTCGACTTGCGATTGACTTGCGATTGACTTGCGTAATTTCGGACTACTTTGCAGAGATTTGCCTCCGATAAGCGCTACATAGTAAGTAGCGGAAAATAATTCCTTGCGGACGCTCATATCTCGCAAATTCGCTAAGTGCACAAAAAACCCACGTAAAATGGTTTACGCATTACGTACAGACGACTTAAAAATATAAAAGTGAGTTTAACAGAGGAAAAGCATGGAAGGCCATTACAATTGATTTCACCATCCCCTCCCCCCACCAAAGCAAAGGCATTATACAACCAATTAGTTGTTACATTTTGACTACCTAATTACATAAAAACACAAAAACATCCAAATAATGCCATATTAACCCTGTTATTTTGTATACATGTTGCTCATCACATCTACATTTGGGAACACAAATATGGGGCACATGGAGTATGTGAATATGTCCTGTTCAGTCTTTCGGTCGGGTCTGACTGTGACCCTCTGTCACTGCTTTCTTACAAGGTTCCTATGCTGGTGAGACCGGAGTGGGTTGTCAGTTCCTTCCCCAGTGGTTTGGGATTTGGCCCTGCATTCTGCTTTCACTCTCACACCCACAATGACCCTTAATGGGATAGCTCACAGCTTCATTGAAATACACAATACCTCTTGTTTGGTCTTTCGGTCGGGTCTGACTGTGACCCTCTGTCACTGCTTTCTTACAAGGTTCCTATGCTGGTGAGACCGGAGTGGGTTGTCAGTTCCTTCCCCAGTGGTTTGGGATTTGGCCCTGCATTCTGCTTTCACTCTCACACCCACAATGACCCTTAATGGGATAGCTCACAGCTTCATTGAAATACACAATACCTCTTGTTTGGTCTTTCGGTCGAGTCTGACTGTGACCCTCTGTCACTGCTTTCTTACAAGGTTCCTATGCTGGTGAGACCGGAGTGGGTTGTCAGTTCCTTCCCTAGTGGTTTGGGATTTGGCCCTGCATTCTGCTTTCACTCTCACACCCACAATGACCCTTAATGGGATAGCTCACAGCTTCATTGAAATACACAATACCTCTTGTTTGGTCTTTCGGTCGGGTCTGACTGTGACCCTCTGTCACTGCTTTCTTACAAGGTTCCTATGCTGGTGAGACCGGAGTGGGTTGTCAGTTCCTTCCCCAGTGGTTTGGGATTTGGCCCTGCATTCTGCTTTCACTCTCACACCCACAATGACCCTTAATGGGATAGCTCACAGCTTCATTGAAATACACAATACCTCTTGTTTGGTCTTTCGGTCGGGTCTGACTGTGACCCTCTGTCACTGCTTTCTTACAAGGTTCCTATGCTGGTGAGACCGGAGTGGGTTGTCAGTTCCTTCCCCAGTGGTTTGGGATTTGGCCCTGCATTCTGCTTTCACTCTCACACCCACAATGACCCTTAATGGGATAGCTCACAGCTTCATTGAAATACACAATACCTCTTGTTTGGTCTTTCGGTCGAGTCTGACTGTGACCCTCTGTCACTGCTTTCTTACAAGGTTCCTATGCTGGTGAGACCGGAGTGGGTTGTCAGTTCCTTCCCTAGTGGTTTGGGATTTGGCCCTGCATTCTGCTTTCACTCTCACACCCACAATGACCCTTAATGGGATAGCTCACAGCTTCATTGAAATACACAATACCTCTTGTTTGGTCTTTCGGTCGGGTCTGACTGTGACCCTCTGTCACTGCTTTCTTACAAGGTTCCTATGCTGGTGAGACCGGAGTGGGTTGTCAGTTCCTTCCCTAGTGGTTTGGGATTTGGCCCTGCATTCTGCTTTCACTCTCACACCCACAATGACCCTTAATGGGATAGCTCACAGCTTCATTGAAATACACAATACCTCTTGTTTGGTCTTTCGGTCGAGTCTGACTGTGACCCTCTGTCACTGCTTTCTTACAAGGTTCCTATGCTGGTGAGACCGGAGTGGGTTGTCAGTTCCTTCCCCAGTGGTTTGGGATTTGGCCCTGCATTCTGCTTTCACTCTCACATCCACAATGACCCTTAATGGGATAGCTCACAGCTTCATTGAAATACACAATACCTCTTGTTTGGTCTTTCGGTTGGGTCTGACTGTGACCCTCTGTCACTGCTTTCTTACAAGGTTCCTATGCTGGTGAGACCGGAGTGGATTGTCAGTTCTGCTGTCACTCTCCCACCCACAAGGGCAGCAAACACACACAGAGGGTTTGCAGAGGCACAATGAGCACCAGCCAACTCACCTACATCAGGGGTAATCGCCACTACTCTTATCCAAGGAAGTCCCACGCCATTGCTGGTGGCCATGTGCCAAGATGACCATTCATTCCCATTTGGTGACCTCCCATTATGTTCTGCTATTCATCAATTTACATTAGTTTCGATTGCTAAGTGATGTTGGGGAAGTGCGGGTGAAAGCAGAATGGACGGACAAATCCAAAATCACTGGAGAAGGAACTGACAACCCACTGCAGTATCACCTATCATTATCCTTTTAGGCCCACAGGGGAATGTTCCTACTCCCCAGTCCCGCTAATTGTACTTGGCCTGTGCATTAACAGTTTATTATGCCTAGATTGTAGATCAATTAGATGCATTATATGATATCTAATGCTATTAGGACTATTATTCCTCTTAGTATGTATTGATCTATTGCAGGTTAACTAGTGCACATTAGTTTACAGCTATAGTAATGTGACACTAATGTGATGAATGTGGATGTCCCCAAACCCCAACCATTGAAAACACACCGACATGGGGAGAACAGGATAACACAGCTTTATTTTTGGACACAGACCACAATCAGCAGTGGTCAAGACTGTGCATTCACAGAACGGTATAACAAAACTTTATTTTTGGACACAGACCACAATCAGCAGTGGTCAAGACTGTGCATTCACATAATGGTATAACAAAACTTTATTTTTGGACACAGACCACAATCAGCAGTGGTCAAGACTGTGCATTCACAGAACGGTATAACAAAACTTTATTTTTGGACACAGACCACAATCAGCAGTGGTCAAGACTGTGCATTAATATCATGGGTGTGGTGTGGGCGGGTCCCGAGAGAGCAAGGGGCTAAATAAAAAAAAGGGGATACCTACAGGGGTCAATCTAATAGTCTAGAATAAGCATGATGCATAGCACCTACCAGGGTCACATGCGATCAGTACACCGCTGCCACCGGAATATGATGAGAAAAAGGAACATCACAAATCACTCCATTAAACTGAAGAAACCATTAGAGTGCATGGCACTTACAACTTGTCTGGATCTGTTCAATGGAACAAATGATTCAACCTCTGGACTGTGTAATCCAATCCAGTTTCACACATACAGTGTGGTGTGTGAAATTGCCCACAAAAATGAATGGTCAACAAAAAACAAAAAAGGCGGAGGAGGATAGAAAAAAACTAATGACAATACATGTACAGTAAAGTGTTAAATACTGTACCAATATGCCAACTCACCTGATTCCCATCTGCAAGCATTACTAACTATTAGCTACAGTAGGTCTCTGGATAATGAGTAATATGGGCAAATACCCATTAATATGGACAGGACACAAAGGTCAGCAGCCACATTCACTGTTTCTTACATCAGACCCAAGGATCTGTTCTCAGACCGATATTGAGGTCAGGATCACATGCTTTATTAGTGCATATATTAATGCTGGCTGTCATTAACATGCCATTGTGAGACTTTGCAAGTCCACCGCCATAGCGGTATTAGTCTACATTTCAGCTAACAATAATCTTGTCTGAGATATCTGGCAATATTATAGCTTTAAGATTGTGGGAGCTACATGTTAAGGAGGGGGCTGTCATTGGAGTAATGTCTACCTGAGAGGCACTGGGAAAACCTTACGCCTCATATAATTCCTCCACAATGCTTGCAGATGCAGGAGATGCCTTCATGGGCCTTAATTGTACCTAAAACAAAACAAATGGAAAGAAAAACAAAGAGAAAACATAAAGTCTAAGGGCCTAAAAAAAGGGGACTGCAGCATCCCTTCCCAACAGCATTCCCCAGTGACCATCAATTGGTGGCATGTTCAACCGAACCCTATGTGTCCACAGAGAAGAGGATCATGGACCATGTGATGGGAGGTAGCCATCTGCATACAAAATATCACCATCACATAGGCAAAGATCCAAAACTCTGTAGCCAGGCTAGATGAGGTCAGCATTGTGACCAATAGATTGTCACTGAGGAGTGCTGTTGAGAAGGCACAATTATGTCCACAGCCCCTAGGTCCTCCTCCGCCTGGGCACAGGACCTGCCTCGTCCGCGGCTGGACGCCATCTCCTTGTTGGTGGTGGGGGGAGCGGGAGGAGGTAGTGGCACCACGGGTGGTGGTGGCGGCGGAGGCATGGTGGAAGGAGAGGAGGGGCCAGGCTGCTGTTGGCTGGTGACCTGCCCCGTTCCCAGCAGCCTGACCAAATGCTGCTCCAGCCTCCGATGATGGCTCCTCTCCTCCCTAAAGCGCCTGTCCAGGCTGCGCCTCATGCCAGAGATGTTGGCATCAATCCTCCTCACGACGGTCAACAACTCCAGCAGTGCAGCCTCGGTCGTTGGTGGTGGGGGGGGCTCGGGTCCTGCTGGCAGGGCCGGGTGGGAAGATGGCGGGGAGAGAGTGGGGAGGATCTGGGACCCGGCTGGAGACAGGGTCTCTGACATTGGTGTCCCCGGTGGCTCAGTTTGTGGGGAAGGAGGAGCTGTGGCATATTCCACTACTTCTGAGGGCCCCGGCGAGATGGCAAGTCTTTGCAGGAGGGGGACAATCGGGCTCTGGACAGGGGGGCTGTCAACGACCACGACCTCCCCCTCCAAAGAGCCAGGGCCCTTGGATGAGCCTGTAGCCTCCTCCCCCTGAGCGAACTCCTGCGGGGCGGGGGCTGACGGCCCCGCTCGTGGCTCATCACTGGACCCAGACCTCCTACTGGATGCTGAAATAGAGAAAAGAAAGGTACATGTCATTAGTATGCTGATCAATACATTGATATGTTTTCACTCCTAACTATCTGACATCTAGGCCTGAACATGGATGATTCTCCTAATTGCAACTCCCATTAGCTGTCATTTGCTAGATTGGATCTATTCTTTGGTTTCTTGTCTTGACCTCTCCTGGCTCCTAACACTGTCTGTGTTTCTTCTGCGGTCTGTAACTGCATAGGCTGCATTGGGCGCACCAGTACATGGACTCTATTGCTTAATTACTCTTGGGGTGGCCAGGAATGACAGTGATTTGTCAGCTTCATGGATTTAATGACACTTCCATCCATCCCTTGTTAATTCCATGGAGCTGACATGTCAGTGTCCTTGTTGGTCACCATGTGTAGTGTGTGTGATGCACATGTGGTGGCATGTTGGTGTATGTGATATTCACCTGAACTGGAGCCTGGGTCCTGCTGGGCCACCGGGGGATGAAGCTCCAGCTGCGGGTGATGGTCCTAGAAAGTCCCTTGCGATCCTCTCCCACTCCTTATAGGTGACACTGTGTCCCTCAGCTTCTCTGGCCATCTTCCTCTTCACCGTGGCCCTGATATCCACATATCTGTGCTTCAAGGACCTCAAGCCCCTAGGAACCGTGGACACCTCCTTCATCACTTGCACTACCTCCTTCCAAGCCTGAGCCTTAGGCCCAGGCTTCGCTTCCCTTGCAACAAGGATGACGGGCCGGTCACGGATCGCACCCAGGAGGACCATATTCTCCTGGGGCGTATAATTACGGGCCCTGCGCCTGCCCTTGCCAATAGCCCCTTGCTCTCTCGACTGTGCTCGGGGACCCTGGCCTCCCTGCACTCTTCCTGAGGCCTGTCCCTTCCCCAAACTACCCCGCCCCCTGGGAACAGGCCCCTTCCCCTCTGTCCCTCCTCTATTAGTGCCTGTGTCTCCCTCCTCCTCCTCCTCCTCCCCCCCCTCTGGGGACCACTCCTTCTCCTCCAGGGACACCTCCTCCTCCACCGGGGACACCTCCTCCACCCCCTCCGGGGACACCTCCTCCACCCCCTCCGGGGGCACCTCCTCCCCCTCTCCTCCACCCTCCACTACACTCTCCTCACTCTCCTCACTCTCCGCTCCTCTCCTCTCCTCCTCTCTCCACCTATCTCCTCCCTCCATGCTGAAATAATAACAAAATAAGGATAACTCAAAATAAGTGTAACTGTTATATAGGTGATGAAAAAAAAAGTGTATGTTCTATGTGTTTTTAATAACTGTTGGGGAATGCGGTGCAAAGGTTGGGGGGGGGGGGGGGGGGAGGTGTGTGGTGTGTGTCCTAACGCTATGTATGTCCCTATGTGTCTTTAATCTATGTGTCAGGCAAATATGTGTAATGTGTAAATATGTGTAACTCTTACGTGTAAATATGCTAGTAATAAAATCCAAAACAATCAAAAAGAGTGCGCCTACAAATCAAAAGAACGATAAAGAAATAAAAGTATTACTGGAATGTCTGTTGGAAAGAAAAGATGTGTGTGCTATGTGTATTTAATAAGTGGTGGGGGATGGGGTGTGTTGGGGGATGGGGTGTGGTGGGGGGGATGGATGTGTGGGGTGTGTGTCCTAACTATATATATGTCTCTATATGTGTTATTTAATCTATGTGTCTTGCAAATATGTGAAATCTGTAAATATGTGTATTGCTTAAACGGAGGGACTTATGAAATAGACAATGAAAAAAGAAAAAAATAACTAATCTCCCTCTCTCCAAAGTACTAATCAAACTCTCTCCCACCTGCTCCTGGAACTACGTGCTAACTCCAATGGCTCTTACAACACAGTCAGCGCATGGGTTTGTATCAATCACATTTATAAGCTCATACTGTCAATCAAATTCTTAGCTCGTACGTGATTGGCTGAGAGGCGTGTCTCGCTAGGACGTCCCCTTATCAGCTTGCGAGCGCGTCAACAGACTCAGCCAATTACATACGCACTTATAGTGTCAGGCCGCCAAGTGCGTATGTAATTGGCCGAGAGTCCCAATGCGGGCCGCCAAGTGCGTATGTAATTGGCTGAGAGTCCCAATGCGGGCCGCCAAGTGCGTATGTAATTGGCTGAGAGGCTTTTGGCGGGTGTTTGCGCCATCGCCATTGCCACGTTGGCCCGCCAAAAGCCTCTGAGCCAATAACATACGCACTTGGCGGCCCGCGTTGGGACTCTCAGCCAATAACATACGCACTTGGCGGCCCGCGTTGGGACTCTCAGCCAATTACATACGCACTGGACGGCCCGCGTTGGGACTCTCAGCCAATTACATACGCACTTGGTGGCCCGTGTTGGGACAGCCAATTACATGCGGCCAAGTGCGTATGTAATAGGTTGAGAGGCTTCTTGACGTAAAATCATCAGCTGGAATGCCATGTAAAGATCCACAGGTGACCAATGGCAAAGCAGAAATTAACGTGCCTAATACCAGGTCATGCAATCACCAAGCTATATAACCCCATCCCCAACAAGTCATCAGCATGTCTGAAACAGCATGGATGATCATGTGAGAGGGATGATGGCCAGGATGAGTGGGCGTATGAGGTTGAGATGCTTTTGTGCAGCTCACCTAGCACAGTATGAAGACCAGGAAGCAAGGTGTGTGATTGAGGGGGTGATGGGGAGTGGCAAAGAGGAGTGTCTCTTAGGACGATCTGTGTCCATCTGCCCTGGTATTCCCACCACAGATTCAGAAGGGATGAAGCGCATCACTGTCCTCTCCCATTCCTTGTAAACAAAAGGGACCGCGGGACCACCACCAGTCTGACGTGCAGCTGCTGCCTCATCGGACATCTTTTTTTTCACAGCAATCTTTAAATCATCGAACTTGTGCCGCACTGCCCTCCAGTCCCTATTAGTGACCCCTACTGCCGACACAGCTCTAGCAATTTGGGACCAGGCCTGCTGCCTCTGGCTGGCATTAATGTCTCTGCCACCACATATAATCCCCTGGCGGGCACAGATTTCCCTGAGGAGAACCTGGATCTCCTCTAGGGTATAATTGGGGGCCCTGGGCCTTGCCACAACCCGTTGCCTTACAGACGGTGCCTGGTCTTCCTGTTCTATCCCTGGGGCCGCTCCCTCATCCCCACTACCTCCCACCAAGGGATCAGGCCCCTGACCCTCTGCCCCTTCCACCTGAATTCCTAGCTCTGGGGGCACTTCCCTCCCCCCCTGCTCTCCTCCTCCTCCTCCTCTCCCTCCACCTCATCCTCCTCCTCTCCCTCCAACTCCTCCTCCTCCTCTCCCTCCTCCTCTCCCTCCTCCTCCTCTCCCTCCTCCTCCTCCTCTCCCTCCTCCTCCTCCTCCTCTCCTCAGATGTTCTCCTCACTCTCCTCCCCGCCTCTCTTGCCTTACCACCTCCTCTCCTCTAAACTCCTCTGAAAAAAAATTAACGATAAATCAAGATAATGTGTGTGTTGGTTTAGGAGGTAAAAAAAGATGCAAGTATTATGTGTAGTATTATGTGTGTGTGTGTGTGGGGGGGGTGGCGGTAAGGTCTTGGGGGGGGGCGGTGTAGGTGTGCAGTGGCCTACCACTAGGTGTAGCTATGTGTACGTATTAATCTATGTGTGTGAATTATGTGATATCAGTAATTATGTGTATTGTAAGCAAAGGGTTAAATTATCTTCTAGTTCAAAAGATCAAAAATTTAAATTCTCTCCTCTCTCTTCTCTCTCTCCTTGCTCACCAAAAACCCACCAACGCCTAGACCTGTGTGTCTACTTGCAAAAGCTCCAGCACAGTCAATTATGTTCTGTTTTGGCTCCCTTTTAAAGGCATACTGCCGTCAGGTTAAGTGGTACGTATCACGTATTTCGCACTCTTTTCATACGCAAAGTGATCCGAGATATAGTACCTCATGCGCAAATGCGATCGTGTACGCATTCGCATCCATCGATCGTATATCGCAGCACTTTGAATTTAATAGTGTCGGAAATGGTTTCGTTTTTAAACTACGTAGGACTTGCGTTTTCACCTATTATTTCCGCAGCTCGAATTTAATAGGGCCCCCAGCATTTACCAAAGGATCATGGGTGGCTCTCTGGACCTGTAAAGGCATCCACCTGTATCTTCCTCTAATTAAAAACATTGACAAGGCCTGGGTTTTCAGCTTCCTCTTACAGGGCTGGTTTTACTTATCTGGAGCCCCTAGGTACAGTACAAAAACCCTTACCACCCCTCAGGTGCATGTGCATCTCTGTTTCCCTAAAACCATGTTACTCCTCCAGTAGCTGTAGGTCACAGATCAACCGTGCTGCACCTATTATACATAAGGATGTTTCTTAATTTGGGACCAAAATAAACATTTGTTTGAAAATGGTTTATACATGTTTATTTGTTTCTGTTTTGGAATGATACGGTATGCAGGACATATGTTTAAATATGCTTCAAAGTGCACAGGGCTACCCAAAAAATTACGTGCATGTTTGTATGTTCTCATGTTGTTGCCAAGTATCTTATTTGTTTTCCTGAACACTCTGAGCTTGATTAGAATCTGCCCTCACCCTTACGCTAGAAAGCTTGTAGTACAAGATTCCAAACTAGAAGACATAAAGATGCCTAGAAATGTGGCAATGCCTGCAAACAGCAACTAAAAATCATGAGACTTTATCAATCTCGGGAATCCTCAGTCCAGACAGTGGGTGTAGACTATTTTAGAATGAACAATAATTTGTACAGTCTCACAGTTTTGTCACCCATTTTTAGAACACTGATAGAATTAAGGTGACCTTTTCAACAGACGCTGAAAAATCTATTCATCCTTCACAACAGACCACAAGCATCCAATGTTGACCTTTCTTCTCCCAAACATATATTGAGACTGAAGACGAAGCATCTGTATTTATATATCACCTACTTGCCTTACAACATTTCCCCAATTTCTTATTCAATTATAGCTAACCAGTGCTACTTCTAAGGCTGGTAGCCCACACATGGCGGAGCTAGTGAATGGAGGACTTTGGTGCAAAAAGCATTTTGTGACCCTCCCAAACAAAAAATGTTTTTTTAACCTTCCCAGACCCCTCTCTGGTGAGATTTATATATGGTGAGATTTATATAATGTATATTTGTCAGTGTTTGGAATGCTTACGCTGTCGGTCAGACTTTGCGAGCCTCGCCTCATCCAGAGTAGTACCTGGTTCCTGCCAGTAGGAGCTGCAATGAGCCTTGAAGGCACTCATTGCAGGGCTCGCGATGAGTGCCGGAGGCGCTCATGGTGAGGCCCCCAGGGCTCTCATCACCCCCTCTACCTGGTTCCTGCCAGTGCAGGGCTCGCGATGAGCGCCGAATGCCCCCAGAAATTGCATCACTACACGAGGGGGTGGGAGTAAGAGGGGGAAAGAAGACACGGGGGAAAGGGAAAGGGGCAAAGGAGGCACAGGAGAGGAAGAGAGGGGGGAAAAAGACTGAGGGGATAAAGGGAGAGGGGAAAGGAGGTATAGGGGAGTGAGAGGAGGGGAAAGGAGACACAGGGGAAGGAGAGGGAGAAAAGGGAGAGGGAGAAAGGAGGCACAGGAGAGGGGAAAAGGACACAAGGGAGGGAGATGGGGGAAAGGAGACACAGGGGAGGGACAGGGGGGAAAGGAGACATGAGAGGCGAAATCGAGAGGGGGAAAAGAAGAACAGGAGAGGGAGAGAGGGATAAAAGGAGACACAGGGGAGGGACAGGGGCAAAGGGAGAGGAGTAAAGGAGGTACAGGAGAGGGAGAGGAGGGGAAGGAGACAGAGGGGAGGAAAATGAGGGGAAAGGAGACACAGGGGAGAAAGGGAGAGGGGAAAGGAGGCACAGGAGAGGGAGAGAGGGAAAGGAGACACAGGGGGGAGAGGGGGGAAGTAGGAACAGGGGAGGAGGGATTTTAGTATATATATATATATATATATATATATATATATATATATACACAGTATATAGTGTGTATACCTCACACCTTAGTAAATCTATATTCATGTGTTTGTGTATTAAAACTTTTCCTTTGTTATTCAATTCTCGAGTATTAATCTCTAGAGACACTGCCTATTTATACCTTAAACAACCTTCTGCTACTCAACCCTCTACACTACTCAAATAACCAGCACCTTCTGATTCCTTTTCCCAATTAAAAATCTAAAATCGTAAATCACAGTTTAATGTTTATAAACATCTAAGACAATCTCTACCTCGTTGTTAAGTTTACTCTAAATCAAACAAGAAATTGTGGGCACATTTGCATGTCCCTGCTCAGCTTCCCAGAATGCAGTGTAATAACTGTATTTCTCGGAATTCTGAGCTGGAAACAGTTTTTTTAACTTGTTTTAGACATTCAAATGTGAACACAGATGTACTATTTATTTACTGTACTACTATCGCTCTTTTGCCCACCATATATTAAATGATTGTTATGGTGAACTACCTGCTCATAAGGTCCACAACGCAAGCTGGGATCCCGCCCCACCTTGATGATAGCCAGTAACCTTGAAACGGTGGTCCGTGGGTAGGATTCCCAGCTTTTGTATAATCCAACCTTGGCTTTGCATAGACATTTCTGGGCACATTTGCATTTTTCTCAGAATTCTGAACTGGAAGTTTTTAAGTTGTTTTAGACATTCAAATGTGAACACAAATGTACTATTTATTTACTATGTTAATATATAAACGTGTGATAACAAAAAATATTGAAACAAAACATTCTTTTTTTTTGCTTTTCTTCATTGCGTTTAATATTGTTTTGACTTGAACTGACCCCTGTATAGCGATATGGAATATGTTGTGAGGTTACAAATCAAAGAAATAATAATACTAATAACTTTTCCTTTGTTTTTTCATCATATATGCATCTTTTTGATGACTAGACAAATACTGTTTCATGTACAATTTATAGATTTACACTGAATCACTTTATCGCCAGTCACTGCCCATGACTTTTTGCTTTGGGTCTTGCTAACTCTTTGATTGATTTATTTATTTACTTATGCTTTATAATGTTTGTTTGTCTAAACTTAAAAAGGGCATAATTATTTCCCCCCAAAACATACTATTTCCAAAAAGCATTAAAAACTCTGACACTTAACAAAAAAATATACATGATACTTCAGTAGCCCTTACAACAAAAAGCCCAAAGTAATGTCTATATATTACAAAAACTGAAAAAGTTTTAAATATAACTTCTTACCTCACATTCAAGTGCAGCCCTCAAGGAATCTCTATGGGGAGAGTTCCAAAGTTCTTGTGCATGTGCGCGATTGCAATCGAGAACGTGAGCTTGCTCCACTAGCGACATGAGGAGGGGGATCTTGTTGTGAGGGTCCTGGGGGCAGTCAAGGGGGCCGCAGGGTTGAGCATAGTGGGCAGGCTCCTGGGAGCCCCAACACTTAACCCCCCAAAAATGTCAATACAAAAAACAATAAAAAAGACAGCACTAGTCCCCCCCCAGGCCAGGGTCTCGGTGCAGTGGAAAGGCTGCACCAGTGGTAGCTCTGTCCCTGTCCGTAAAGATGACACAGCCAGGTATAACATCTGAACGTCATATTCATGCACATTCTACAATGTGGTTTACATAATACAATGTACAGTATTTTAAATGGGCTGTTACATTGTTGTAACCAGCCAAAACTGCATCTAAGGATGAATCTGCAAAAATATTCTATTAAAAAGCACAATTAGGACATTTATTTTACCCCAGTTGGACACCAATTCACCCAGAATGATCACTCCATCCAAAACCCTAAAATGAAAATACCCAGGAGAGAAAAGCATTTGACCTCTACCCCCCTCTCTCACCTCTGTGTCTCTCCCCCCCACTCCCTCCCCTGTGTCTCTTTCCACCCTCTCCCTTTCTCCCCCTCTCTCTCCTCTGTGCTCCTATTTGCATTTACAAGTGTGAAACAATTTGCAGACTTGGGAAATTTAACCAGTTAAATAGCAAATTAGTTGACAACCTCACTTACAGGCTCCCTGCCTCTCCCCCTGTGCTGTGTGTGAGGTTCTAAGAACATTTTTTAACTAATTGGCTTCTTTTGGCAGTCGTCCAATGGCATGGCTTCCGAGTTATGGGCTTGAAAAAAATGGCGGCCGTTAAATCCGTAATTTTTTTTGAAGCCTGTAACTCGTAAGCCATTTTGAGCCTCTCCCCCCTCTAGCCAGTCATGTACGGCCCTCATGTAGGGGCCTTGTCGCTCTCTCTCTCTGTCTTGTGTGCCTCGTTCTCATTGCTTTCTCTCTGAGCTCTCTCTCTCACTCCTAGTGCGCTCTCTCTCTCTCTCTGTATGATCTCTCTCTCTCTCTGCACTTTCTCTCTCTATGCTCTCTCTTTCTCTGTGAGCTATTTCTGTGCACTCTCTCTCTCTGTGCTGTCTTCCTTTCTGTGTGCTCTCTGCATTCTCTCTGTGCGCTTTCTGTCTGTGCACTCTCTCTCTCTGTGCTTTCTGTCTGTGCACTCTTTCTCTTTGTCTGTGCCCTCTCTCTCTGTGCAATCTCTCTCACTCTGTGCACTTTGTGTGCTCTCTCTCTCGCTCTCTGTGTGTGCTCTCTGGCTGTGTGCACTCTCTCACTCTGTACCACTCTCTCTCTCTGTCGATCTCTGTGCGTTCTCTCTTTCTGTGTGCTCTCTCTCTCACTGTGCGCTCTCTCTGTCTGTGCTCTCTCTCAGTCTGCGCTCTCTCTGTCAGCGATCTCTCTCTCACGCTCTTTGTGTGTGCTCTCTCTCTTTCTGTGCACTGTCTCTGTGTCTCTCTCTGTGCGCTCTGTCTCTGCTCTCTGTCTGTGCACTCTCTCTCTGGGCGATCTCTGTCTGTGCGCTCTCTCTGTCTGCGATCTCTCTTGCTCTCTGTGTGTGCTGTCTGTGTGATCTCTCTGTCTGTGCACTCTCTCTGCTCTCTTTCATTGCACTCTCTCTCTGTGTGCTCTCTTTCTGTACACTCTCTCTATTTCTGTGCACTCTGTGTGCTTTCTCTCACTCTCTGTGTGAGCTGTCTGTGTGTGCTTTCTCTGTACCCCTCCCTCTCTGTGTTGATTTCTGTGCGCTCTCTGTGTGTGTGCTCTCTCTGTGTGTCCCTCTATCTCTCTGCTCTCTGTCTGTGCGCTCTCTCTCTTTGTGCTCTCTCTCGCTCTTTGTGTGTTCTGTATGTGTGTACTCTCTCTCTCTCTCTGTCGATCTCTGTGTGCTCTCCGCGTGTACGCTCTCTCTGTGTACGCTCCCTCTGTGCACTCTCTATATGGCTCTCTTTCTCTGCTCTGTCTGGGCACTCTCTCTCTATGCACCCTCTATCTGCGCTCTCTCTCTCACTCTTTGTGTGCTGTTTGAGTGCTCTCTCTGTACCCCTCCCTCTCTGGGTCTATCTCTGTGTGCTCTCTGCGTGTGCGCTTTCTCTGTCTGCGCTCTGTGTGCACTGCTGTCTGTGTGTGAACTCTGTCAGTGTGCACTCTCTGTCTCTGTACCCCTCCCTCTCTTTGTCAATCTCTGTGCGCTTTCTCTGCTTTCTATCTGTGCACTCTCTCTCTGTGCGCTCTGTCTGTGCACTCTCTGTGTGCGCTGTCTGTGTGCGCCCTCTCTGTCTGGGTGCGCTCTTGCTTTGTAATTCTCTCTCTCTGTACCCCTTCCTCTCTGTACCTGTCTCTCTCTCTGTACCTGTTTCTCTCTCTCTGTACCTGTGTCTCTCACTCTGTACCTGTGTCTCTCACTCTGTACCTGTGTCTCTCACTCTGTACTTCTCTCCCTCCCTCTCTTTCTCTCTCACTTTGCTGTCTTTCTCTGAAATGCAAATGGCCGCCAGCTTCTCTTAAGATCAGGTTTTAGGCCCACCCCCACTGACATCATAGCCACGCCCCCATGATGACATCAAAATGTTTTGCTGCTCCCAACTATATATGTGACTAGCGAATTACCCGTCAAAAAATTACGGTCTTAAAACTGTAAGACAGGTAATGCTGTTTGGCACATAATGTAAGGCTTTTGGCCCTCCGAGTACCTTCGGTGCACTTTGTATGCCTCTCCCCTGCTCTTTTTATTTTTTAGATAAATATAGTTTTTAATAAATTAATATACTTTACCTATTTGTAATTAATATATCTAGCAATCAATATCCTGAAGAGCTAACAATCTCTTTAGATATTCCTGCAGCATACAATGTACATTTGCACTGTTGCTGACCTGAGGTGAAAGTGTCAGCAATGTGTGAAGTGTGCAGTATAAATAATCTTCGTGCGCGAGGTCATACGGTTTGTTGTGTAAAGCGGCATTTTAGAATGGTAATGTTATTAGTTGCAAGTTAGTGTTGTAAAATGGCAGCGATTGTGTATGTGTTACGCGGGTCTGGAGCATGTTCCGTGTTTCCTAATAGTGTATTTTGTACCTTGTACGTTCCTGGGTAAAAGTCTTATGTGCCTGGCAGTGTTTTTCGTGGTTAGGGGTCGTGTAGCCTCGTTTTCGTTTTTTCCTCCGCCCTTTTTTTTGACGCTTAGGCGATTTTCGAGTGCCTAAAAAGATGTCCTGCCAGTCCCCACGTGCTGTGTGTGATGTTTGTTTTTCTTTGTGTTTTTGGTTGTTTTTGATGTGCGCGGTTCGGACGTTAACTTCGTATTTTTTTTTACCTTGTAGTGTTGTTTTCTAAGTCTCGCGGCTCGCTTTCCATTCTTATGTGCCTGGCAGTGTTTTGCATGTTTAGGGGTCGTGTTGCCTCGTTTTCTTCGGCTGACATTTTTCTTGTCGCTTAGGCGATTTTAGAGTGTTGAAACTGGGAAAATTGTGTTTAAATTGCTGTGCGAGCCGCAATTTTAGCAACAACCCGCAATGCTCACAACTATATATGTGATTAATTTCAATGCAAAGATCATTTCTATTTCTATTGCTGCTGACTTGATAAAGATGCTGTACCTCTTGAAAGCTTGTCATGCTAAATATGTTGTCCAATAAAAACAGTATCAATATATACTGCAATATACTCTTATTATTCCCATGTATGCACACATAAACAGCAATAATAATAGTAATAATAATAATAGGAAATGTGTGCATGGCATTGTGTGAATCCATCTGGAAATTAGCATATTTGTCTATAGATTTGAATATTGTTTCTTAATAAAGTCTATTAGTAGACCTTGAGTCTTTAATTGCTGTTATGACTTTTAATTCATTAATAAAGGATATTTCACCAATAGCTTTTATGATAGTCTTGTCTTTCCAGACGACAAAGAATGTGTGGGATTTTAAAACCCATTCACACACAACTAAATAGCAAAACTATGAGAATACCTTCATTTACAATAGGTGCAATTTAATAAGAAACCCAAATAAAAATCAGCTGTAATCAAGATTGTAAATACCGTAAGTATTTTTTATCAGTACCACAAGGGTCTAAATATGCTATGATATGATACTATACTATGTACGACAGAATATGGTTTGAAATCTGTATATTTTGGAGTATGACTGCATTCCATTATCTCTTAAAGTTCATTGCCATAACAAACATTTACCAACCTTGTAGGTCACTGCATCAAATCTGTATGAAAACCATTTACTATACTGCTACAAAAAGTCATGGTCTTTGTGATGAAAAGGTCAGTGGTTCCACGTTAAATTCTAGAGGACAATCTCTGTATTGCAGTAGTGATCAAAAAACTTGTTTAAAGAACCATTGGAGTCCTATATTTATAATATATTGATTATTATTATTATTATTTAAAATAGAAAAAAATGAATACAATTCTCTTCTAGTTATGAGGCTAAAATGAGTTATGACCAAAGCCATCAGTCAGGCACCTGACCAAATAGCTCTGGATGGGGAAAATGTGTCCACAAATATATTCTCCTCATTTATGGATGTGATCACCCTCGGCTCCCATGAAAAAGACAGCATCAAAGAAAACAAAATATGTTCAGTCAGTTTATATATTCAAACAAATAATTTGAAGAAGAAATTATTTAAGAAATTGGGAAGTTTCTGCTTCCACCAACAATTTACAAATCTTAATGTGGTGTAGCGAATGGTGGAAAATTGAAAATAAAGGTGCAGAGAGGAGAGTACACAGGGGAGGAACGGAGTACAAATCAGAAAGTACAATGTGGTGGGAGAACAAAGGATGAAAAGGGATAGAATAAAGAAAAAGATTAAAATAACGAGGGTATAGATTATTATCATTATTATTATCTTTATTTATATCGCGCCAACATATTCCGTAGCGCTGTACAGGGGGTTAGTACATGGCAAAAAACAAACTTAACACCTTAAAGAATGGAGGGCCCTGTTTTTGAGCATATAATCAAATGTACATAGTGCTTGTTTCCAAGACATGGACACACAATTGAAAACTTGCAAACTTACAATCTAAAGGTGGATTTAGAGAGTATAGCAAAGTAGCATGTAAGAGAAAGAGAGATGAAAGGTAGAACCATTTTACTATAACCCACTGAATTCTTGCTCCTCGCCTCGATAAACTTTTGGGAGATCATTACTGAAAATGGACCAAATATATGATTACAGATTAAGTTGTGGTTGTGTTATTACAGAAAGTGCAGGGCAACATTGCTACAAATTCTGCATAGTTCCACTGTAAACACCTGCTCCATTTTTCTCAGGTTTTATTAAAGATTACTGCATACTATACAGTGTTAGAGCCACCGTGGCAACCATGACAATATGCCCTATCACTCCACCCCTGTAGTTTGGTAAATTCTTCACATGCTTGTGGTATGTAAGACAGAAACTTAAAAGCATTTTAGAGAAGATCTTAGATTTAGTTGATTCTGATTGTCTCATGAGTGGATCATCTTATATGATGTCCTTGGGGGGTTATCTAATGGGGGCTTTTTGTGCCATGATTGCTGTTATCAAGGGGCTATTTAAAGAAGACGCTTTGTAACAGAAGTAAATTAACAAATCTTATCTGCATTGTTCCTCCCACTCATCCTACTTATCCCTTTTAAAAACAAAGACAAAATGTCCATTATTACTAAAGCAAAACTGAATACAGTAGTTAAAACATTAACTTGTGCATGATTTATTTTTGCGTCCAGGGTACTGTTATCACCATTTAGATAATCTCAGGGCAGGATATTTAAAAAAAAAACATTATTATTTTTATACATTCTTGTCTCACAGAAAACATCATAACATGTTATCAGGCAGGCACATGGAGACAAACTTTAAACAATGTGAAAAATAACTATTTACTCTGACAGAATATTAAAACAAGCTCCACAAAACATTATGGTCCTCATTCAATTTGAATTTTGGCAATTGAATAGGGCTCTATATAAGCACATAACATATTTTTTTGATATAATTTTTTAGTTAGTGAAAACCTTTGTTTTGGATAGAAGTTCAGTAACTAAAAAGTTCTGTGAATGTTTTTTGTATGTGCTTATATTGAGCCCTATTCAATTGGGCAACTCAAAATTGAATGAGGCTCTATGTGATTATGTTTCATCCTTACAGCTTGAGAAATTTTCAGTTAATCCTTAAATGACCATTGCAGACACACTTTTACCATATAATATTTAACATATATTTTTGAAAGTAATAAAAAAGCCTCACAACATTTAAATCCATAACTTATATGTGCAAATATTGGTATCTATGGGTTTCCTATGATGATACTTCATTTTGATGTTTTTTGAGCAGGGTATACTCTTATAACCAAATGAATTAGTAACAGTGTATTTTAAAATTATGAGAAAAACTGTTCTGTAAACTAAAGAAAAATCATTTTAGGAGGTTGAGAGATAAAGAAACCGGATGGGGGGATACCGAGCAGAGCACACCATCTAAAGCCCACTGAGAGATAAACTCATTCCCCCAGTGGACAAAGCCAGGTGGTACTCTGCCCGGATACGGGAGCGCACCAGCACCCGGAGCATGGCCTCAGGTGACAAGGGAACCCCCCCTATCAAACACTGCTTCCTGGACTTATATATAGCCAATTTGGCTAATGCCAGGACCAGGTTGACGAGGAGGTCCCTGGCCTTATTGCCCCGGGACACTGGGCGCCCAAAAATAAAAATGTGAGGGGAGAAATGCAGCCAGAACTGCAGGAGGAGGCCCCTCAAGAGTGACAAGAGGGGCTGCAGTCTGGCGCAACTAAAATAAATATGATACACGGACTCTCCCTTGCCACAGAATGGACAAGTGGAGGGAGAGTCCGTGAATTTAGCTAAGTACTCTCCCGTGCTCAGTGCACCATGGAGCACTCTCCAACTCAAGTCCCCGGTGGGTCGTGGAACTAAATCAGAATAAAGTTCCCTCCACCGGGGCCTCTTGCCCTCGTCAGCTGGTAGGACCCGCCTCCAGATGGTATCGGGACGGGTCACGAGGGCAAGGAAGTGCACTGTATGGAGCACGAGAGAATATAAGCTCTTCCTCTGCATGCCGCGAAAGCATGCCGAGGGTATGTCCCTCAACTTCGAGAGGTTGGGGACAGGAGGAGCCTGAGGGGAAACACGGGGCTTGTGTCCAATGCAAACAGCCGGAGCAGGGGTGTTGAAAGGTGCATGTGGCACTCCGGCCTGCAAAGCTCCGCGAAGGAAGGTGCGCGAGTCGGGGGAGATGGCATCCCTAATCTCCTGGAGCAAGCGCCCTGAGACTTTGGGCGTCACATATCCCAAACAGAGCGCAAGCTCTTGGGGTGACACCCAATCAGAACGCCCGTATTCCAAGAGATCCCCGACTCGGGTCATCCGTGCATGACTAAGGCGGCGGATGATACTGGGGGACTCTAACATTGGAGCCCCAACTGCTGGATTAAATAGCAGGGGCTCCGTGAATATTTCATCCCCCAAAGGCACGCCCTGCCTGGTCACGGAGACCATGCTCCAGGCCTTGAGGGTTTCCTGGTAGTATGCCGGCAACACAGAGAGGTCTCTCCCAAACCCCTCGGGCCTGATCAGAAATAATTGCCGGTCATACCCCAGGTTGCGCAACTGGCGATAAAAGCTGGATGCCAGTGCGCACCACTGCGGAGAGGGATCTGCATATAGGTATCTCTGCAGGTACTGAAGGCGGAAGGTGGACAACTGGGAGCACACACAAACTACTCCCTGTCCACCCTCCACCAATGGCAGACTTGCCACCCCTACAGAGACCCAATGCCTTCCCATCCAGAGGAAATCTAACAAATTCCTCTGGATATTGGTGACAAACTCGGGGGTCGGACTCCGACAAATCAGCCGGTGCCAGATCTGAGAAGCCACCAGCTGATTCACCACTAGAGTCCGCCCCCTAAGGGAAAGCATTTTTGCTAGACCCCTCCATCGTCCCAGACGAGAGAGGACACTGCCCTCTAATTCCCTCCAGTTGTCTGGGACGGAAGCGTCCGCAGCGGACAGGTAGACCCCCAGATATTTAATGACATCTGCCTCCCACGTGATGTCACGAAACGTGGGAGGCAAAGAGTCTACCTGTAAATTACCCTCTAAAAGGCCTGTGCATTTGGACCAGTTGATCTGAGCGGAGGAGGCAGCTGAATATACCTCCTGGCACTGTTTTGCCAGCTCAAGATCAACTGGATCCTGGGCCACGAGGAGCACATCGTCAGCATAAGCTGAAAGGACAATCCGCATGTCTGGATCTTTTAGCACCAGCCCTGTGAGCCTTTTCCTCAGTAGGCAGAGGAAAGGCTCGATGGCCAGTGCATATAACTGTCCAGACAAGGGACATCCTTGACGCACCCCTCGTCCAAATACCAAAGGTGCTGTTAGGGACCAATTGATTAAATATCTGTCTTTTTTCGGGAGCATTGAACTCAGGACCTGTCGTTCCAAAGGCAGCTGCATTACTTACTGAGCTATTTAACCATAGTGACTTTTAATTGAAGGTTTGCTGCAAATGACAACATTATTTTAAAAATGGAAAAACTTTATTGACACTTGCTCTCAAAAGTACACCTCTATTACAATAAAAGAACTTGTGTAATGTATAATTCCCAGTCTCTTTGGGCTTGTATTATATTTCATCAGGGGACAATACTCTAGCATATAACTAAATGTTCTCATTCAGTACCTTAACTTGTATTTGCTTTTTTGTGTACCATCCACTTTATATCACCCCAATTAAAAGGAAATCAAGAGGGATAAAAATAAAGATTAATAATCACTTATGAGATACTTGGATATATATTCTTATCCCAGAATTTAGCAATACAGAGGGTTAAATTATGTTTACATCCCAGATAATTTAACTTGATGCAATTTGTGCTTGTGCAGACTTGCATTCATTAAATTGAAGGCCAATATAGTGATACATAGAAGTTTTTAGACTCGATTATTTGATTGTCTATCTGTATTGACCAAATCCAGGGATTGTAATTGGGACTGTAATACTTAATGCATATACTTGATGAAAATTAAAAACTTTAAAAAACAAAAATGCTAGTTAATAAAAGAGAGGAATTTTCAATTGACTATTTTAAAAAAAATATGCTATGTGCTTATTTAGAGCCCTATTGATCACAATTGAATGAGGCCCCTAGTAAGGGATTGTCCAGGCAATAGGTAATGCAGACTGTAACTATTGGGCACTTAACAATAAACTATAAATACTAATAGCCCTCAATCAGGGAGCCCCACTAAAACTTCCATTGCCAAACAACTCTTACAGTGCCTTGCAAAAGTATTCATCCCCTTGACATTTTAAGTTTAATGTTCAATGTTTTGTTAATCTGAATTATATGTGATGGATCAGACCACAGTAGTCTAAATTGGTGAAGTGAAATGAGAAACATATATACATAAACTATTTTTTAGAAATAGAAAACTGGCATGTGCGTATGTATTCACCCCCTTTGTTATGAAGCCAATAAAAAGCTCTGGTGCAAACAATTACCTTCAGAAGTCGTATAATTAGTGAAATGATGTCCACCTGTGTGCAATCTAAGTGTCACATGATCTGTCATTACATATACACACCTTTTTTGAAAGGCCCCAGAGGCTGCAACACCTAAGCAAGAGGCACCATTAACCAAACACTACCACGAAGACCAAGGAACTCTCCAAACAAGTAAGGGACAATGTTGTTGAGAAGTACAAGTCAGGGTTAGGTTATAAAAAAATATCCAAATATTTGATAATCCCCAGGAGCACCATCAAAACTATCATAACCAAATGGAAAGAACATGGCACAACAGCAAACCTGCCAAGAGACGGACGCCCACCAAAACTCACGGACCGGGCAAAGAGGGCATTAATCAGAGAGGCAGCACAGAGACCTAAGGTAACCCTGGAGGAGCTGCAGAGTTCCACAGCAGAGACTGGAGTATCTGTACATAGGACGACAATAAGCTGTACGTGACATAGAGTTGGGCATTATGGCAGAGTGGCCAGAAGAAAGCCATTACTTTCATCAAAAAACAAAATGGCACGTTTTGAGTTTGCGAAAAGGCATGAGGGAGACTCCCAAAATGTATGTAGGAAGGTGCACTGGTCTGATGAGACTAAAATTTTACTTTTCGGCCATCAAAGAAAACGCTATGGGCCTCATTCTATTTTCGGCCGCAAATCGGCCGTAAGGCTGCGATTCCTTGCGGGGGTTCTGTTAACTCGCGATTCTATTATATGGCCCCGCAAGGATCTCCCCTTACGGCCGGCCGCATATCTTGAAACCGGCCGTAAGCTCAGAAATCTAAAAACTCAAAAATAAATTCAAGCCTGCACTGTACAGCTCTGTAAATGCTAGGGGTCATATTGGGGGACATGAGGATTAAAAGTAACCCACACTCAAGCTTGCACATCAGCCCAAACCCGAGTTCAAATTAGCTGTTTATTTTCCGGCTGCGGCGTGGGCGTGTCTGAGGTGCTCCAAGCCCTATGGACTTTTTACATGTATATTTTACGTATATTAAAAAAAAAATATTTTACGGATTTGAGTATAGGGTAATTATGTGCTATTTTTGCTAACACCAAATATCACTTTATAGACTCCGCAAAGTGCAGGATGGCTTTATTTGAGCTATTTTATGTGCTTAATTGGTGCTAGCGGGACCTGTTTGCTGCAAGTAAGCTGCGGCTCGTTTTTAGCCTTGCAGACAGGGTTCCAGGAGCAATAGAATAGCAACCAGGCTTTTCTTACGGCCGATTTCCTTGCGGCCGTTTTAGATCAAAGGCTTTCCTCCGGCGCGTGCGGCCGCAAGAGATAGCAAGGCGCCAGCCGCAAGCCTGCCGGAACCCCCGGCCGGAGGGGAATAGAATAGCCGGAAAGCTTGCGGCCGGTCCTTGCGGCCCCGCAGCGGCTGCGGCCGATAATAGAATGAGGCCCTATGTCTGGCGCAAGCCCAAAACATCACATCATTCTGTGGGGATGTTTTTCAGCAGCCGGGACTGGGAAACTGGTCAGAGTTGAGGGAAAGATGGATGGTGCTAAATACAGGGATATTCTTGAGCAAAACCTGTACCACTCTGTGCGTGATTTGAGGCTAGGATGGAGGTTCCCCTTCCAGCAGGACAATGACCCCAAACACACTGCTAAAGCAACACTTGAGTGATTTAAGGGGAAACATGTAAATGTGTTGGAATGGCCTAGTCAAAGACCAGACCTCAATCCAATAGAAAATATGTGGTCAGACTTAAAGATTGATGTTCACAAGCGCAAACCATCCAACTTGAAGGAGCTGGAGCAGTTTTGCAAGGAGTAATGGGCAAAAATCCCAGTGGTAACATGTGGCAAGCTCATAGAAACGTATTCAAAGCGACTTGGAGCTCTACAAAGCATTGACTTTAGAGGGTGAATAGTTATGCACATTGACTTTATCTGTTATTTTGTACTATTTATTGTTTACTTCACAATAAAAAAAAAAAATCTTCAAAGTTGTGGGCATGTTCTGTAAATTAAATGATGCAAATCATCAAACAATCCATGTCAATTCCAGGTTGTGAGGCAACAAAGCACGATAAATGCCAAGAGGGGTGCATACTTTTGCAAGGCACTGTATTCCCTGGTGGTCTAGCTAAGGTTCTCTCTACCTGATTATAGTTTCACACACTAACGTGGTAAGTTTTATATGAGTATATGTTTTATACTCATTTTTTAAATAATTTTGTTACAAATTTGTTGTTAGGCACCGGAAAACTTCCTCTTTGTAGATGACACAAACATATCTAACAGGGTAGACATTCCAGAGGGCATAAGTGAAATATAAAATAATTTATTAAAACTAAAGCACTAATCAAGTATGTAAGATCTAAAATTTAATATTAAGCAAATTAAGTATATTAAGCAAAGTGAGTCGTGCGGCCTAATTGCATCATTTTGCATTTATTGGTATTGAATATTAGATCCCACATCACTTGACAATACTGGAATGGGGACTGAAAGGATAAATAATATTTCAGATGGGGTTTGGGACCTATAGGTAGGGTGCCCAACCCATGGGGGTGGAGTAGACTCCTAGTAGATGAATAGCCCCACTCCATGGGGCTTTTGGTTTATTGAGGATCCCTTTAGCAGTAAGGGACCATGACAAGCTTATCAACCACCATGGGTAATAGTGGTTAGAATCCATGGGGGACTTAACAAACCTCGATGGGTGATAGTAGTTAGGGATCATGGAGAACCCTATGGCCTCCTATGGGGGTAGTGTTGGGGACCATGCACTCAATATGGTCCCCATAGGGGATAGTTTTGGGATCTCCTCTAGCCCACGGGTTTGGTAGGGGCTAGAACATGTAGGTAGGGCTAGATGTGGGTGATAGCCCTCACTAGCCCCATAAGCTTGGGTGGACATAGATTGTTTATTATAAGGGGTAATTGCCTCTCCTACCACAAAGCATAAGGGGGGGAGGTATAAATTGTCCCTGGTATTGAAAGAGTCCTGGGGTACCTCCAAAATGTATTTAAGAAATGAAAATATCTATTATATTAAGCCCTTCCCTGCAACTATAGTAAAATTAGTAATAGTAGATTATCAGGTTTTATGAAATAGCTAGACTCATCATGAGGAGACTGAAAATAAACTTGTTTTTAACATGCAGAATGTAACTGATTGAAAATTATTGTGATATTCACGCATTAAATATTATCATGAGTCATGAAATATTAGTCATCAATTTTTAATTTGCAGACTAATCCTTGTTTGATTTAATTCAAATAGCAACTGTTTTTTTTTTTTACATATTACCACAACTGCACAGTAGATTTCTGAAGGATACACTTCCCAGACTGAGACTTTTCATCATAGTGACATCCCTGCCTCATGGCACCGCTTCATACGGGGTGCAATCTAATCAAAACTTAAAAAAATAAGTTATTAGACCAAAGAAAAGGAATATACATTTAGTTCTACATGAGATCTCTGTAGAGTATTTTATCCCACAAGTCCCCATCTTTTCTGCTGTTGTATTATATGTATTTAGGGTGTAGGTGACTTAATTTGACGTAATTGCTAATTATATTGGTTGATTGTGACAATATGTGCTTTGAGAGGTGTTTTTTTTAACAGAATATTTGCATTGAATGTCTGTAAAATGTACATAGCATGCTATTCCAGATCTTACTGGTCCCAGCAGGTATGCATGAAAAACAGAACACCACTCCCTATATTTCAAAATCAAAAGTTAATCCCATGGATTTTATTTATGACAAACACATTCATACGATTTGACATCTGTTTACTAATCTTGCTCTTTATGCATTAAGAAATTGTAGCTGGTTTAGGGTGCTAATAACTATGGTGACAACATAAAAGGTGGGCTTGCCTTTACCTAGCACAATTTTATGCATGTGAAAATGATTATAAACTGCACAAGGGACACAACATTTGTAAGTGTAATATTATTCACAAAAATTCACTTATTAAATGAAACAAAATAGAATTAATATTGCATAATATCTATAAATATTTTTAGACAGTATCATGAATTCATACCTTTACAACTACACTGCAGTATAATTTAAAGCAGTCACTGCTAATTGCTTCTTGCATTTTAGGCTGAAAACAATGCATGAAGAAACCCAGGGAATAATTACAAAAAAATGTAATTCTCGCTCAAAAATAAAAGTGGGTAGAACAGAAATGCTCCATGAAAGGTATAAAGTTGTAAATTTCATGTATATTTATGGTAAGGGATTTCAATATGCATAATAACATTCAACCAGGAATGGAGCTACCAGTGGTGCAGGGGGTGCAGTGCACCAGGGCCCTCCTCTCCTTTCTGCTGTGTCCCTTAAAGAAGTATAAATGGATGGTGCAATATGACCAATAAGAAGGAAAAAAACATGCATGATTAATGCATACTGGTACTCAGTGGACAACAAACCTTATTAATGAATACACTGATATACTATACTGGTCTGGAATACAGAGGATTATTTATGCAAATAAGGTAGAGGTGCTCATCTGATGACGAAAAATACATCAGTGTTCTTTTCTATAGGTGTGGTTACCTACTCAGAGAGCAACCTCTTTTAGCTCACTTGTGCCCTTCACAGGGAGAAATATCCTGTAGTATATCAGTGTGATCTCACTCAGAAGAGTGATCCAGTCCTGAAATACCAGGCAATTCTCCCTGGACAAGAGAAACAGCGAACCCCAGACGCATTTCAGCCTCTATGGGCCTTGTCAGTGAGATGCAGCTATACTTCCTAAGGCACAGTGAGCAAAGAGTCCATGTCTGGTTCCCCCTATCACCCATAAGGTGAGGAAAATGTATGCAAATAAGGTAGAGGTGCTCATCTAAGGACGAAAAATACATCAGTGTCTTTTTCTATAGGTCTGGTTACCTACTCAGAGAGCAACCTCTTTTAGCCCATGTGTGCCCTTCACAGGGAAAAATATCCTGTAGTATATCAGTCTGGTCTCACTCAGAAGAGTAATCCAGTCCTGAAATACCAGGCAATTCTCCCTGGACAGGAGAAACAGCAAACCCCAGGCCTCTATGGGTCTCGTCAGTGAGGTGCAGCTATACTACCTAAGGCACAGTGAGCAAGGACCCCATGTCTGGTTCAGAGGATTACACATACATAATTTAATAAAAGTTTACAGTTTTGGTGCTGAACTTGTTTTTGGTTTAACAGTTAAACATCAAGTGTCAGCAGCAATCAAGACCTATTTCTTCCACTTAAAATAGATATTAAGGATTAAGCGCTTGATTCCCTGAAATCTTGCTACATTGGTCCATGCCTTTGTGACTTCCTGGCTTGACTACTGCCAGGCACTATTCCTGTGACTACCAGGTAAATAGTTACAGTGCCTGCAGAAGGTGGAGAATGCTGCTCAAAAACAAGATCTGCTTCTGTCACATAGCACCCATTCTTTTTCTGAACTGGTTACCTAACAAATGGCAAATGTATTTCAATGTTAGCTTGCGAACCTTCAAAGGCTTAAATTAATTTACCCCCTCTACCCATAATCATTGATCAGAATGTGTATGGCATAGTTCGTTGCTAGAGCTTTTATCTATACAGATCTTGTTTTGTGTAACTCTTCCTAGAGAATCCCCATTTTCAAAAAGAAGCTTAAATGAACTCTTTCACCCCAAAAACAAGTTTTTATTAATCTTAAAGAGTAGGAAAAACTAGCTATTTGTCAAGCTCTCCATTTTTTAAGTAATCAATCCTGGCAAATGCCATGTTGTTGTTGCTGCATCTATATGTCTGTCTCTGTAATGGCTAATATAAAGACCTGCAATGTTACTTGGCAGTTAGACCCCTCTCCCAACATTATCAAGTACTCTGAGACGCACATTAGCATTTTTAAATATTTTTTAAATTATCTACTGTAGAGAAAAACTGCTAGTTAAAAACTTTCATGGTTTACCATAATAATTTATAACTAGCAATGGGAGGGAGTTATGCAGTGCTGGCAAATGTAAAACGTATATATTGCTCTATAAAACTACCATTAAATTAATTAAGTCAATTAAATAAAACAAAATTGCTTTTTTAAATCATACATCTAACTTTGACATAAAATAAACCCTGACTAATTTGATGTCTCTAGTATTTGTTTAGTTTTTATTTCATGTAATTCGGTCATATGATTATGTTGTTGTGTATAAAAAAAACATTGGTCTGTTATCTTTACAAAGCATGACAACAAAGACCTGCTAAGGTCAACATCATAGTAAGAGAGGGCAAGAAGATAGAGTCCCTGCTGTTATTTCCATGGCAACGTGTATTTGTTTGAGCCAAAATGGCCTACAGAGAAGGACATGTTATCAGTAAATTAATGTTTTATGTTACAACAGGTGTTCAGTTAAATGCCTTGTTGTCTGAGGAGTTTAAAACGACTTGAGGCATAATATGTTTCAACTTCCTCCCGGGAAGATAGGAATCTGGATTGCTACTCAGATATGTGGAGCTTAACTGGAAGATAGTAATTACCAGTTGGCCATTCTCATAGTCAGGAGAAAGTTCACTTACAAGGTTAAAAGAGCGCTGTAATAAATTAATGTTATTTAAATGAAAAATATATATGTTTGAAAAATCTCAGCCTGAAAGCATAATTGTTACTCTGAGTAGTTTATTGACCATTAAATGTGTGAGAACTTATTTACCTAATTCTTTCTTCAATAAATGTAAATTGATAAAGGCAATTAAAAAAAACAAAGAACACCTATTTTGTGGTTCTGTTTGATGTTTGCCACAACTAATACTTAAAAAAACAAACTTAAACTTCATTAATTCATTTAAAAACATTTTCATTATAAAATACGAATGTGTTAAAAATCCAAGATAATTTGATCTGAGTTATATGACGTTACTTAATCAAGTTCTTATATTTACAAATTATTATTATCTTAATTGGCAGTGCTGAATAAGACTTTAAGCCTCTCTGTAGGTCTTTGTTCTATTAGTTATTGATGTTCAGATCGTGTTGGGGCTTAAAGTGCTTTAGTGCCCCTGATGAGTGAGACGTACGTCGGGCATCGGCGCACATGTGACATCATAATCAAGTGCATTAGCAGTGATACAGAACGGTGTGGACACGCCGGATCAATATAAAAGGAAATTATACAAATCAGCCTTCAGAAGTTAAGATTTTCTCTAAATATGATTATATTTTCATTGTAGTAGTTTTTAGTGTATTGCATACTATACATATTTGAAGCATTCCCTGAAATTTAGTGAAACTTTAACAGCAAAAGGTGAATTTTACCAAACTGAAATAAAATATTGTTTTTTCTCTCATATTAACATTAATTTTAATGGTATATCTGCTATCTATAGTAATATTTAATTGATAAATAAAAACATTAGCCTTGGAAGAAATAATCCATGCATTATTTTGCCTTAATACCATGATAATTGTCACAATCTGCTTCTTCAAGGGGCTTGATATGAACCTAGTTCAAACCTATCCCAGCAGAATTGTGTGATTCTTGTTGTCTCTGGCACAAAAGGTGGCTTCTGAATAGGGCAATACCCTAGGGTAGAGGCAGAGAATACTGGATACAGATTACTAGTGGCCTATGGCAAGACCACTCCCTAATTCAGGATACAAACACAGAAACAGCCTCACACTGTGGATATGTGAAGCTAGAACTGAACCTTTATTGAATCATAGAAACAACATATTTATAAATCTCCCATACCTCACCCTTGTGTACCTTTGTGTATGTGTGTGATGAAACACATCTGCCTTGCAGCCTTGGTTGCTATAGAGCACTTGAGATAAACCTCATCAAATATCTTAACAATATGACAGGTGCCTATAGCTAGCTAGGACAGAAAACATTGCTGTTAATCTCAAGTGTTTGCTCAGGCCTGTTAAGGGGTAGTCATCTGCCTTGAATCAAGGCCTGTATGTGTGCAGATGCAATGTTCTGCAGTTAAACTTCTGTGCAGAGCATTTTCACCATTACCACAAATATTCTGTTCTATATCACATTTTCCCTCTATAACATAATATAACTAGAATCACATATATAGTTGTGAGCGTACGAGTTGTTGCTAACGCTTGCGGGCTCACGCAGCGAGCCGCAGCCCTCGCGTTGCGTAGCGAGGGCCACGGGCGAGGGCCTCAGTTGCTGGCAAAGAGCGCCGGCTTATACTCGAGTCACTCTCCCCCCCGTGTCTCTCTACCTCCCCCCATGTGTCTCTAACCCCCCCGTGTGTCTCTAACCCCCATGTGTCTCTAACCCCCCTTGTGTCTCTCTACCCCCCCGTGTCTCTTTCCCTCCCCCCTCCTCAACCTAAACCCCCCTCAACCCCCCTCCTCCACCTAAACCCCCCTCAATACCTTCCCCCTCTCCCCTCACTTACCTGCTTGTGCTCCGGCCTCCGCTCCTTGACCCGGCGGCAGCGCGCATGACGTCACATGCGCGCCGCGTCATTAGCATATACCGGGTGCCAGCACCCGGCATATGCTAATGACGCGGAGCGCATGTGACGTCACATGCGCGCCGGGTCAAGGAGCGGAGGCCGGAGCACAAGCAGGTAAGTGAGGGGAGAGCAGGGAGGTATTTAGGGGAGTTTAGGTGGAGGAGGGGGGTTGAGGAGGGGGTTTGGGGTTGAGGGGGATTGAGGGGGGAGGTTGAGGGGGGTTGAGGTTGAGGAGGTGGGTTGGGGTTGAGGAGGGGGGTTGAGGAGGGAGGTTGAGGATGGGGGGTTGAGGATGAGGATGGGGGTTGAGGAGGGGGTTGAGGATGGGGGGTTGAGGAGGAAGGTTGAGGAGGGGGTTGAGGATGGGGGGTTGAGGAGGGAGGTTGAGAAGGGGGTTGAGGAGGGGGGTTGAGGAGGGAGGTTGAGGATGAGGAGGGAGGATGAAGAGGGAGGTTGAGGATGAGGAGGGAGGTTGAGGATGAGGAGGGAGGTTGAGGAGGAGGTGTTGAGGAGGGAGGTTGAGGATGGGGGGGTTGAGGAGAGAGGATGAGGATGGGGGGTTGAGGAGGGAGGTTGAGGAAGGGGTTGAGGATGGGGGGGTTGAGGAGGGAGGTT
Source organism: Discoglossus pictus (assembly GCA_027410445.1). Taxonomy (NCBI): domain Eukaryota; kingdom Metazoa; phylum Chordata; class Amphibia; order Anura; family Alytidae; genus Discoglossus; species Discoglossus pictus. Next base: position 340,612,261 of record CM050165.1, on the reverse strand, counting down.
GAGGATGAGGAGGGAGGTTGAAGATGAGGAGGAGGGGTTGAGGAGTAGGGTTGAGGTTGAGGAGGGGGGTTGAGGTTGAGGAGGGGGGTTGAGGATGGGGGGTTGAGGAGAGAGGTTGAGGATGGGGGGTTGAGGAGGGAGGTTGAGGAAGCGGTTGAAGATGGGGGTTTGAGGAGGGAGGTTGAGGATGAGGAGGGAGGTTGAGGATGAGGAGGAAGGGTTGAGGAGGGGGGTTGAGGTTAAGGAGGGGGGTTGAGGATGGGGCATTGAGGATGGGGGGTTGAAGAGAGAGGATGAGGATGGGGGGGTTGAGGATGGGGGGGTTGAGGAGGGAGGATGAGGAGGGAGGTTGAGGAGGGGGTTGAGGATGAGGAGGGAGGTTGAGGAGGGGGTTGAGGATGAGGAGGGAGGTTGAGGATGAGGAGGGAGGTTGAGGATGAGGAGGGGGGTTGAGGATGAGGAGGGAGGTTGAGGAGGGAGGTTGAGGATGAGGAGGGAGGTTAAGGATGAGGAGGGAGGTTGAGGAGTGGGGTTGAGGAGGGGGAAGAGACACAGGGAAGGGAGAGGTTGGAAGAGATACAGGGAAGGGAGAGGGGAGAAGAGACACAGGGAAGGGAGAGGGGAGAAGAGACACGGAGAGAGAGGGGGACACAGAGGGCACAAGAGGGACACAGGGGGCAGCACATTTCCCACCCTCGGCTTATACTCGAGTCACTCATTTTACCCAGTATTTTGTGGTAAAATGGGTGCCTCGGCTTATACTCGGGTCGGCTTATACTGTATAGAGAGTATATACGGTATATAGTAGAATCTGCAACAATACAGGTGCAAATGAGGACACTTAAGAAATAGTACACGTGTATATGAGCTTGTCATAACGTTCTCATATATGATTTTAGCTGCTACATGTTGGACATAACACATATATAGTTGTGAGCATTGCGGGTTGTTGCTAACGTTGCGGCTCGCATAGTGAGCCCGCAGCAACTGCGGTCCTCACCAAGGCGAGGGCTGCAGTTGCTGGCAAGGAGCGCCAAAGGTACTCCTTGCGCTAATGGAGATGAGCGCTGTAGGAGATGAGAGCCATATGAATGGAGGCAGGACTACAGATCAACAGAAATCACAATTACAAAATTTTCAAATTTAAGAATTAAGACCTGTAGCACTTTGAAAAAATCCAGTTGAAAAATCACGACCTGTAAGCACTTACAAAAAAAATATACAAGGTCCAAAAAAATACGAAGTTAATGGCCGAACCATGCACAATACAAAAACAACAAAAACACAAAAAAAAAAAAAAAAAACATAGACAAAACATATCACACACCACAGGGGGATAGCCAGGACGTCTGTGATTGAGGTTGCACGCCAATTTAAACACAATTTGCATAGTTTCGACACTCTAAAATCGTCTGAGCGACAAGAAAAAAGGCGTCCGAAAAAAAGGAAAACGAGGCTACATGACCCCTAAACACGCAAAACACCCACAGGCACATAAGACTGTAAAGCGGGACTTAGAAAAAAAAATATGAGCCGCGGGACTTAGGAAACAAAAATACGAGGTCAATAAATACGAAGTGAAAGGCCGAACAGCGCACATCCAAAAAAAACAAAAACACAAAAAAAATAATAAAAATAAATAAATAAATCACACACAGCACTTCGGAACAGCCAGGACTTCTGGGAGTAATGTTGTATGACAATTTAAACACAATTTGCTGAGTTTCGTCACTTGAAAATCGCCTATGCGTCAAAAAAAATGGCGGATGAAAAATTTTGAAAACGAGGCTACACGACTCCTAATCACAAAAAATACCACCAGGCACATAAGACTTTTACCCAGGAACGTAGAAAGGATAAAATACACTATTAGGAGACACAGAAAATGCTCCAGACCAACATTACACATACACAATCGCCGCCATTTTACAACACTAACTTGCAACTGATAACATTACCATTCTAAAATGTCAATTTGGGCCGAAGGTACTCTGAGGACCAAAAGACTTATACTGTGTACCAAACAGCATTACCTGCCTTACAATTTTTTGAGGCTAGTAATAAATATACATTGGAACTAACAAATAAACTAAGGTATTAAAACAAGACCACCAATAATATTGCCCTCGCCGAAGAAACATGATGCATGTCTATAAAAAAAGTAAACTAAAAACATATATAAAATGCTGAAGTTAGTGTAAAAACACCTCAGTTGTTTCTCTCCTACTCATCCCTTGGCTATATCATTGAGTGAAAAAGAAAAATCAATAATGAAAAGTGTAATTTAAAGATTAGGATATCCCAAATAATATACCAATATCTAATGCTTTCTCACCAATTCCACTTATAGTAATAATTTATCATGCCAAATTAAGATATATTGCATAGACAACCATAATCAAACTTAAACATTTGTCTTATAGCCCCATAAACATTTTGTTTGAAAAACCAACTGTTCTAAAAACACCTTTCATAGGCTTATTCCTCACTCATAAATGTAATTGCATCAATGTCATCAGAGACCAAATATATATCATTTTCATACAAGTGTGCAGGTACTGGCCAGTTGAGATAGCTAACTCTTCTTCTACATTGCTGTCTTCCAATTGAATTTGATAACATTACACACACTCGGTTCCCCTTCACAGTACTGTGCAAGATCTCATGCGAACCCTTGTGGGTTTACCTCTCCCAACAGCATGTTCCAACTCTCAGATTGTTGCAATATCCAAACAAGTGTGTGTGGTACTGGATAATGAACTCAAAGTTATATTATGATGGCAGTCAAAATACTTTCAGTCATAAGGACTCATAAACATCATATTTGTTCCTTATTCTAAGTAGGGCTTTCCGACTTCCCAAAATAATCTATACGGAACTAAATTCATTGAAATAGCTTGAAACCAAATAAATGAAGAGGCACTTCAGAGATGAAAAATTAAGTTAGTACAGCTGTCACCACAAGGAACAAGTGAAGAGAAAATATTCTTCAAATCTAGTTTAAGTGCTATGTCACAATATTCTAATCATTCAGAATTTGTCTCAAACCAATTATTATTTAAATATGATTAAAGTGTAATAGAGTGAGAATTTACAAATAAAATGCGAATGCTGGTTAAATATTAGTAAGTTTTTATTTTGAAATGTGTTATACCATAAAATGCAATAAACAAAGATTAAACAAGATTATACAAGATTATATAAGATCATGAATAAGAATACACACCCAAAAATGACTAATTAGTGAAATTGTTCATTAATACTCAGGATCACAGTCCTCTTTACAAAATATAGAGGAATAACTTGTTGTGCAAGTTTCTAGAATTGGTTATACCAAGTTCCAAACATGTCCACACAAGAAAGACAAAAATAAATAAATATAGTGCTTTTTGGTCAGATCTTTAAAGTTGTCAGGAAACACAATTTAGCCCGTGCTAATATTATATTGTCTAAAAATAAGGTATATTGGAAATTAAACTTTAAAAGTTATTACAGTTAGCTTTTTGCCTTTCTTCTGCCAACAAAAATAAATGGTCAGATTCCTAAACAAGTCTGGAACCCCAAAAAATAAGAGAAATAATATTCATAAAGTAACCCAATTTATTAAACAACAGCAGAAAAAAAAACATAAAACAGTGGCTTTGTACATTAATATTGGGTGAGGGTAATGTGTTTATACACCTCATGAGCAGAGACAGTTGGGCTGAACCTGTCTAATTGCCTGTTTGTATACTATTTAATACTTACATTAAATATATTACCTTACTGCCGAGGGATAAGAGAGGTCAGGTAAGGCGAGTGAGCACACCTATAGCAATAACAACACTGATAAAATGTAATGATTCACTTTCTTCTTTATTTTTTTTTTAAATAAACTCCCATTGTTGTGTTCACTTTCCAGTTTAGTTCCAATGAAGCACTGCATTAATTGTTTAAAGTGATAACAATAAATCATTTGTTGCAATGATATATTTCTTGTGCTGAATGGGCATATTGTAAGCCTGGTATATTGGATTGATAGGGTAACCCACAATCAAGTTATAAAAGCTAAAATGGGTTAAAAATTGAAAACTGTTAAAAGTGTAATAAGAATCTGAGAATTTAAAATACAAAAAAAAGTGTAAATTAGGTGGATCAGGATGGTATGTACCTCAAATTTAATTTTCATTTGTATAGCTTATATTCAAGTGAGGGCTAGGAAGTGACAAACCAGTATTTTAGTTAGATACCCTTGGTATTCCCCGTGACCATGGAGGAAGACAGTCTGGTATAGCAGGAGTTAGGCCCTTAGGGCGGGTGCTATCAACTGGTACACATCTTGCTAGGGATATGAGCATGACTTGTCTACAAATGCCCTCTATACATAAGTCATATGTCCACAGCAGGTGTGCACCAAGACAATTAGGTCAATAGAGTCTTTGAAAAAGTCACTGTGGAGGGACGAAACAGCCTGTTGGCATCATTTTTTGCAACTTTCTGAACCTGGAAACCAGTGGCGGCTGGTGACTTTTCAAGTTGGAGGGGCGACAGGGAGAAACATAGCCACTCCCCCTTTTTCAAACCACACCCATTTTTATAACTCCTCCCCCTGACGTCATAATGACCTTTATAAGCCCAGCCCAATGACCTTATACTTGTAAAGCCCATTGAAATACATGATCAGCAATGCAGAAATGTCAAGAAGTAAAGTAACAATGTGTTAAATTCATTGGTATACAATATAGATTGAAAAAACTCATGTGACAAGACTACAGCAATATCATAATTGCACCTATACGTATTAACAGAAAAATTAAAGGAGTGACACCTACCATTAGTCGGGTCTTCTTCTCAGGGTATTCACGTTCATTAAGTTGACCAACGAGTAGAAACAAATCTGCAGCGACATAGGGTTTGCACCTGGGGTTGAAAGAAAACAAGCAAATCAATCAGACCATTCAAGAACAAAACCATACTTAAAAAACATTAAACGACCAAGTGTGACCATAGGCCCCAAACATACATTAGAAGACCAAGTGGAACTATATAGGCCCCAAACATACCTTAGAAGACCAAGTGTGACCATATAGGCCTCAAACATACCTTAGAAGACCAAGTGTGACCATATAGGCCTCAAACATACCTTAGAAGACCAAGTGTGACTATATAGGCCCCAAACATACCTTAGAAGACCAAGTGTGACCATAGGCCCCAAACATACATTAGAAGACCAAGTGTGACTATATAGGCCCCAAACATACCTTAGAAGACCAAGTGTGACCATAGGCCCCAAACATACATTAGAAGACCAAGTGTGACTATATAGGCCCCAAACATACCTTAGAAGACCAAGTGTGACCATAGGCCCCAAACATACCTTAGTAGACCAATCAGCACTGTATAGGCCCAAACCAGTGGATCTTGTGATTCAAGAAAACAACAACATTTAACTTCTGTTTAGACAACACAATAATCAATGTCAAACAAACACGTTGAATTAGCATATGGATAACCATATGAGCAGTAACGCCACGCCAAGGCTTCAACAATTGTTACTGACCATTCACACACCTTTCATAGCTCCTTCAATATGCACACCCACACACCATTCATACTTTACTTACCACTAGTTATTTTTGGTAGTGAGGTGGTGCCATTTCTGAGAACTTTACGTACCCTTGAAGGTGCCTCCAATTCCTTCAAACCAATGCATTTAACCGCTACAGGGCCATGGTGCTTTTTAATTACTTTTTTGATCCTCTTCAATGTGGAGAAGCATCTTTCTGGTTCTTTAGTAGTCTTCGTTGTTGTAAGCAGGATTCCTTATAGCTTCACTCACTCTGTTAAATTATGTAGATTAAATTGATGCTAAAGTTGCTGCAGAGCAACAGCACTTGTACAGACATGGAATTCTTGCTTCCCGTACACAAGTGACAGCTACCCTTGGAAGTGCCTCCAATTCCTTCAAACCACGCCAAGGCTTCAACAATTGTTACTGACCATGCACACACCTTTCATAGCTCCTTCCATATGCACACCCACACACCGTTCATACTTTACTTACCACTAGTTATGTTTGGTAGTGTGAGGTGGTGCTGCTTAACGCAGTTTATCTTTGCACACCTTGGGGGTATGCATTCTTCTTTGCTTCAATCATTTGTATTTTAATTTTGCACGCCGATCTTTCAAAGAAGAAAACTTCTCAATGGTTTTTTCATTGAAGTCTGGGATCTCGGAAATCAGTTGCTTTTCCATTGAGAGCATCGCCAATGCATTCAACCGCTCCAGGGACATGGTGCTTCTTAAAAAGGTTTTTATCCTCTTCAATGTGGAGAAGCATCTTTCTGATTCTGCAGTGGTCATCGGTGTTGTAATCAGGATTCTTAATAATTTTACTGTCTCTGTGAAATCATTCTGCAGATTAAATTGATGGAAAAGTTTGTGCAGAGCAACAGCACTTGTACAAGTATGAAAATCTGTCTTCCCATACAGAAGTGACAGCTCAGTGCATAATTGTTCCTTCTTCAGTATTGGATATGCTTGCACGGTGTCTTCCAGAGCTTGGATTGGAAAGCAAGTGTCATGGGTTTTATACAAGTCACTTTGAACAAGTTTGGCACTGACTAGGTGATTTGAAAATGAAAAACGTTCTTTTGCATGAACCACCACTATATCACATACCTCTCTTGAAAGTTGTCTCAAGGTTGAGATCTCCGCACTCCGTCTGTTGACTGTTACATCGCTCGGCAAACTTGCTTCTATCTCTTCAACAGAATTACGGATTTTCTGGATGCTGGCGACAAAGTCTTCTGTGACTTTTTTGATATAAACAGTATCCGTGTCTCGCTTCTGAAGCTGACTATAGAGGATGTCAACATGTGGCATTATTAAATGAAATAATTTAAGGAAGTAAAGGAACTCCCTGTCTTCCAGCATTCCAATGAAACCTGCGGCTTCCCGTATAGATGTTGGATCAAAGTTTAGACATACTTCAATTGTCTGGAAACACTCAAGTAGCGCATCTCTGTTCTCGTAGATCACGTTCACGGTCCTAACGTTGAAGTTCCATCGTGTCGGTGCACCTCTTGGAAGTCTTCTACCAACTACCTCATCCAGAACTCCAGTCCTTTTTGGAGAGCGTGAAAAAAAAGATGGTATGCCGCCTATGTTGGAAAAAAAAATTTGAACTCTTCCAATCCTTGAAACTGCTTTCTCCATTATTAGGTTCAGTTGGTGAGCATAGCAATGGACGTAGTGTGCCTTCGGGTACACGTCTTTTATTTTTCTTTGAACTCCTCCTTGATCTCCACGCATCACACTGGCACCATCGTAGCTTTGAGCTATGAGTTTCTTCTTGTCTTCTGGCTCTGGGAGAACAGTATTCAGTGTTTCCAGCACAACAGCAGCAATCGAGTCTGCATCCGTTGATTTCATTTCCGTGAAGCCATCAAATCTTTCCACCACTTGATGCTTCTTGTCAATGTAGCAATAGACTACAACGCACTGTGTCCTAGCGGAAATATCGGTTGTTTCATCCGCTTGGATTGCCACAAACTGGGCTTCCTTAAGCTCTTGGTGAATCACTTCCTTAATAACTTCATGCATGCAGTCCAGTAGCTCATTCTGCACGGTTTTGGACTTGCCCTTAAACACAGTTGCAGTCTTCAAATGCTGTTCCATTGCACTATCGATACTGCCAACCAAATCCACCAGGCCTCTAAACACTCCTGGATTTAGCGATGTTTCACTCTCGTCGTGTCCTCTTAATGCCAGTTCAAAAGCGCCACAAAAGCGAACAAATTCAATTATCTTGGAAAGGATGTACCGGTTTTTAGCCACTTCTTCGTTGTGTTTTTGAATGCTGACTTGGTATCCTTGGTCCAGTTGAACAGCAATGTTCGCCTGTCCAAGCATCTCAAACTTGATCCTGTTATCCAAGTGAGCTTTAGAACTTTTGTGTTTCGCCAATTTATCAGCTAGATGTTTGACGTCAGTCACTCCAGTTTTGGTCCAAGCAGCGTCACCACCAAATAGGATGAATGGGAAACAATATAACGACTTCCTAGAAACGCTTCTAGAAAGCCAGTCGTTCTTCTTGTACCATTCAGTATTGAAATTACGGACATATTGCTTCCCTCTATCTCTTGCGATTTGCTGCAAATTTATCTCTGGTTGGTCAGCTCCTAACCGTTTTACTTCCACCTTCTCCTCATAGGTTAGGGTGCCGAAAGGCTTCACAAGTAGAGAGTCAATAGTATTCATTTCTGATATTGATACCAATAAAAGAAAGAGATCACAGTATATTAATTTATATTATGTCACAAAATTACTTTAAAATAACAGTGTGTTGATTTCATTGGTATACATTACAGATTGCAAACCCTCATGTGACAAGACTACATCAACATCAAATTTGCACCTATACACATGGACAGAAAATTAAAGGCAATGATACTCACCAACAGTTGACTCTCCTTCTCGGGGTATTCACGTCCAGTAAATCAACCAACGAGTCCAAACAAATCTGATTCCACAGATAGTTTGCACCTGGGAAGTTATAGAAAACAAAAAAAAAAAACATTAGAAATCTCAAGACCCAAACCGTAACTTTTAAAACCTTAAAAGACCAAGTGTGACCATATAGGCCCCAACTGCACCTTAAAAACCTTAAAAGTCCAAGTGTGACCATATACTCACCAACAGTTGACTCTCCTTCTCGGGGTATTCACGTCCAGTAAGTCAACCAACGAGTCCAAACAAATCTGATTCCACAGATAGTTTGCACCTGGGAAGTTATAGAAAACAAAAAAAAAAACATTAGAACGTTTAAGACCCAAACCGTAACGTTTAAAACCTTAAAAGAGCAAGTGTGACCATATAGGCCCCAACCGCACCTTAAAAACCTTAAATAACAAATTGGGACCATATAGGCCCCAACCGCACCTTAAAAACCTTAAATAACAAATTGGGACCATATAGGCCCCAACCGCACCTTAAAAACCTTAAATAACAAATTGGGACCATATAGGCCCCAACCGCACCTTAAAAACCTTAAATAACAAATTGGGACCATATAGGCCCCAACCGCACCTTAAAAACCTTAAATAACAAATTGGGACCATATAGGCCCCAACCGCACCTTAAAAACCTTAAATAACAAATTGGGACCATATAGGCCCCAACCGCACATTAAAAACCTTAAATAACCAATTTTGACCATATAGGCCCCAACCGCACCTTAAAAACCTTAAGTAACCAATTTTGACCATATAGGCCCCAACCGCACCTTAAAAACCTTAAATAACCAATTTTGACCATATAGGCCCCAACCGCACCTTAAAAACCTTAAATAACATATAGGCCCCAAAAAAATAATAATAATAATATATAAATATATATATATATATATAGCTATTTTTGGATTAAAAGAGTGAGGTACATTGTATTCTCATTTGCATGTCCCCGCCTTTTAGACATGCAAATGGGCTTATTAATGTATTATTCGTTTTCTGTACTTTGTACGGTGGAGAGCTTTTCTCACTTTTGTGCTCACCATACACTAAATGATTATTGTGGAATACCCAATTCTACAAAATCTATTGCACAAACCAGAATCTACCTCATACTGATGATAGCCAAAAGCTTGAAACAGGCCTGTATATGAGTGATTCTTGGTTTGTGTAAAATCCAACCCGATGCTTTGCTTTAAAGCTGTTTAATACAGCGGGCATATGCTTTAAGGGAGCAATGTATAAAGTTGCTATTTTTGGATTAAAAGAGTGAGGTACATTGTATTCTCATTTGCATGTCCCCGCCTTTTAGACATGCAAATGGGCTTATTAATGTATTATTCGTTTTCTGTACTTTGTACGGTGGAGAGCTTTTCTCACTTTTGTGCTCACCATACACTAAATGATTATTGTGGAATACCCAATCCTACAAAATCTATTGCACAAACCAGAATCTACCTCATACTGATGATAGCCAAAAGCTTGAAACAGGCCTGTATATGAGTGATTCTTGGTTTGTGTAAAATCCAACCCGATGCTTTGCTTAAAAGCTGTTTAATACAGCGGGCATATGCTTTAAGGGAGCAATGTATAAAGTTGCTATTTTTGGATTAAAAGAGTGAGGTACATTGTATTCTCATTTGCATGTCCCCGCCTTTTAGACATGCAAATGGGCTTATTAATGTATTATTCGTTTTCTATATATATATATATATATATATCCAAATATATATATATATACGCATAAAGAATACACATAACTATACATAAACATTTACATACAACAATATATATTAATTGATATTTATTATTTGATTAATTGATGTTCTTTATTACTTGTTATATTATATTGTTCATGCATTTCTATTACACTTTATTTGTTATACATATTACAGTGCTATTTTTTGGCTATACATGTTACAGGATATTATCCTGTAACATGTATATCACATAAAATAGCCCTGTAATATGTATAATACATACAGGGTCAAACAAGTTCACACTAACCTTTTTTACCCTTACAGGCTTCCATACCTGCTTGCTGATTTGCTAATTTTTTGAAGACTCTCATTGGTTGAAATCGATGTCAATCAAAAATTTCAGCCAATCAGAGTCCTTCAAAAATTAGTATATATAGCAGACCGTGGAAAAAAAACAATTAATCGCGGGAGGGGCTCCTTGTAGGAGGAGCTCTTTTAGTGTGTTGTTTTTTTTTTTTTTAGAGCGTCGGTTTTTTTTTTGTGGAGGCCTCTTTCAATGGGCCAGAATGGATGGATGGACAATGGCTTCAATCAAGATTGGATTATTTTTGACCATTGGCTTCAATCAACATTGGATTATTTTATTTTGACCATTGGCTTCAATCAACATGGATTATTTTATTTTGACCATTGGCTTCAATCAACATGGATTATTTTATTTGACCATTGGCTTCAATCAACATGGATTATTTTATTTGACCATTGGCTTCAATCAACATGGATTATTTTATTTGACCATTGGCTTCAATCAACATGGATTATTTATTTTTCATGACTATATCCAGAGAGGACAGAAGGCCAACGCTGGAGGGGTCAATTTTACAGGTAAGTATGTGCTGTTGTTTATTTTATTTTTTATTAATGTTTGTTTAAAGCTGTTTATTTTTGTATAAAATGTGTTGTGTTACTAACTGTACTAACAATGTGTTAGCTTACTGTTTAATTGTAATAATAATGTTTTTACTGTATTTTTTTTTCCCTTCCCTTATTTTTATTTTATCTTTAGAAGTGACAGGCACATATACATGCCTGTTACTTCTAAAAATGGAATAAAAATAGGGGGGGGGTAGGTAGTTGGTTCATCCAGGGTGGGGTCGGTCACGGTCAGGCGCCCATCGGTCGCCCATAGGCCACGATCAGGGGTGGCACAGGCCTCATGGGGGTGAACATCCACCCCCATGTGGCCTGGTCAACCCCGCTCACTGCCCGAATACCCGGGGTAGCATAGGCCGCATCGGGGTGGTGCCGGTGGTGATCGGGCCTCGGGGGTGGCATAGGGGGGCAACATGGAGGTCATCAGGGGTGGCACAGGCCTCATCAAGGGGGTGATCCGATCACCCCCATGTGGGCCTGTGCCACCCCGCTCACCACCCGACTACCCCGATCCCGTGATCGGGGTAATCCGGCGGTGGCATGATGGCATAGCTAGGCTAGCATAGGGCAGGCCTGATCGGGGGTGGCACAGGCCACATGGGGGTGATGGCTGGGGTCGTCGGTGGTAGTTGGTGGGTGGCTGGGTAGGTGGCACTGGCAGGCCGGGCAGGCATAGTGGGGGACTGGGGGTAACTGGTCACCCCTAACTTTTATTAGGGGCTACTAGGGGTTTTGGTTTGGCCAGGGGCAGGGCAGGTGCCAGGCAGAGGCAGGTTTAGACTTACTGTGTTAGGCAGGCAGAGCAGATGAGTAGATTCAGCCAGGGAGGTCTCTCAGTCTCAGCGTGACCAGGGTCAGGAAACAGAAAGGGGGAAGGGACAGGGAACTGGTGGTTTTATTGACTGTATCAGTCAATCAAAATGATAACTCGAGGCCCTATTTGCTGGCGGGCGCTCAGGGCTAACGGTCTGGGTGGGTTTAGATTGATCACTTAGTAACTGGACAGCCTTCCATCATTGATTGGTCAATGATGGAAGACTGTCAGTTATTAATTGATACATTTATGACCGCCCATGCATATCGTCACTGTGATGGTGGGCGGCATGCATTAACGGTCAGGGGGCCAGGCCAGGACTCATTGAAGAGAGAGAAGACTCTAAGGTTAGTGTACACAGTGTATAACTATTGTAATTTGATCACACAGGGTGCAGGCAGGGGGCTATATAGATACACAGCATTAGTTAATGTAGCGCAAGGGTTATTTTAAAGTGACAGTGTCCCTTTACTAACTTTACTTCATTTTTAATACTATTTAGACTTGAAATGATGATGTACACCTTATATTTATTTGTTTTTGGGTTATACTAATACATTGTTGTGTTTTTTTTATTGCAGGGTGAAGAAAATATTTGGGGGGGCGTTTGCCCTGACGCTCCAATGGACGGGCCGCCCCCTGCTGGAAACGCTGGAAGTTAAGTACAAACACTCTTTGGAGTGTATCTTTTCCTTTTGTACAAATTATATGGGCTCTACTATCTCTTATTTATGTATTGTTATATATCCAACATCTTTGCTTACTCATAGCTAATAGAGAGTCTATGGAGAACTATATTGGAGAGCTCTAACTACTGAACAGCAAGTATATTGCTATATGTGTGTTGTTTAGCTCCTATCCAATAGTGCCATTGTCCTCTTGCAATACTCCATTTTACAGTGGACCTGCAGAGCCTTTGATTTATGCTTGTCTTGTCTTCCAGTTCATTTAAGTATTTTTCCAGGTATCAGATTTCACTTTTATGTATATCAGTTTTTATATATATATATATATATATATAGATACCACCCTTTTTTTATATATCACTGCACTATCCTATGATTATCAGTATATCCTGTATCAACAGGAGTACCAGTATATCCTGATTTATGAGGATCTTGCAGCATAGTCTATGGTATGAATACAGAATATCACCACATATCTTACTACTCATACCTCATATGATTAGAGTATCTATGTATCATATTTATACATTTTAATCGGCGTAGTTTCCGGATCAATAGTATCCAATAAAGTTTTTTTCTTTTTTTTTTTTTTAAATAATCTTTTTTGATATATGAAGGGGTGTAAAGCACCGAGGATACTACCTATATAGATCATTATTTTTCTATATTCCAATAGAGTTTCTATTTCAATGTTTTGTAAGTTTCTACAGACATTAATGAATATTTTTCAGTGTGTGCTCATTAAATATTGTCATCCAAAATGCTTCATTTTTTGCATTTGTTTTATATTATTTTCAAAAAGCAAGTGAACAAAACAATTCAATTACAGAAGCTAGATGAGGAGACCTCTGTTTGGAATTTGTATCACACTTTTTACCTGGCCTGGAATACAAATGAACTGTTATAGTACTGGCTACACTTTGTTTAATGAAATATAAGAAGCTACTGTACATTGTAAAACCACACCATGGTCCTGCACAGCACAGAATGTTTTATTATGTCAAATCCTCATCTAAATGTTTCATAAATCAGTCACTAGTTATGTAGTTTCTTCTTCATGTTTACAGTTTCTTATAATCCACATGATTTTCCAAAATATTTTGCTCAAGATGAATAGTAATGATACATCATGTGGCATGTCTCATAAAGTTATATTTATAGTAATGTCTTATTTAGCAAAATTCTGGATCTGAATTCCAAGGTTAAGCTTTTTTAAAAGAGACATGAAACAATTATTTTTTAAAACATTTCAAAGAGTATGTTTTAAACAACACACATATTTTTTCTATTACAATATTAAGTGAATCCTATTTAAATATTTGTGAAGCTAACAGTAAATAGACAGACCAGTCTGCAGATCTCATTGACAAACAAGTGAGACTCATACAGTTTACTGCTGACTGACTGACAGGTTTTACAATCACTTATATAGTTGTGAGCATGCGAGTTGTTGCTAATGCTTGTGGGCTTCTTGTCCCTTTCTTTTTACCTTTTACAGCATTTTTATATTAATCATATATCTCTTTTGAAGCAATACATTGTATCCTTTCTCTGTTTATTTGTAGAATTACTTCTATATCCTGTTGAAGACTTATGTATTTCCTGGTGTCTACAAAATAATATTGATGTTGATCCTTGTATTTGAATGCATTTTGTAAAAATGAATTAAATGTTGCATGCTGTGATATATGCATGACCTAAGCAAGGCCCAGTTGGTATGTGCACATAAGAATGTATACCCAATCACTTATCACATATATAGTTCTCAGCAGTGCGGGCTTGCCAAAAAACATTGGAAACGCAATGTTAAACCTACGGGCTCGCAAAGTGGTTGCGGCCAGGCAAGGAGCGCCAAAGGCTGCATTAGTGGAGATGAGCGCCATCGGCGCTCATCCCTACGACCCCGAACGCAATAAATATCATACCTACGACCAGCGGGACTACAGAACAACAGAAAACGCAAATACACAATTCACAGTGCGAGGCCCGTAGCACTTGGAACAAATCGCTAAGAAAAATTACGCCCGACCCGTGGGATTACAGAACAACAGAAAACTCAAATACACAATTCATAGTGCGAGACCCGTAGCAATTTGAAAAAAATCGCCAGTAAAAATGACTTCCCGTAACACTTTGAAAAGTAAACGGCCAAAAATACGACCTGCAAAAACACGACCGACTCGCGTACATCCAAAAACACGAAAACCTCACACACAACACGGGGGGACAGCTAGGACGTCTGGGAGTGAGGTTGCACGTAAATTTAAGTCGAATTTCCAGAGTTTCGCTACTGGAAAATCACAAAAGCGAGAGAAAAAATGGTCGGAGAAAAAAACGAAAATGAGGCTATACGAACCCTAAACACGCAAAACACCGCCAGGCACATACAACTTTTAACCAGGAATGTACGAGGTACAAAATACACTATTAGGAAGGATGCAAAATGCTCCAGACCCGCATAACACATAGACACACGCACCATTTTACAACACTAACTTGAAATTAATAACATTAACAATCCAAAATAAAGCATTACACTGCACACTTGTCACATTGCTGACACTTTCTCCTCAGGTCACCAACAGTCCAAATGTACATTGTATGCTGCAGAAAAACAACAGCGATTGTTAGCTCTACAGCATATTGATTCCTGTATATATTCCTTACAAATAGGTAAAGTATATTAATTTAGTATTTACTGTATATACTCGAGTATAAGCCGAGTTTTTCAGCCCTTTTTTTAAGTGTCTCTCTTTCCCCCTTGTCTCTCTTTCCCCCAAGTGTCTCTCTCCTCCCTTCCCGTGGCTCTTTCCCTCCCCCTCCCTTATCATCCTCAACCCCCCATCCTCAACCCCCCCATCCTCATCCTCAACCGCCCCATCCTCATCCTCAACCCCCCATCCTCAAACCCCCATCCCCAAACCCCCTCCTCATCCTAAACCCCCCTCCTCATCCTAAACCCCCCTCCTCATACTAAACCCCCTACTCACTTTACCCCTGTAATTACCTCCCCCTCTCCCTTTCCCCTCACTTACCTTCCATCAGCAGCTGTTCCTCCGCGCTCTTTCTGGCTGCCTCGGGACCCGGCATATGCTAATGACGTGACGTCACATGCGTGTCACGACATTAGTATTGTCCGGGTCCCGACGCAGCTGGAAGGAGCACGGAGGAGCGTGGGAGCAGCTGCTGATGGAAGGTAAGTGAGGGGAAAGGGAGGTAATTAGAGGGGTAAAGTGAGGACGGGGGTTTAGGATGAGGAGAGGGGTTGAGAATGAGGATGGGGGTTGAGGTTGAGGAGGGGGGTTGAGGAGAGAGGTTGAGGAGGGGAGTTGAGGAGAGAGGTTGAGGAGGGGGGTTGAGGTGGGAGGTTGAGGAGGGGGGTTGAGAAGGGAGGTTGAGGAGGGAGGATGAGGAGGGGTTTGAGGAGGGGGGTTGAGGAGGGAGGTGAAGATGAGGGGGGTTGAGGAGGGTGATAAGGGAGGGCGAGGGAAAGAGACACAGGGAAGGCAGATGGGGGGAAAGGACACAAGGAAGGGCAAGGGGGAAGAGACACAGGCTAGGGAGAGGGGGAAGAGACACAAAGGAGGGAGAGGAGAGGAAGAGACACAGGGAAGGGAGCAAGGAGAGACACAGGGGAGGGAGAGGGGGAAGAGACACAGGGGAGAGAGAGGGGGACACAAGAAAGGGGCACAGAGGACACACAAGAGGGGGACACAGAGGGCACAAGAGGGACACGGGGCAGCACATTTCCCACCCTCGGCTTATACTGAAGTCACTAAGTTTTCCCAGTATTTTGTGGTAAAATAGGTGCCTTGGCTTATACTCGGGTCAGCTTATACTCGAGTATATACGGTAATTAATTAATTAATATAAAAAAATATATTTATATTAAAAAAAACAGAGCAGAGGAGAGACTCTCTTTGCCAAAGGCGCTCAGTGCGGAGCTCACAATGAATGCCCAGGGTGCTCAGAGGAGCAGAAGTACACAAAGGCGCTCGCTCGGGGCTTGCTATCGGCCCCGAAGGTGCTCAGACGACCAAAAGTAACTCAGGGGAGAGGCTTGCAATGAGCGCCTCAGGTACTCAGAGGACTAAAAGCCTTACATTGTGTGGCAAACAGCATTACCTGACTTACAATTTTCTTGCCGTTATTTTTTGACTGGCAAGTCGCTAGTTAAATATAAAGATTAGACACAGACCACTTCTTGGGAGATAACTGGCCACAGCGTTTATTGGTAAACACAACATGACGAAATAACCATAACAATAAATAAATCAACATAACCACACGAGGGGAGGAGCCTAGCCAGAGACAGTACACCCTCCAGGGCCTACCGTGTTGGAACATCCGTACCACCGTAGGGTAGGATCTCACCCATTTTACAACTGACCAAGCGACTCTCCTTACCACCCGCTGCTGTGACAACAACATAAACAAACTTTTCATAACATATTATATATACTACAATAATACATACACAATAACGAGTGCTTAAGACAAAAAACAAGGTTACAAAGGCAACATCCACCACCACATAATACGCTAGCTAGGCCTTCTACACCTCAAAGATCTATAGTGACACAATTTACACTTAATATGCAGTGTAATAAATCATTGAAAATAAAGTTAAAAACTACAGTACATTAGAACTTTTTTTAATATGTATACTTATTTCTATATACTCCATTCACAATGCATCTACAAATAATAGGATACATTACATTTCTTATTTAGATGTAAAGGTGTAAAATATGCAAACAACTAGGATGTAAAACTGTCAACCTATAAATAGGGACCGCAATCCTTGTAGATTGTTGCTGTGGTAAAGCTTCTGTTTATCCAGTTCATCCCGTCACAAAACACCCATCCTTCATTATCTGCATTGGCCGACTGTCAAATGGAGAATTTATTTAAGTTTGATTTGCTTACTATCAAAGCTCTAAATAATCAGGACCACAGCTACACTTGGACTCTTGGTCCCCGACGCTCCCAATGTGCTCTTCAATCAGCAAGTGCCCTTTAGATTGTACGTTTACGAGTTTTCCATCTTTTTGGGTGATTTAGGGAAAGCACTATGTATGTTTGATTTTAGGCTCAAAGACAGAGCCCTCCATTCTTTTGCAATGTTGCATTTGTTTTGCCATGTACTTAACCCCTGTATAGGGCTACAGAATACGTTGGCACATTACAAATAAAGGATAATAATAAAGTGCATTATAACTAACTTTACCAAGAGCTCACTTATCATTTGGTGCAGCTCTAATTCTGCAGAACTCTCTATCAATGACATTCCAAGAGCCCCATTATTGACAGACTAAAGTCGTATCCGTTAATAAAGAGATTGGATAAACCTGATATCTATTATAGTCTTTTGAGTCTAACTGGGAGACATGTGCTATATAAGATATTATAGTTATTATTATTATTAACATTATTGCAGCACTATCGACTTGCCCGTCAAAAATTACGGCATTAAAATTTGAAGCCATGGCAATGCTGTTTGCCACACAATGTAAGGCTTTTGTTCCCTTGAGGACCTTTGGCGCTCATTGCGAGCCTCTCCCCTCATGTACTTCAAGTTTCCTCCTTTGCAACGATCACCTTCGGCGCTCATCGCGAAGACAGATATATAAGTACGGTGTAAAATATATAATTTTTTTAGTACAGTGAATTAATAAATTAAATGAATTAATAAATTAATATACTTTACCTATTTATATTTAATATGCAGCAATCAATATCCTGAAGAGCTAACAATCTCTCTGGATTTTCCTGCATCAGAAAATGTACAGTTGGACTGTTGATCACCTGAGGAGAATGTGTCAGCAATGTGGCAAGTGTGCACTGTAAATAGGCTGCGTGCGCAAAGCTAAACCGTTTGTGTAGGCGGGTAAAGCGCCATTTTAGAATCGTAATATTATTATTTGCAAGTTAGTGTTGTAAAATGGCGGCTTTTTTCTATGTGTTACTTGGCTCGCGAGCATTTTCCGTCCGTTGTAATGGTATATTTTGTATCTTCTACGTTCCTGGCTAACTCGTACGTGCCTGGCGGTGATTTTCACGCTTCGGTCTCCTTTAGCCTCATTTTAATTTTTTACGCCCTCCATTTTTTTCTCGTGTAGCCAATTTTCGAGATCCGAAACTCGGCAAATTCGGCTTAAATTTGCAAGCAACCTCACTCCCAGCGTCTTGGCGTTTCCCACGTGCTGTGTGTGAGTGTTTTTTTTATTTATTTTATTTATTGTTTTTCGTGTTTTCTGCGGTTTGGCCGTTAAAGTCCTATTTTTGCTTGGTTGTTTTTTTTTTTGCCCGCGAGATTCCGAGGTCGGAATTTTTTTTCAAAGTCCCACGTTCCTCAACTGCTTACAGCCTAAGTCCTGTGTTTCTTAACTGCTTGCAGGATAAGTCCTGCGTGCTTCAATGCCTCAACTGCTTGCCTTGCTTTGCGAGGCTAGCAGGACGATGAGCGCCAAAGGTGCTCATTGCCTAAGTACTCCAAGCTCAATGACTCAACTGCTTGCCTCGCTTCGCGAGGCTCGCAGACAATGAGTGCCTTTAGCCTAAGTGCTCCAAGCTCGGAAGGCTTCTATGCGTCAAAAGCTCGACTCGCTTTGCGAGGCTCGCAAGCGTGACGACGAATTGCAGTTTAACAACTATTATATGTGATAGAACTCTAGGAGATGTGAGTTTCAGTAAATAAAATAACATATATACCATAGCTGAGTTTAAACATGTTTTACTTTATTTGAATGTTAAATAATTTACATAATTTTTAAAATATGCACATCTACATGCTTGATACAGTTGTTTGAGTTCCATTGCGATGTGTTATATGTGATGAACAATTTTATATTATCAGATAATGTTTAATGTGATACATGTTCCAAATATGGTATGATTTAAAACTATAGGTACCAAAAATCACTTTATCAATTGAGTGTAATTAAAATTGCATTTTGCTTCAGTACACTTACATTGAAGCTTTTTTTTTTTACCTGGTAGGCTTTCTAATCTACCCACTAGGTATAGAAATCTTTGCATTCCTGTATGTCATGGATTAATTCATCTAATCAGTGTTGATACTTCCTGGGGGCAGAGAATACCTAGCCCTTTTTGTTTTCCAGATGTCTAACACAGAGAACAATGGATTCAAGGCTACAGTTAGTAATCAGCAATTAGTGGCCAAGCTTTACTCATTAGTAAGAGATTAAAGAGTGTCTATAGTGTATGGATCAAAAAGGTTGACTTACAGGTAAAAACCACAAACTTCAATTCCAGTGTATTGTAAGAAAATGCATTTTTTTTCAAAGTTTCAACTAATAAAGTAGTTATAGTTTTAAATTATACCATATTGCTTCCACTGTCACTTTAAACACGTGTTTACAAAAGACAGAGCACAGCAGGAAAATCTGCATTCACTTGAAGACTCAAGAAGAATTGTAAGAAAATAAACACTTCTTTCCTATGTCTTGCCCAATGTGTTTTTGGAGAGATCGCACCTTTAAAGGAAAAAAAGTTTTACCTGTGTGGGAGGATGTATTCTAGAAAGGAACAGACTGTACGTGAAAAATTCTAGTGACCTCCGGCCCATAGACAAGTATTTAGGGACTTTTAAATACTGATGTGTAGCTATTTATGTATGACCTGTATCAGAAGGAGTTTATCGGTGTGGGTGGTATATGTTAATTTTTAAAGCACACACATTTGTTGGTTTTGGATTATTTCCAAGCTCTTTCTCAGGAGGTGAGTAATAGTCTCAGATAAGAAATTGAGAGCGTGGATGTTTTTTTTAATAAAAAGAACTGAATGTGTTTGCAACGAGAGAACCAGTAATTTCCTGTTTAATGCTTATTGTCCATTCGTCATGCTTACAAACACAGAGGTAACAGAAGTTTACCAAGTCAATAAAACAATATAAACACAATGCAAATTTGAAATATGTTTTTCCCCACCAAGCTCAGTAACCTTATACTTATTATTAAACTGTCACACTTTATTTAAACTTGGAAACATATCCATCTATTGTTAAAACCACACAATCTTTTACCCTTATGTAATTGCCATAGGGTCTCCATGATGACACTATGGACTGCAGCAGATCAGGCACATCTAGTGTTATGTCTCTGGTTGTGCTTATCCTTAAAGTTATTTTTACTTTTCCTAATGCTAATTTTTGGAAAAAAAAAAAAATATTCAAGGACATTACATTACAAAAATCAATTAAATAATAAAGGAGAAAACTATTTTCATAAAAATAAAAGATGCTTCAGACATAGGAGAAATTGACCTTTTTTAATAATGCTTGATATTCAAACTTTACCTTAGACAGACCTAACATACTGAGTGTCACAACCTACTATGATGATGGGATCTAGAGTATCCTAATACTCTTATTCCCAGTAGGTTTAGACCTAAGTTTGGGTGACTCTAGACCTATGGACAGTCTTCGTCGGTACAAAGGCATAAATCCCAGCTGGTATGGTAGTGTACCTGGGAGCACCTTGGTAGGGAGTCAGAACAAGCTCCTCTACAAGCATATGCCTCTGGGTCAATAATACATGCTTAGTCAAAGTATGAAAATTAAAACAACTTTATTTTGCAAACACACAGTATTTAAACAACTCCCAAAACCAGTACAGGGAGTGGCTACCCCCTTGTCCAACCCTCATCTTCCTCTTGGCCAATGGGGTAATCTCCAGAGTAACTTGATTACCTCTGGCCAATGGACTAGAGGTAAGCTCTGGGAACTTCCAGACCCCTCCCATGGGCCGCCCACTAGGTGTGGCTACCTAATTTACTTGGTCTCTGGCTCTCAAGGGAGAAACATCTATGTGCTCCTGTACTAGGACCCTGATATTGGGCTGAAGACCCCATGGGGTTAAGGTGCCTCAATGTCTGTACAGAGCCCTTTGTTCTGGCCTTGCTATCACTTCAAGTGTTTACTTTAGGTGATAGCTGGAAGGCAGATGGGTGATCTACTCAGGTTACTATCTGTAGCAGACCCAATATGGATGACTGCACACAACATGGCTCCCACATTACAATACAATATATTTACAGATAATACCACTACAACATTCTATAATCCACGGCATCTCTCCCTTTCCCACATATTATGAGTTGAGGTAGTACTTCCCACGTCAGTCCACTTAATGCGTTATGACGACTTTATTAGTGGTGACGTGGTAAACTGCCTCTTCTCTGAATGCATAGCAATAACAGTGGGACTCTGCCCTGAATATACAACATTATAACAGTGGCTCTGGGAGCCCAAGACCTTCTGTTCACTAACATGTGGCAGATAACAGTTCCAAATTCAAGATGGCCCCTGGCTGATTCATGACACTGAGAACTAATATTCCTTTTTATTTATCTTGGCACCTTATAAGGCCTGAGGCCCTAGAAAAGCTACCCAACAATGTAATTGCAAACTACAGGCTGAAGATTCCTGCGGTTGTCAAAATCTGACCCATCTAAGCTTTTGATTTTTCAAGCCTGCAAATGTTACAATCGCTAAAATCGCAAATCACAATTTAATTGCAACAATTCCACAAGCCTGCAATTGCCTTCAAATCCGTAAATGGCAAATGTAGCAATAAATTCTGCTAGTACTAGAGAGGACTAAACACCCATTCTTAACACTATAAAAGACACAATACTGGACTTTAAAATACGGGGAAAGCGATGAAATACATTATAATAAATTGCACAACAGTCTCAAGCTCGCAAAATTGCAATATTTTTTTTTTTTTTTACGTATAATTTCTGTGTTATATCAATCTCGGGAATCATGAAGTTAATACATATCAGTCCACCCTCATGGACTAGAACAGTGTCTACATTCACTTTGATTGATTTTTAAATTGCTCATGATCATGCCCTGAAATGCTACGTAAGGATTCATGGTTTATGGATTTGGCTTTCGGCCATGTACTTGCAGGCTTGTTCAATTAAATCGATCTGTAACTGTTGCAGTTTTCAAGACCTCAGACTTATGGACTGTATGAAGGCAACTGCAGGCTTTTTTGAATTTAATAGGGCAACTAGTATGTCTATACCAGCTTCCTCTCTCCCTTTAACTCTCTCCATGCCCATTTATTTCTATCGCCATACCCATTCAATGCCACACTCTATGTTCACTTGCCTCCAACCTCAGCACCACTCAGCACCCTGCTCTGTTTCCTTAAACCCTCACCATCATGTTTCTTTTTTACACCCACTCAATGGCACAGTTGCTGCCTCCTCATCTTTTGCCATAACCACTTACCACCAATGGCTTGCTCCATCTAAGCCCACCACTCTTTCTTTCTACACCCACTAATACCACCATCTCTCTCCATAGCCACTCAACATCACCATGTCTCGCTATTCAACACCACCTTTTATCTCACAAACTATCACTTTCTCTTTCCATGCTGCTCTGGACAATTCAGGTGTGTGTGCCCCCATGCCCCACTTGCAGCTCCTCCTTTCCCTTTTCTATATCTCACATCATAAATGTATGTATGTGTTTATGTGTATACAGTATATGGTATGTCAGAAAGCATCAAGTACACTCACAAACAAGTTTAAGGCAGGATATGAGGAAAATCCAACTAAATTAGAGATCCTTGCAACCAGAGGAGATCATTCCAAAATTATATCAAAATGTAGTAAGGCGATATCTGACGACTTAACTTTAATAAAATCTAGGACTATTTTGTCTTGGTAAGAGGTCTTGAATATGACTTTCAAGCCCTCCTCCTGGTCAAGCTCATTTGGTTTAGTAAATAAATCAGCTATTAATGTTTCCTCTATGGAGCTATATTTTAAAATCACACAGGTGGCATTTTACCCCTAGCACATGGGAATTATTAAATCTTCAACCAGACGATTTTTGTTGGAAAGAATGTGGCATGCATGGCACAACACTACACGTTTGGTGGAATTGTGAAATATTAATATACTATGGACAAAATGTTTTCTAGAAGTATCTAAGATTCTTGGGAAACAACTTATTGGTACTCCCCAAATGGCTCTCTTACATCAAGATATAAATTTGATTGCCCCCCAAGCAAAAAAAAATATTTCACATATTTTTTCTTCTCCTCTGATTGTATAAATTTTCTTTTGATACTTTAATACTGTATAATCTTCCTATCCATTAAAGTAGAGTAGAAGAGTTAGTTGATCTGGTTACCTTGCCCAGATTCCTGACAAGGAGAAGAAGCACCTTATGCGAACAAATTATGCTGTATTATTCTTTTATTGCCATAGAATATCTGCCAGTGTGGAGAAACAGGAAGCACAAAATATAGTAATGAAGGATCATTAGTTATAAAACTATATGCACATTACAAATAGTGACAACACACATAATGTGGGAACTGCCACCCTTGCTTATTCTGATCGTGTCCCTAAAATATTTTATGTAGGCGAGATCAGATGACAAAACATTGTCAACAATTCAGGGTGTCTTCATAATATGTTAGAATAGATTCCAGGTAGTGAGTGATACAACACCCTGCCGTTACATGTTACCTTCCCACTTGGAACCTAGTCCAAAACATTAGGACTGGTTGCCTTTCCAGTAAATAATCTTGGCTACATAGAGCCTCATTCAATAAGAAGGCTGCATCTTGCGGTATATAGGCCGTATGTCTGCGGTCTCACACTTTGCTACAATTCCAGTGCTATTCAATTGAAGAAGGGCGTAAATTACGGGCCGAAGCCTCAAGCCCATAAACCTGTTAATGGGCTTGAATAAAAGCGGTCCTCAGTTACGATCCAATTACGGTGTAACGGTGTGCAACGCAGTCCTTTCAGCCAATAGAAAGCAGTCTAGCCGAAGATGATTGACAGAGGGAGATTAAGAAGTTGCGTTCCACACGCCCATTTGTTGACTGTGTTGTAGATTCTGACGAAGTAGCACACAGGTCCAGGAGTTGGTGTTTTGAGCAGATTGAGAGAGAGTAGCAGTATCTTGCGGTTTTGCTATTTTATATTCATCTATTTACGATTTTACACTTAATCTTTGATTACACATATTTACAGATTACACATAAATTATACCTATAGATACACATAGATCTAGGACACTCATATACCCTCTCATCCCCCACACCCAATCCCCCAACAGTTAATAAATACACATAAAACACACATTCTTTTTTTCAATCATATATATACAGTAACACTTATTTTTATTTATCGTTATATTATTTTTGGGATTGTAATGGAGGGAGGAGAGAGGAGGGGAGAGGAATGGAGAGGCGGGGAGGAGGAGAAGAGGAGAGGAGATAGAGGTGGCCCCGAGGAGTGGTGGAGAGGATGAGGTGGTGAGAAATGGCAGAGGAGAGGAGGAGGAGGTGGAGGAGGAGGTGAGGAGTGGCGGAAGTAGAGGAGGTGGGGAGTGTCAGAGGAGTGCAGGAGGAGGAGGAGGAGAGTGGCAGAGAGGAGAGTCACAGAGAGGAGAGTGGGAGAGGAGTGGAGGAGAGTGGAGTAGAGGAGGTGGGTTGTGGCAGGGTGCCCATAGAAATAGGCACATCTAGTCCAGGGAGCGAGGGGGAGGGGGAGGGGCCTGAACCCGGGGGGGGGGGGTAGTTTGGGGGAGGGACAAGCCTCAGGGACAGTTCAGGGAGCTAAGGATTCCCGTCCACAGTCGGAAGGGCAAGAGGCTAAAGGCAAGCACAGGGCCCATGACTACACACACAAGGAGAATGTGATCCTCCTTGGTGCCATCTGTGGATGCTCCGTTGTCCTTGCGGGGGGGGGGGGGGGGGGGAGTTAGGCCCGGCTCTAGGGCCCAGGCATGGAAAGGAGGTAGCGGCCGCAGTAACAGCAACCAGATTGATGACATCAGGGCCAAGGTAAGGAGGATGATGGCCAAGGAGGACAGTCAAGCTGCCGCACCAAGTGTTGGCCCCCAAGTGACTGTGCGCAATAATAAGTGGGAGATGGTGGCCAAGGACGTTCTCAGTCAGGTGCCCGCAGCTGGAGATTCAGGCCTGGTGGCCCAGCAGGATCCAGCCTCCATGTCAGGTGAATATCACATACACCAACATGCCACCACATGTACAACACACATACTACAACATACTACACATGTACATGATGGCCAACAAGAAAACTGACATGTCAGCTCTAACAAGGATTAGATGGATGCGTCATTAAATCCATTAAGCTGACAAATCATTGTAATTTGTGGGCACAACAACAGTAATCAACTAATAGAGAATCCATGTATTGGTGTGCCCACTGCAGTTACAGACCGAAGCTGGAATCATGATAGCGTTAGGAGCCAAGAACAATCAAGAACCAAAGAATAGATCACACATCTAGCAAATGATGCTACTCATAGTTGCAATTATGTGAATCATCCAGGTTTAAGCCTAGATGTCAGATAGTTATGAATGAACGCAAAACAATGTATTATTCATCATACTAATAACATATACCTATCTTTTCTTTCTTTCAGCATCAAGGAGGTCTGGGTCCAGTGGTAAACCAGAGGGCAAGCGAGCCCACACTCAACAGGAAACGGCGCAGGGGAGGAGGAAAGAAGTGGAGCCGAGGGCCGTGATTCAGAGGCAGAGGATATCATCTGGGCAGTGGGGTCACCAGCATGACTATTGGCCGCACCGGCAGCATTTGACCCCACTGTCCCCGACCTCCAGAGACTCAGCATTTCACCATGGCCCTCTTACTGGAGGCACCAGTGGGGCTTGACCCCATCTCCTCCTCCCCTTACCAATGCAGTAGACTGGCCACCACCACCCACACCAGGCCCAGCAACACCACCACCCATATGGAGCGAGGCCCCAGACCCTCCCCACTGGGCCACCACCAACACCTCCTCACCCAGCAACGTCGCTCGGACTTCCATCCCCACCACCACCAAGCCAGGCTGCGCAGGTAGAGATGCTGGCCATCATGCGCCAGCAACTGGAGTGTCTTCGGGGGATCCAGGCCAGCATCTCCGCAGAGGTCATGCCCAGCCTGGCCAGGCGCAATAAGGAGGAGAGGAGGCCCCACCTGATTACTGAATCTTAGCTTGCCGGGCTGCTCAGGATGGGGCGGACCAGAGCGCATTCCAACACCACAGCTAAGCAATTATTGTGAGCTGACACATCATTATTAATGGTCATAGCCAGTGAGTTATCCTGAGAACTAGCTAATGGTTAGTAATGCTTGCAGATGGGAATCAGGTGAGTTAGTATATTGTTACTGTACATGCATGTTCTTTTATTTTTTAATCCTCTACCTATTTTTTTTTTACCACTTTTTTCAGGTTTTTGTTTTGTCACCAGACTGAATGTGTGAAACTGGATTGGATTACACAGTCCAGAGATTTAAGCATCTGTTTCATTGAGCAGATCTAGACAAGTTGTAAGTGCAATGCACATTAATGGTTTCTTCAATTAAATGGATTGATTTCTGATGATCACATTTGTGTCACAATCCTATATCTGTAAACTAATGAGCCCAAGTTACTATGCAATAGGTTAATACATATAATAATAATAATAATAATAACAATAATATCATAAGATATCATATAATAATATAAATCAGATATAATAATAAAGGGTTAATACACATGCAAAGTCCAATTTGTGATTCTGTGGAGTAGCAACATTCCCCTGAAAGCCCAATAAGAATACATAGGTGATAATGTCAATTGATTGATAGCAAAACACTTAATGTGATGTCACCAAATGATAATGGCTATACATCTTGGCACATGGCCACCAGCAATGGCATGGGACATTCCAGGATGGGCGTAGCAGAAATTATCCCTGGTGGAGGTAAGTTGGCTGCTTTCCTTGTGCCTCTGCACATCCTACATGTGATTTTGTGGCCCTTCCTGATGGGTTAGAGTAGATTAGTGTGGTGTATGTTACCCTGGTCCCCTTCAGGATTGCTAACTTGTGATGGTGAAGGGGCTTGTGTACCTCAATGAAGCTGTGAGCTATACCATGTAGGGCCACTGTAGGTGGGCAGGTCATAGCAGAGAGGTCAGACAAATAACAGTCCACTGGAGAAGGAACCAACAATCCACTCCAGTATGTTTTCCATACAAACCTTGTGGATACGCACAGACAGAGACATAAGTAAGTGTGATGCAGTCCATAGAGTTACAGAGAGTCGGACACAACTGAGGGACTGAACAACCAAATCTAAAATGTTCCCCTGGTACTTGATATGTGTGATGTGGTGTTGTAATTTGGCCACAATTTTTTTCCCAATGTAGATGTGATGAGTGAGATGTATATCAAATTATCTTTGTATTTTTAGGGTCCACATTAGAGCCTTTGTCAGTGAGAAAGGGTTAAATGTCAGCCATTTTCATGTATTTGTGTTGCAATGTAATCAGGTAGTGTCTCTGTAATTGTTTTTAGCATCTTGGCACTCCTTGTGCTGGTGGAGATGAGTGCCATAGGCGCTCATCCCAATGACACCGTACGACTTAGGCAGGGAGCGACGAAGGCGCTAACTGCGCTGGTGGAGATGAACGGCACAGGCACGCATTCCTACGACCCCGCACTCATTAAGCTTCATACCTAAGACCCGTGGGACTACAGAGCAACAAAAAACTTAAATACACAAATTCACAGTGCGTGACCCGTAGCACTTTAAAAGAAATCGTCTGAAAACATTACGGCCCAAAACACTTTGAAAAGGAAACTGCCACTAAGAGGAAAAATAATTAGACCCGCAAAAAATATGAAATTAAATTCCGAACCGCGCACATCCAAAAACACAAAAAATACAAATAAAACATACCAAAAACATCACAAACAGCACAGGGGAGACAGCCAGGACGTCTGGGAGTGAGGTTGCACGTGAATTTAAATCGAATTTGCAGAATTTCGCCTAAGCGAGAGAAAAAATGGGCGCTGAAAAAAACTAAAACAAAGCTACACGAACCCTAAACACGCAAAACACCGCCAAGCACATACGACTTTTAGCCAGGAATGTACGAGGTACAAAATACACTATTACGAAGGACTGAAAATGCTCGAGACCCGCGTAACACATACACACTCACCGCCATTTTACAACACTACCTTACAACTAATAACATTATCATTCTAAAATACCGCTCACGCAGCCTATTTATACTGGACACTTGCCACATTGCTGACACTTTCTCCTCAGATCACCAACAGTCCAAATGTACATTGTATGCTGCAGGAAAAACAACAGTGATTGTTAGCTCTTCAGCATATTCATTCCTGGATATATTCATTACAAATAGGTAAAGTATATTAATTTATTATTTAATTAATTAATTATTATAAAAAATATATTTATATAAAAAAACAGAGCACGCTGACTGGTTTTTGCCAAAGGCGCTTATTGCGGAGCTCACAATGACCGCCGAGGGTGCTCAGAGGAGCAAAAGTACACAAGGGGAGAGGCTCGCAATGAGCGCTGAAGGCGTTCAGAGCAGGGCTTGCAATGTGCACCGAAGGTGCTCAGACGACCAAAAGTACATGAGGGTAGAGCCTCGCAATGAGTGCCGAAGGTACTCAGAGGACTAAAAGCCTTACATTCTGTGTCAAACAGCATTACCTTCCTTACAATTTTATTGCCGTAATTTTTTGACAGTCAAGTCGCTAGTATACAGTATATATATACAGTATATATATTTTTTAAGCTATTTGGAAATTGCTGTGCAATGGATTATAATGCCTTCCGTTGCTTTGCCCATATTTTAAAGTCCATTGGTGGGTTTTTATTGTGGTTTGCAGTATTACAATCTAGTCTGTGAACCCTTTGCGAGTCCTATTTGGAACCCGTAAGATTTTGGCTGACATTTGCTATTTGCAGGCTTGACTGCGTTTGCGGTCTTGAGGAATTGTAGCAATTGAATAGCGATTTGCGATTTTAGCGATAACCATAGCCATAACTTTTGTGGACGTGAAAGATCAAAGGCTTCGATGGGCTGTAAGTTCCGGTTTTAACACCCCCCTAGGATTTCAAGGCTGTAACACGTAAGCCTTTTAGGGCTCGCAAAAAAACTCCAATTCAATAGCAAGATAATTTAAAACCTCCATTACTGCCTACTGTAACTTACAATTGCTCAATTGAATGAGGCTCCTATTCTTTAACTACTAAAGTATTAAATACCTGCATGTTTTAATCTGGTGTTCATGCTAATTTAATTATACAGCTCCAGTAAAATTTTGTTAATAATGTATTAAATAATATAATTATGTGAAGCAGTTTTTCCTGCTTAACAAAATTATATTATTTAATACATTATTAATACAATTTGAAATATGTCTTTCTTATCAGATAATAGGATGAATTATTTTTGAACTATAGCAAAGTTTTAAAATACATATCTATACACAATTCAAAACTTTTAGTTAACACAACACCATTCAATATAATATTAATAAGCTCACTAAAAGTGTTTTCTTTTCCTGTTACCCACACTGTTTATGTTAGGAATTCACATTTTGGACTCCAAAAGTGTTGTTGGAACTCCAGGACTCCAAAATGACTCCCTTGGAAACCCACAAGTTGTCCGATGTAGCCAAGCTGTCTCTCTACATTAACCCGATCTTTGTTTGGCTTGAAAAGGCTAGACTAATCCTACCCTCAAGTTGTATTGGTTCTGTATCCCCTCACACAGGAACGGCCTAACTGGGTGCTAGGATAAGTTGCCGATTCTTAGGATAAGTTACCAGGTTCCAGAACAAGTTGCAGAAATAATTTCTTGAATAAAAAATAAATAAATAACACTTTGCCGCTAAATACCACCATGCATATGTGTCCCAAAACAGAGCATAATCTTTATTCGCTGGTTCACCCTTTTAAACAGTTTTTACATGCCATACTTTATAGATTATTTGTCCTAACAATTACAGTCTAACATCTTTGATTCTGAATACTCTAAGTGGGCTAGGACTTCCACTAAGGAAGTCAGGTGTCCGGGCGCAGCAGGGGTTTGTTAGTTTGCTATGAATACTGGGGCGAGTGTCTGGCAGAAGGATCAGGATCTAAACCAAGGGGGTACCATGAATCTACAATGTTCAGACCTAAGTACTCGGGTGAGGGTCTCCAGCTAAGTGGGGAACCTAACTGAGGGTAAATTGGCAAAGGGATATTTCTAGGGCCCGGTGTGCTTGGGGAACTGTCAGGTTGGGTATAAGCACCCCCATGGACTATCACCTTATGGTTAATGATACCTTTATTGACTTTATTGAGGGGAGTCAGCTAGAGGAGTTGAGGGGTTGCAGGGTGTATTCACTATTAGTGGCCGACCAGGGCTGCTGTAGCATTTCTCACAATTCAAGCTCAATGGATCAAAGGGGTACACTTGCACCTTACACCAATTTACCTTTGTCTATTGAAAGTGCTTCAATTGCTGTCTGGCATCCTAGTTAACAATACTTGATGACTTAATCAGATCCATAGATATCCCCTAGTCTATGGAGCCCGATCGACCACTTCCCACAAGTTTGTATCCAACCAGGAACCTAGCCTGGTTCTGAGACTAGTAGCAAACTGTGTATCGCGGTTGGCTACTGTAAGTGCCTACTGGTTGTCCTTAAAGTGATTCCACTACAAAAATATTTTTATTGGCCCAATGCAATATTTAAACCCTTGAACACATAGAATAATTGCCCAAAAAATGGACAATTGACAGAGATCACGCTAGTCCTTAGATTGTAAGTTTGTGAGTTTTCAATCGTGTGTCCATGTCTTGGAAACAAGCACTATGTACATTTGATTCTAAGCTCAAAAACAGGGCCCTCCATTCTTTATAAGGTGTTAAGTTTGTTTTTTGCTATGTACTAAACCCCTGTACAGCACTACGGAATATGTTGGCACATTATAAATAAAGATAATAATAATAATAATAGGCTTGGGTGACCTGGTGAAAATGGTTCTTGGCGGCTCCAGGGCATATAACCAGGGCTTGGGGAATTATCAACAGACATAATTTAGTAACTGGACCTTGGTCCTATACTCATAACAAATAATATAGAATTGTCTGCTTATGGACATTACAATAGACTTTGCCCAACTGGCCACCATGGCTAGTGTAAACAAGGGCCCAGTCACCTGGCTCAAAAGTTCAACAGTTCTGGGCTTTGTGAAACTAGGGTTCAAAATCTTTTTCAGGACTCTTTCCATAAACTATTAAATAGAGTGTAGTATTTGGGATTATTACCTTGTTGAACCAGTGCTGCTACAAAAGGGAACCTGCTTTCGAAGCACTGCTGTAGTGTCTTTGAGCATTATGGTGTGTGATTGAAAGGGGAATTAATTGTCTGTGTAACTGACATTTTGTTCACTTGATAGTGATTTAATATATACATTATCTTATTTGAAAAGCATAGCACAACAAATGTTCCATACTAAATCAATTAATAAGCAATCACTGGTATTTTACACTTCTAACTGTTCCCATTGTTTTCTTCCTAAGTCAGTGCATTTTCTTGAGCTTATCTAACTGAAAATCACTTGATAGTATAATGGGCTGTTTATTTACTGGCTTAATCTGTGTAAGAGCCCCATAGTCCTCTGTAAAGTCAGGATAATGCTGTGTTTTGAACTGAGCTATTTATTTCAACAGCAGATTTATAGATATGCCACTGGGCAATGGGAAAATTATGATTTGATCTTTATGTTTTGAATGCCAGGTTTTCAATGTGTCCAGCAGTTTATAAAAACTTGTGTCTTTATTAAATAATTTACAAAAGGGATAAATCTCTTCCTATTCATTGTCACAAACAGGTTGCTGTGTTGGTGACATTGTTTTAATGAGCTTCTCTCTGGTTTAGCTCATTATTACACAGTCTGCATGACACAGCAAGCTCATTTCTCAGCTGTAAGTTAGCCACTGATATGGCAGTGTTAGCCTTGATAAATCTGATTATAAGTCTCTGATTGTTGCATTGCATTTCAAATAAATGTTAACCACAAATAATATATATATATATATATATATATATATATATATATATATATATATATATATACTAGTAACTTGCCCATATAATGTTACCTTCAATTGTCTGTGCGGTCTCTCTCCGGGCTGCCTCTCTCTCTCTGTGCCATCTGTCTTTGTGCTGAACCCTCTCTGCATGCTCTTTCTTGGTGTTGTCTCTCTCTGCATGCTTTCTCTGCCCGCTCTCTCCCTCTGCGCATTCTCTCACTCTCTATCTCTGTGCTCTCTCAGTATATATGCCTTCTCTGTGTCTGTGCCCTCTCTTTCTGCCCTCTCTCTCTCTGACTGTGCCCTCTCTCTCTGTGTCCTCTCTGTCTCTGCATATGCCCTCGCTGACTGTGCCCTCACTCTGTGACTGTGCTTTCTCTCTCTCTGACTGTGCCCTGGCTCTCTGTGCCCTCTCGGTCTATGCATGTGCCCTCGCTTTCTCTCACTCCCTATGCGCATGCTTGCATCTTCAGCCCCCGTTGCTCATGCGCGCTACCCAATATTTATTGACAACTTTAACACCTGCGCACAACAGACTATGCAGGCGTTACTCGCACAGTACTCGTTATTATACTGGATTTATTTTTTTTAATAACCTTAGTAAAACTTAAAAAGTAAGGAGACATTTTTAAAGATTTGCTTACAAGCATAAAATATAAAATGTTCTTTAAGGTTAAAAGGCCTCTATAGATTTTGGTTTCTGATTATCTACTTCCTGGTTCTGATAGATGAAACAATTGAAGCTTCGGTTTGCACCATGAAAAGTGTCTAAAACTGCCTGTTCTTCTACAAGGGCTAATTGAAAGATAATTAGTTTATAAGAAAAAAAAACAACCAGAGGTAAAGAAAGATGATACATTTAAAGGGTGTCTTTGTTTATTGTCTTCTTCCTTTCTAAAAAACATTTGCCCTTATCAAGTTTGTTTTCAAAATACCACATAAAGAGTAGAACTATAGTGGTTTGTTAAGTATTTACTTGTTGCTGACAGTGGGCCTCATTCAATTGCGATTTGGCCAATTGAATAGGGCTCTATATAAGCACAGCTCATATTTTTTTTACGGAAGTTTTTAGTTAGTGAACTTCTATCCAAAAGCAAGGTCTTCACCAACGAAAAACTTCTGTAAAAAAAATATGCTATGTGCTTATTTAGAGCCCTATTCAATTGGCCAAATCACATTTGAATGAGGCCCAGAGTTGCTAGCTCAAGTCTACCTACACACGGTGGGCCTCATTCAATTGTGATTTGGCCAATTGAATAGGGCTCTATATAACCACAGAGCATATTCATTTACAGAAGTTTTTAGTTAGTGAACTTCTATCCAAAAGCAATGCCTTCACTAACTAAATACTTGATTAAGAAATATGCTATGTGCTTATATAGAGCCCTATTCAATTGGCCAAATCGCATTTGAATGAGGCCCTGTGGATTTATGACAAATAGAATGAGCAATAAATGCAAGTGTTATGAACAAATAAACCAACCAAGCTACAGCTCCAGTTCTAAATTGCGTCAGACACATTTATTTGTATGTGTTCTTCAGTCCTTTTGTAACAATAAAAGATATGTGGAATGCTTTTACACACATATATAATTTTTTACTATAAGGGTGGTGATTCATATAAGAGCAACTTGTGTTTTGATGGAACTTTCCCTTTCATTGTTTAGTAGTAGATATAGGAATATAAGGGTGCCATTACAAACTGCTTCAAAACATGGGCAATATAGGAGCAAATACAGCTCCAGGGTTATCAAGAAAAAAGGTTTCATAGGACACAAAATATTTGTTTTGGTAAATATGATGGCAAGTCTGCTCCAGGTTTAAGCTGATAACGTTTCTAGCTAAACAGACAATTTTTCCTCTTGGTCTATAAAATCATCAAACCTGCCAGATATCAAAAAAGGATACCAAATACTCTTCTTGTTAAGAAGTCTTTGTAAAGCTGTCAATTTAACTGAAACAGACAGTGAAAGAATATCACATCATGTTAGCTGCCAAATGGCTGTAACAGACAGATCATATTAGCAATAATCGTTTAATTGGATGTGGTCACTGATCCACATGCCACTGAAGAGTGTAGATTTAGATCAGCCTTGGGTAGAAATTAGCGTCATTAATGTGTGTTTAATTCTGCCAGAAGAAACTCTAGACATATCTGATTTCCCAAAAAACTCAAACAATTACTTAAAGGGGCACAGTTATTTAACATTGTCAGAGCATATAAAAAATATGATTTAAAAAATATCCCAATTCCCTTTTTGCCTAAAAGCTGCTGTTGTGCTTTATAATTTATTCTGCATATTTTTTTTTTTTTTTTTTTACTGAACATAG
This sequence comes from Discoglossus pictus, assembly GCA_027410445.1. Taxonomy (NCBI): domain Eukaryota; kingdom Metazoa; phylum Chordata; class Amphibia; order Anura; family Alytidae; genus Discoglossus; species Discoglossus pictus. Next base: position 340,577,369 of record CM050165.1, on the reverse strand, counting down.
AAACATATTTTAAGGCAATATAAGTGAATGTAGGTGTAATGATGATAGACATACACAAAAGTATATTTCACTGTCCCATTAAATAATCTATATGTGATTCTAGTCATGGTTTCAAGAACTAAATGACCATAGGTTTGAGGATATCTGCTACAAATCCTTTAGACCACGGCACATTTTCCAGCTACTGCCAACAAAAGAACATACACAGCACAAAGGTTTATTTTTTCTTCTGCTCTATGCCAGATTTGTGCACTGATCACAACCCAGTTGCTAGTATGCCGTTCAACTTGCTATGTTCCCATCCTAGGACGGATATACCAACAATTTTCATAGAGCTAGGTATAGAACAATATGTTTATGTACAGTATGTTTATCAGGTACCCTTACAGAAAGAAATGTCACTGCATACAAATGGTTAAGTGCACACGCAATGCTCAGCCAGCAGCTTGAGGCAATCTTGGGAATGGGTATGTTGGCCAAGGCAGAAATATACCACAGCTTACAGACATGCTTACAATAAATTAGATTATTTGTCCATAGTAAATCTTTTTCTTTGCATACAGTTTCATAGATTTTTTTAATGTATAGATAGAGGATTATTTGATATAAATGATGACATTTAAATATATAACTGTATATATCTGCATATACACTACTTTGTAAGAGATATACTTCAATTTCAGGGCCTGAGCAAGGCACGGTCACACAAAGACTTTGCATGCCCTTTTTGAACCAAAGGATTTTATTCCTCCTCTTTAATTGAACATTACTAGATGTCTTTTTGTTCCATTTCTACAGAACAGTAGCTAAAGAAAGGTTGTAATTACAAGCAACAGTAGATTAAGCAACTGATTATGTGGCTCCTGAACAAACCATTTCCTGTACAAGCCATTAAAATCTTGGTATGAACAACAGTATAATTCATTCCTGATGAATAACCGTACTGTCTCCTGCATTTCCATGAGTCTTGTTGAAGTTGGATGGATATCTCGCTGTATTGTGCTGGGGGCGCTCCATGGATGATGAACAGCAGGCGCTGGGATTCTGTTACCTATTTAGACCCTCTCAAGTGGAGTATTAAGTACATGACCTTCGCTGGCACCAGGAACAACTCCTAAGTACACTGTAATTTATTTTAAAAAGTGTGTTTATTGGTAAAAAATGTTTGTGGGGTGGGATAGGGAGAAATCTAGAATTAAGAGGGATATATTTATTATTTCTAGTGCTATTCAAAGTCCATTCAGATAAGCATAACCAGTACACAATAATGCGCCGTGCTATGTTTGAGCTCTACAAGAAGCCATCTCAGTTGGAAACACATGTTCTGTTTGCAGTGTCTCCTGGGTTGGTTCAAACAGTGTTGATGGCCACAGATCTCTTCTCCAATGTACCTAGAAACATTCAAAGAAAAATATAGGGAAAGGCTATATTGCAAATACTTTTATTCCCAATTGCATAAAAGTAATATACATGATACAGGGCACTCCATTCTTCTGCAATTTCTTCAAACTGTTTTGATTTGTACTTAACCCATATAGAGCACTACGGAATACGTTGGCGCATTATATTTAAATGGTATTATTAGCAATTGGTTAGATGGCTGTTAAAAAATATCTTTTTTTCCTTTTTTTTTATTTGCTCATAGTTTGTGATAGATTTGTTTAAAAAAAAAAAACATATAAAAGAGCATGTTATAATTATAAAATACATATCCATATCTCTATCCAAATGTAAGGTTAAGGGGTATCCATTTAGAAAGCAACACCAACTAGAACGAAGTAGCAGTGCCTTCTGATTGCTTAGATAACCCAACTGGCCAGAGATAGACCAAGATACATGGATGTTTAGCACTGTGGAGAAGATCAGTGGCAATCAACAATGCTGACAAGGAAGAATTCTGTAGTCAAAAGAGACACTACAAACAAAACATGTGAGTACCTTTCCAGTTGGAATTGCTCCTTGAATCAGTTCACACAACTAACATACTGTTATGTGATTGTTTCTTCTTCTCAGATACTTACATTTAAAAGAAACGAGACTGAAGCCACCTATATCATGTTTACACTTTAAGTGTTTGTCACAATCAGCTTCTTCAAGGAAGCTTGATATGAACCTAGTTCAAACCTACCCCAGCAAAATTGTGTGGTTCCTGTTCTCTGTGGCACAAAAGATGGCTTCTGAAGAGGACAACGCCCAAAGGTACCGGCAGAGAATATTGGATACAGGTTACTAGTGGCCTCCAGCAAGACCACTCCCCAATTCAGGATACAAATACAAAAAACAGCCTCACACTTTGGTTAATATAGAACCAATATATTTATACATCTCCCATACCACACCCTTGTGTATATGTGTGATGCCAGCACTAAGTTCCATGTGCTTTGCAGCCTTGGTTGCTATAGAAGCACTTGAGATAAAAATCACCAGTTATCTAAGCTACAGGTCTGTAGCTGGCTAGTGCAAAAACCTTGGTGTTAATCTCCAGTGGTTGCGTACGATTCCTGAAGTGCAGGCATCTGTCTTGGCTGCTGTTTATCAAGCCCTGTATGTGTAAGGATGCAATGTTCTGCAGTTAAGCTTATTTTCAGAGCATTTTTACATTGTCCTCATGTATTTTCCTGTTCTATATAAGATTTTCCCTCTATAACATATTATAACTAGTATACATGATAGCAACATATAACCACACAACAATAATACCTAATCAGAATGCAACAATGTCATGCGCCCTTGGCCATATCCATAATTATTGGTAATATTACAGTCATTAAACAATGTAGTCATGTAGTGTTTATTCTGGTTATATCTAGGTATAGCACAGCTCATTGATCTGTAGTGTGTTGGAGAGTTTATTAAAGGTTAACATGGGTTGAAACAAAAAGGGGGGAAAAGGAAAGTGCACACCAGATCCTAGTGCAGATCAATAGGTTTATTTCCCCAAAAATCAGGCATAACAAATGGACACTCACATGTAGGACCCTCTAAATAGAGGTATCAGAAATCACTCATAGGATAATTCTTGGTCTTCCACAAGTGTAGTCAATGTGATTGCCACCAGACTGTCTTGATAAACACGGTGGTCACATAAATAGGACACAAACATTCACCTGGTATATATCAGGTAAAAATTATATAATATATAAAATATAAAAATCTAAAAAATATTGGCCAGCTGGCTCTATCAGAGAATAAAGGCCCACCTTTAGATATCTATAGAATATCAACTCTGATATACTTAACTAAGGGGTGCTGGGCCCAAAGAATGTAAAGTATCAGAGTCGGTGGCCAAAAACTCTGTTGATAAATGGAAAATCAAAAGAGCAAGGAGGCCATAAAAGTCCAGGTAAAATCAAGTAAAAAAATTGACATGGTAGGGGACCCAAAGGTAACCATCAGTCCAAATGAGTGTCCATGTATCAATAGATACTCCAATAACAAGATAGAAAATCAATAAGCAATAATATGCTCTACAGGGCCAAAAAATGCAAACAGTGCAAACATGCAGAGATAAAACTGAGAATAGAAATAATAATAAAAATAAAAGTACAAATAAAGATCAGGAATATCCAGACGCGTTTCGCTCATCAACTGAGCTTTATCAATGGTGATAATAATCAATCCTGTTAAAGATATAGAAATAAATATAAAAGTTTAACATGGGTTGAGCTTGACTATTTTTGGGCACTTTCTTTTTGTTTTGAAGAAAAAAATACCCGATTCCAGCAATTCAATTCCTATCCATCCTTTGCCCCTGCTATCTGAGAAATATAAATGTATGTTTATGTAATAAAATATACTAGCGTGTTTGCCTGTAAATAATTGACAGGTTCTGATGGACAGGGTAAAAGAAAAGAGATAACAGAAGAGTTTTGCTTAAGGAGAAACATTGGTACCCTTGAAAATGAGATGCCCTAGGTCTAAATATACGCATAAAAGCTCAGGGATTAGCTGTAAGAGCATCCAGAAAGTAAAGTTGAGAAAATAAGAATAAGAAGTCTTGATATGGGATGTTTTTACATCATCAGCACAGTGTGTGTACAACAAGATAAAGTCAGACTATTCCAATCTTTATGTTATTTATTGAGCCTACTCACAAAAAAAACTAAGTAGAGATCTCCACAACTTAAAAAAACAGCACCGTAGAATAGCATAGATATATAATACTCCTATTATATAAATGTTAACATAGTTAATACGGTCCCATTCACTTTGAATAACTCTGTAAATCTGGGGGTAATAGGGGTATAATTATGGGACTGAACACAATTTTTTTTTAAATTGGCTTTGTTCCCTTTTAATTGAACTAGATTCTGTACAAGTTGTTCTGCTTCATGGCCACTACATATAATTTTAGTTATGGCCAATTTGAGATCCGTGTGTCCTGTACAACAATTATAAGAATGCTAATGTTCCAGCAATTGCACATTTATACACCAGTTCATAACAAACTAATACAAGCAACTGTTTAGTGGTCATTTAATTATGTAACACAAGTCTGTAAACAAAAGGAGAAATCTACAATAATGTACGAAATGGGGAAGTGAACTCATTTGGGCTCTACAGACTCTCTTATGTATAGAGACCCATAGTTTATTATGCTCACAACATTTAAATTGCTATAGTTTACTATTAAGCACTTCTAAAACTCATTTGCAATAGCCATGTATAATTTACATGCTGCTCTAAATATAAATTACATATTTTAATTTTGTTTTAGGCCATTGATGCTCACATACTGTAGAGTGTATGTCCCAGTATGACCTGAAATAAACTGAAATAAAAGGAAATGCTGCCAGAAAACACTGCAAGACCATAAATTATAACATACTGTATATAGTTGTGAGTATTCCGGGTTGTTGCTAATGCTTGCGTGCTCGCACAGCGAGCCCGCCGCAACTGCAGGCAATGTGCGCCGAAGGCGCTCATTGCCCTGGTGGAGATGAGCGCCGTAGGCGCTCATCCCTACGACCCACGGGACTACAGATCAACAGAAATCTCAATTATCCAATTCACAGTGTGAGCCCTGTAGCAGTTTGAAAAAATTCCGTAAAAAAATTACGGCCCGTAGCACTTTGCAAAAATCCGGGCCCAGCAAAAATACAAATTTAAAGGCTAAACCGCGCAAGTCAAAAAACACAAAAAAAATGCACAAGGAACGTATGAGGTAAGGACGGATAATGCTTGCGAGCCTCGTAACACAGACAATCACCACCATTTTACAACACTAACTTGCAACTAATAACATTACACAACTAAACAAAGTTTGGCCTTGCGCACGCAGACTATTTACACTGAAAACTTGCCACATTGCTGACACTTACACCTCAGGTCACCAACAGTCCAAATGTACATTGTATGCTGCAGGAAAATCAAAAGAGATTGTTAGCTCTTCAGGATATTGATTGCTGGATTTATGAATTAGAAATAGGTCAAATATATTAATTTATGAATTAATTATTAAAAAATATATATATTATAAAAAATAAAAATACGCTAAATAGCATATTTTACACTGCAGTTACTTTATGAATACATAAATGCTTCACACTTCCTAATACATTTATTCATTACTAATTAATTATTAACATTAATTTAATAATTACTAATTAGTAATGGAAAATAAAAATGTATATATAATTTGCACTGCACTAAAAAAATGTTTTTTTACACTGCGCTTATATATCTGGATTACTGCTCATTGCCTGACAGCGATAGGACTCTCAAAGCAGTTACATATTTAAATCACTTTATTATGCTCTGAGACCTGATTTTTTTCCCTAATATACACTGCACAAAAACAATTGTATATTTAACACTGTACTTATATATCTGTCTTTGTGATGAGCGCCGAACATGATTGTAGCAAAGCACGAAACTTGAAGTACATGAGGGGAGAGGCTCGCAATGAGCGCCAAAGATGCTCATTGCGAGCCACCCGATGAGCGCCAAAGGCGCTCAGCGCGGGGCTCACAATGAGCGCCATAGGTGCTCAGAGGAGCAAAATTACATGAGGGGAGAGACTCGCAATGAGCGCTGAAGGAGCTCTGCGCGAGGCAGGCAATGAGCGCCGAAGGTACTTAGAAGAGGAAAAGCCTTACATCCTGTGGCAAACAAGATTGTCATGGCTTCAAATTTTATTGCCGTCATTTTTTGACGGGCAAGTCGCTAGTAATTAATAAAACATACCATAGGTGTCCAGGTGATCTTGGAATTTGTGGGAGGAGCCCAACACATATATATACCCTCCAAACCCTCACTCATCTGTCAGCGTTCCTTCATTTGTGTCACTGCTGTACCTCCAGCCTCTCCTGTGAGTTCTCTCGCCTGCCCTGCTGCCCTGTGCTGCTCCTTCTCCCCTGCTGCAGCCTATGTGCTCTTTGACTGCTCTCCCTCCCCTCCTCTGGCTGTCCCTGCCCTGTGCTGTCTCCTCTCCCCTCTTTCCTACCTCTCTGCCCTTTTGGGCTTCTATTGCTCCATGTCCGATCACAGCCAGCCATTTCCATGTTCTCCCTGCAGCTTCTGACGTCTCTCTAGCAACACAACAGCGTCCCTAGCTACAGCGTGTGGCAGTCGTCAGCTCTTAAAGCGCCAGTAACCCCTTTTTCACTGCTACTTTTCCAGTCCAACTTAAATGTATGCAAGAGCACTTATACCCCTCAATTCAGGCTAGATACTGGTCCATGTCCCAGGTATCACATTTGCATATCTCGACAATCTGGCCCTCAGTTCAGGCTAGATTTACACAGCATAGCCTGGCTTTAGATACAAAACGTCCGCAAGGGCATCACCACGGTTGGGGAGCCTTGGCACAAAAGTCCTGGTCTTCGTCCCAAGCATCACATTTGCATATCTCGACAATCTGACCCTCAGTTCCGGATAGATTTACACAGCATAGCCTCGCTTCAGCTACAAAATGTCTGCAAGGGCAACAGCACGGCCCAAGAGCTTTAGGCGGAAAAGTCCTGGCCCTCGTCCTAGGCATCACGTTCGCATATCTCGACGATCTGACCCTCAGTTCAGGCTAGATTTACATAGCATAGCCTCACTATAGCTACACGGTCCATATACCCCAAGATCAGTCCTGGTACATGCTCAGGTACGTCTTTTATATATCGACAATCTGGCCCTCCGTCCGGGCTCATTTTGGGTAGCTTAGCCGCTCATCAGCTACCCCTCGCTGAAAGAGAGAAGCCCGACCACAACTTAAAGGCCGCCCTCTCCTTTCTAACTTCGCTTCAACCTCAGATCATTTCGGCCTGCGTCTGGGAAGGAGCTCCTCCATGCCTCCTTGTCTCCTGGTCTTCTCCAAGATCCAAAGCAACATCCTTGTCAGCTCCCAAGGTAACCGCTTTTCAGCCTTCCTAACCCCCAACCTTGTCAGCTCCCAAGGTAATCGCTGTTCAGCATTCCTAACCCCCGACCTTGTCAGCTCCCAAAGTAACCGCTTTTCAGACTTCCTAACCCCCGACCTGGTCAGCTCCCAAGGTAACCGCTTTTCAGCCTTCCTAACCCCCGACCTTGTCAGCACCCAGCTGTCACTTAACATTTTACTGCAAGTCACCTGCCACCTAGATAGAGACCTCATGAACCACCTGCCACCTAGATACAGACCTCATGGTTCACCTGTCACTAGATAGAGACCTCATGGACCACCTGCCACCTAGATACAGACCTCATGGGTCATCTGTCACCTAGATACAGACCTCATGGGTCACCCGTCACATAGTCAGAGACCCCATGGGACTCCTGTCACTAGAGGGCAACCTCATGGGTCGCCTGTCACACAGATACCTCATGGGTCAGTGGATAGAGAACTCATGGGTCACTTTGACAGAGACCAGTAGGTAGATAGAGACTGCATGGGTCACCAGTCGCAAGATAAGGAACTCTATACTCTATTTTACCCTATATAAATACATCCAGGGTCAGTATCCAAATTTGTCAAGGGAGCTTTTTGTGCCAAGAGGTTTTCAACTGACAAGAGGACATCCTTTGAGGTTAGAACTAAAAAGATTCCACTCTAAAGAAAGAAAAGGATTCTTCACAGTAAGGGTGGTTAATCTGTGGAATTATCTACCAAGGGAGGTGGGGACAGCGGATTCAATAGATAACTTTAAAAAGGATATATTTTTAATTAAAAAGGGCATTCAGGGTTATCCCAGTTAATTAGAGAGGGAGTATTGATACTTACTCTGGATCAATTAACAACTAATCTGCATATTGCACACACTCGTTCTCCTTCTGTATATTCATCACTGTGACACCTAATAGGTGTTCTCCAATATACACCATTCCTCATTTACTCAACCCAGTCCTAGACACATCGCCACAAGGTAATTGATCCCATGGCTCGTCCCACTGCTGAGTTACTACAATTGTCTGCCTACATCCCCCATAGGGACCTCGCCCACTCATTACCCATTCAGCCACATCAAACCTCGCTTCCCATAGAAGTCCGAATCCCTCTCGACCATCGTCCCATTGTAACAAAACCTTTATTCATACTCTCAGGTCCCAATAACATAAAAACCTACATGTCAGGAACCCAATTCTATCTCACCACTTTGACAGATCCCTTCTATCCTCCCCCGCCATGGAAGCTTTCTCTAGAGATTTTGGCTTACTGCGCCGCTCCTTCTCAGCGCCAGCCAATTGACGGTCCCATTTTAACTAACTCGTCCAAATCTTGTCCACCAACCCATTCGGTCATGCCACTTTCGTAACCATTTCAGCAGCCATAATGCTTGCCTTCTATGTTCTCCTGAGGCCTGGAGAGTTTACGACCTCTCAAAAGAACCCCTGTTACATCACCAAGCAAGACATATCACTATTCCCAACAGTTTTCTCTCACCATCCATACAACCAAGACCAGCAAACACCCAGTCACCATTACTTTCCACGCTGCACACAATATTTGGTGCCCAGCATCCACCGTCAGAAATCGAATTGAATCCATAAAAACCAAACCCCAAAACCAGACAAGCATTCCAAAATCTAGCTAACTAAATCCTATCCCTACACTTTTGCCCTCTAAACAGGCTAACAAGGGGCCAGGTAGCATACGCCAACCCCCACCAGCTACTGATCCAGACTCGAAAGGTTCGGGCCACAACACGTGTATATGCTGTGAATGGTTAAACATACTATTCAGCAAGAAGTGACGCATTATCAAACACTTTTTTAAAGGGTTATATCTAGCTATGCATTGCACTAACCTTTCTTTTCTACAGTAAATTAATTTGGAAATATAAAACAACTGTCTGCACAGCTCTAAAAATACCACCTTCTGTCTCATATGGAAACCTAACAGTTATAAAAATTTATGTCACCTCAGAAACAAATAAACGCACACACAACCCAATATACCAGAGTCACTGGTATATACTTCAAACCTATTAAACATATTATGTAATCTCTCTTTTCTCTCCTCCAAGCTACATCTATTGACAAATGAAATAAAGTTTGCTTACTTTTTTTCCCAGTGGTTTTTGTTAATTACTCAAAATAAAAACCATCTTCATTAGATATTATGACTCTAATACTCCGTATTCATAGAATAATAAGAGCTTACTAAAAAAAAGAAAAAGATAAGAGCAAATAACTGAATAAAATAATGTTAGCAAGATCATTTATGTTGTAATTAACATATTTATTCATTGATCATGTATAGTCACAACAAACCATTTTAAAATAAAACCAGCATACATTAAAAGGTTTACTCATATTGTGCTACATAATATATATTCCTATAGTGTAACTCAAAATTAATTATAACATTGTATTCATTAATTATCATGCAATTTGTATACATCAATAAAGTGTTTTTTTATTCTCAATGGTATACTGTGTGGATTAAAACAAACAAAACATTATATTTTGCTCTACTCCATATTGTCATTCAATCATCCTTGGGTCTACCTCATTTTTTTCCAAAACACAAATTGGACGGTTCACAGTATATTCAAAAAGGACGTCAATAAAAGATAGCAACTCTTTACAGAGTAATTGTAGTTAAAGTAGGATCAGACAATTATTTATTGGTTTCTCAAATGCCAATCCCTTTAAAGCATTGTGTCGTATCTGAAAGAGGGAGTTTGATAATGTTGAACAGTGTGCTTTTTTAAGCTTCTGGAGCAGAATATACTTAATGTATTGGGGTATTTCCCTGTGCAGCTATACAGCTGTATCAGTCATTGGTGTCTGCCCATGAGACTGGTAGTTTCCAATAAGTTTAAACAAGTTTTATGAAATATGTTTTTCATGAAAGATACTTTTATAATGTTTAAATTGAGCTCTTTTAAATGCATGAGAGACAAATTTACATTCCAGATCCCTATAAGCTAATTCCTACCTAGTAATCTCAGTAGTCATGTGAATGACTAAAAAAGAAAAGCTACAGTCTGAGGTATAGCTTCTGACTGGCCAAAGATGAATTTATGTGACCAGGTAAACAGGAGTACCAGTCTGCAAATGAGTCCTAGGCATAAGGAAAATTGGAACCTCCCTAGAGGCACATGCTAGATTAGAGGGAGTACAGCCATATTTTTTTCCATGGAAGTAGGAATACTATAAATTGAGGTTTCTCGGGTAAGACTGTGGCATTTTATAATTTGTTAATAACAAATATAACAAGCTCACATTTAATTTCTGAACAAACATGCAGATAGTACCCTATAACAATGTCTGCTTACAGAAATTGCTCAAATTAACATAATTTAGATAAAATATGTATGACTTTTTTGGTGTGACAAAAAACAAAAGACAACAAAAAATGACATGGTAGCACATAGTATATACATGATTAAAGGCAAGACATATTTAGTGCAGTTAGATGCCATCAATCTGTTAGGACCCCTATATTAAAAATATGTAGTAAACACAAGATGAACTAGATCCACCATCAAAAAGCCTTAGCTCAACAGAAAGGTTCAGTAAACAAACTATTTCAGCCAATTTTAATCCACTATATTTAGGAATTAGCAAATCCATTGAACTGTCAGAGGTCAGCTCATTAGGGCTACAGTACTTTCATGCTGTCCTCCAAAAATCCCAGAGAAAAACTCCATGGCAAGACGAACGTGGATTGGGATGAAGATGTAAGAGCTATAAATCACCATCGCTATAACAGTCAGAAGAACAGTATTAAAAATGGATTGCTCCCATGGTTCGAGGACATAGCTGCAGGTTATGAGGAGATACTGGAAGTAAAGCCAGGAAAGGTAATCCTTAATATGTTTTACATCCATATTTGTGAATACACGTTTGCGACTCCTGATAAAAAAAAAGAAAATCATTCAATTAAAAATGTGCTGATATTCTCTTAAAGTATGAACTTCCCTTTAAAACAAACTAATATATATATATATATATATATATATATATATATATATATATATATATATATATATATATATATATATATATACACACACACATACACACTATACTTTGTTGCTGTCAAGTGTATTTATACAGAATTCCCATCACGATGTGCACATAACCACTTTGCCTCTTCACACATTTTTAAAAAAAGTGTTTTGGAATTGTGAGGCCATGCCACACAGAAGTAAGATGAAAACTCAGGTTTTTCATTTCTGTATTAGAAAAAATTACACAGTATTATCAATACTGAACAACTTCTAGCTTAAAAAAAAAGATTAAGAATATATTGAATTGATAAAATATCAAAAATATAGTCAATGGAACCTTTTTACACCTTTTCTAGCATGGAAACAATCCAAAATTTTTAAAAAAAACTGATTCATTTCAGTCTTTTCAAACAGTACAACAATTAACAGTACATAAATACAGTCATAAAACACAGATACAACAGCTTCGAATAATCAGTTGTGATTAAGATCAGATATATATCAGACGTACATACAGGTTTCCAATGACAGATAATATTATTACAAGTTATATAATCTAATCAATATAGGAAGTATAATTCTAAGGCTAACTCAGGGGTACAGATCAAGGCAAGTTACTTATTATTCCTTAGTGGACCTTGCATTTAAGTATTTTTCCCATTTAGACCATTCAAGGGTCCTATTGCTATTATATATGAGTAAGGTCTTTGGGCTACCCTTTATCACTCTATTGTGGTCTATACCATTTTCAAACTCAGGCCATTAGGGAACTTTTTGTTTATTCCAGTACTTATCAGCGACTTAGCCACCAATAAACTATGTATGATCATCAATCTATCCTTCATTGTTAAGTAGTCAAGATTCATATGAAACAGTACCACTGAATGGGTACACAAGATCAGTTTATCTATCATATTGGTCAATTCAGTACAGACTGTAGACCAATAATCTTTCACTTTGAGATGAATAACCGAGCCTTCCTGACTGCAAACCTTTCCAGCATAGGTTATCTATATAAGAATTAAACTTTTTCATTTTTACCGGAGTCATATACCATCTATGAGTTATCTTAAAAAACATCTCTATGTATGAGGAGTTGATAGCGGACCTCTTCACCTCCTTGAACAACTTAACCCAAACTCGGTCAGGATATGCCACATTTAAATCTCTCTCCTCTCTCCTCTTCTTCAATGCCTATACTTTTGGAAAAAGATATACTATCCTCTAAAATTCTATTTCAATAAGACAGGGAATGACCTTATACACAGTACACTGCATGTTTAATAGTTTTGGCATATTTAGGGATGTGTATCCAAAGCTATGTAAAGTGTTTTTTAGCGCTTCATAATGCAGCCATTTGAGGGATTTCAATTCATATTTTATCTGAAGTTCTTTCAATGAGCATAGATTATTGACCAACACAGCGCCTTTATTTTTTAACAATTTTATTATTGATCGATTTTCTTGTAACATTATCGTTTTAATTGGAGCCGCTAGAGAAGGAAGTCACACTAGGCCTTTTTCATCTCTAAATCTATACCAGAGTTTTAAGGAAGGTCTAATAAATCTAGGCAGACTTTTAATTATATTGAAATTAAGAGTAGAATGCCAAAAGATGGTCTGGATAGGGATGTCTCCCAGTAAATCATTTTCTAGTACTATCCATCTGGACTTATTATATTAATTATTCCAACTAATAACGTGGACAATAGCTATATTCTCATATAATTTTCTTATACATGGAGCACCCAACCCGCCCTTTTCAAATTTCGAGTGAGCTATAGTGTGCTTAATCCTTGGTCTTTTCCCAAGGTAAACAAAATAATCAATTAAAGCCTGTAGTGATTTTATACACTTACTTGGAAGAAAGTCTGGAACACATTTCATAATATGTTATCTTTGGAATCATATTCATATTAACCGATGAAATTCTGGCTAACCAAGAGAGTTTTAACTTCCTCCATTCTGTCAGAATCTTCTTTAAATCTTTTGTTAGGTCACTTAAATTGTCCAGCAAAATATTTTTAGCTAAATGGATAATCTCTTTCCAGGGAATCCCTTATCTCCCCTGCCATTCCCCTAAACCAGGGAGTCAGATTTGGCAAGATTAACCTTAAAAAAAGAGACCCGACCAAATTCAACAAGAATCTTTTGTAACTCTGCACACGAAGAGCCGGGGGAGGTCAGAATTAGAACAAAATCATCAGCGAAGGACATACATTTGCATTCCTCCTTCCCTATAACCACTCCCTCAATCTCCGGCGAGTCTCGTATAAGAATAGATAACGGTTCCAAGAATAGGGTAAACACCAGGGGAGACAAGGGGCAACCCTGTCGGGTTCCATTTTTAATTGTAAATTTCTTTGTTTCATAGTCTACACCTAGAACAAACACCTTTGAGTCAGAATATAGGGCACCTACTGCTTTACTTGCAAAATTGTCCAGTCCAAACCTCTGCAAGACCTTTTTCAGAAATACCCAGTTGACCCTGTCAAACGTCTTCTCGGCGTCTAAAGACAGGATCAAAATGGGGACATCCTTGGCTTTAACGAAATTAACAATATTTAATAGACGTCTCGTATTATCTGAGGCCTGACGGCCAGTTATAAAGCCTGTTTGATCTTGATGAATTAGAACCAAAACTACTTCTTTCAAACGATTTGCTAGTATCTAAGAATACAACTTTATATTTAAATTAATAAGGGAAATAGGGCAGTAGCTCCTACAGTCCTCCGGATTTTTACCAGGCTTTAAGATATTAACAATTTTAGTCTCCAATAGGTCCGACGGTAATTTTCCTGAGTTTTTTTATCTCGTTATATACATCACACAAGTGGATCTTTCTCCCTCTATCTCAGATTCTATAATATCTTTGTTTAGGAAGTCTAGATTGCCTTCCGTTAATCTAGGAAACCTAATTTTATCCAAGAAAGACCTGATATCTAAATCACTCGGTTTAGACTGCAGGGGATCCTCCCCAAGATTGTATCATTTTTGATAGACGTAAAAAAAAAACACCTCCACCAATCTTTTCAGGGCAAGTTTGTATCTTGCCATCTAAGCCATACATTTTATAAACATAATTTTGTAACCTCTGGTTCTTTAATCTATTGGCCTAAAATTAGCGATTTTTATTACCGAACATAAAATTATTTTGCTGATATTTCCATATCAAATTATCAGCTTGTCTCTGTAAAATTGTATTTATCTGTTTATTAATTTCCTTGATATTCATCTCATATGTCTTATTGGGGGATTTTATATTTAGATTATTAGCAATTGTTAACAGTCTATTATTCACTAGCCCAGTCCAAATAATGAACCTACCATTCAGATCAATTATTGTCAGTTGTTCCTGAACCTTTATATTATTACCAAAGAAGATGGATACCCCTCTAGCCTTTTTTTTTTTTAAACATCTACTCTCATACTTTTTATTACTCATATAAAGTGTGGAGTCTTTTTTTAAGTGCATCTCCTGGAGATAGATAATGTGCACCCCAGCTTTAATATAATCTAAAAAGGCAATTTTCCTTTTGGAGGGAGAATTCAGGCCATTTACATTGTGCGAAATGATATTCAGGCCCATGAGATACTTAATATATCCTTAACTTTGCACCCATTATTATACTTTCTTTTAAATACCTACAGAGAAAACAAATTAGTTTGAAACATACATACATTCAGACCATTCAAATTACCCTTAACAATAGAAAAAACCTAAAAAAACAAAATGGCTTCGACTACCCAGCTGATTAACAGAGCAAACGTATCGATGTAGGGAAATGTCGGGAGTGGAAGAGCACTTTTAGTTAGATGAAATGGGCTCTAAAGATTAGTAATTTATATTATTTTTTTCCTCACTTTAAAATTTAGACTAAACTTATCCCCAAATATATCCTATTAACTAACTAGGCCTTGGGATGTTCCTGCCAAACCATTATATTATAATTGCATTAAACTGTTACAATATCCAGTTAAAATTGCCTTTTGGTGGGAAACAGAAAAACATTTATCAATTACTATCTCTAGTATACTTTAACTGTGTTATACACATTTTAAAGTTCAATTATAACTATTATCATCATCTGTGCCTTAAGTTATAAGAAATAAACACATTTAATTCCAAAAATAAAATTTACATGCATTGTATCTCTTAATAATATTATATCCCTTTTTCCACGCCTTCATACGGCTGTATAACCAATGTGATTTAATTCACTCTAAATTAGTATCTTTATTGGTTGAGTGTGTGCTATTCTTGACTACAATATGTGCCTTCTAAGACTCAAGGTTACTATCCCAAATCTATCCTCCACCCAATTTTTTGGTTACTTTTTCTTGCCACCCCAAACTACTCATTTGCAATTCTGGTTTGTAACTGTCCTTTTTGTCGATTAATACGTTCCATTTCTGTAACAGAACCGTTCCTTTGTTATCAGAGCCTACCTTGAACCAAGTATGATCCTTAAGTATAGAAATACCATAAGGAAAAGACATCTTGTATTTGATTTCCTCACGCCGTAGAGCCTGTGTTATGACTTGGTATTCCCGCCTTTTTGCAAGTGTATAAGTTGATAAATCTTGAAATATCAAGACATTATCATAGGGAGGATTCATTTTTTTTTGTCGTAAGAAAATTTAACTATTTCCTCCTTAAATCTAAGATACTGAGTCCCTGGGCGTTGAATAATTCAGATTTTTTGGTAAGGGAGTCCTGTGAATAACATCCATATTTGATTCTTCTCTAAGGAATTCCGGTATCAATTTCTGAAACATGCCATCGACATAAGATCTTAATTCCTGCCCTTGTACTGATTCTGGGATACCTCTTATGCAGAGATTTTTTTTTCTACAACGATCTTCCACACTATATACTTTCTTAGTAAGATCTTCTATTTTATCCTCTAACTTTGAGGTATATTTTAATAGGGTGCTATTATCCATAGTCAGCTTTTCACAAATCTTTTCAGTAGCCTCTAGTTTCTGATTTACTTCCTTAATAGCTTGAGAATTATCTGCTATCTTCCTAGTCAAATCATCTATAAGATTTTATTGAAAATGATCTAGAAGTGCTTTCATTTTAGAGCAGGTAAGTATTTATTCTCCCTGTAAAGATAAGTTACTTTCATCTGAACTTTGGGGAGTGTTTTCCGGGAAGATAATAACTGATTGATCTGGGGTAGTAGTATCCCCGAGGAGCAAGCCAGACTGAATCACTCTGTTCCTTCCAATGATAAAAATGTTGACATTTCACTTTTTTATCTTTAGGCTTTATTTTTGGGGCATTATTAATATTGGCACTTGTTTGCTTTTCCTTTTACCTAATTTATATTGCAGTGGGAGCAAGACTAACCTTGATAGCTTTCCAGCTTCCAGTAACAATCCAATACGTTATTGGATTCTTATTACAGAGCCTGGGTGCCCAATTGAGACCTCTCGTTAACTTGGCTTTAGATTAGCTGGATACCTGCATTGTCTGGTCCCAGTTCATGTACTGATCTAATATGTATCTCTGAGCCCACAGAAACTGGTTTAAACAATTGGCGACTGTCAGTTGTGATGGGCTACCTGGACACCCAAAAGTAGTTTACAGTCTTTTAACCGATAATTGCCAATCAACAGATATTCACGCCATTAATCCAGCTTGCAATTTCAGTGTTTTTTATTGTCATTGAAAGTTGTTAAACAAAGTCAACCTATAAATGAATCCAAGTTTTTGTGACACTAAATGGATAATTATAAAAAAAAAAAATCTTTGATCAAACAACAGAGAGTGGTTACACTTTTGAGCCCTGACTATCTCAGATCCATTCAAGTTCATGGGAGTGCACATAAACTAGTAGTGGATTCTCAATATATAAATAAATAAACCATTGCAATTTTCAAGCTAACTAATAAGATTCTCAGCTATCCTACTGGTTATGATAACATGCTTACAATAGCTGGAAGTGGCTAACAAACATATCATATTTCTAGCATTTCTGAAACATGTGTTTATTGCACACGTTTTTTTCTGAAACATGTGTTTATTGCACACGGTTACACCACCAAACATGGGGAGGCAATATGACATATGTACCAAAGGGTGACATGCTATACAGCTCTTGGAGATAAAATCTTGTACATATGCCACATTGAGAACATAAAAATTGGTAGTTGTAGTTTCTCAAAGGGTTTCCAGCATGTTTGTTAACATTTAGTATATCTGGTCCTTTATATTATCATGCAGGTAGGATATACGTTGTACATAATCTCTCACAAGGGTTTTATTGCTCCCTCATTGACAAGTAAAGTATCGATAAAAAGATATCCAGAACAATCATTCCTGCAACAGGAGATTAAGGTTAAAAGGTTAATGTTAAAGCAAATTAAAAAAGTCGAAATAATAATAGTTGCGCTTTTAGGAATACAGATGTATTAGAAATGACAATGTTAATTATATGCTTTACAAATTAAAAATTAGAGAGAAGACAGCATGTTCCAACATTTACACCCGCAGAAAAAAAAATCAAGCTTGTTCATGCAAAAAGAGCATGCAATATACTTAGTATGATATAAATAAAGGGGGCTGCTGTGTAGGGCATGCCAAGCTTACTAGAAGGGTTAAACGTGAAACAACATGATGCTGCACCTGTATGTACAGTGTACAACCATTGGAGCTACCCCCTGTAAGGAATGCTTAAAGGCAGGTACTTTTTATTTATACAAAGAAACCTGAAAAGCATGCTATGAAACAAAAGCTTCCATTTGTGGGAAAGTTCACCAGAATACCTGCACTGTTGCTCTGGTCTCCAGCCGATTAAGAAGTAAACCCTTTTTTTACTGAGATCTTACTAACAAAAACAACGTTTAATCTCTTTTGAAAGACCTAGAATAAATATAGAAAAAAAAGTATTTTAAAAAGATAAAAAAATTAAAAAAAAGTTTGTTAGTAAATATGTATATTTACTACTGTGAATACTTTATCTGTCAATCAGTGTACCCATTTTGTAATGTGAAAAGAACCTTAGAATTTGAATAAATAAGAAAAAAACATCACTGTGCCATTAGGGCCATTCTCCTAATTTCACTCCCTCTTCACCAGATATAAAAACAGAGACAGACTAATTTAAGAGTACCAGATTGAGACCTAGGGTCATTTTCAGTGCCAGGTACTGTATTTAACAATATTCGGGTCCTTAACAATATAAATCTTGGAACAATAAATCCGGCAGATTGTGTGGGCAGGACATGTGCATATTTGTCACATAATTGCTTGGAGACTAAAGTCATTGGAAAATATGTTGAGAATGTCCCATGTCTACCTGAGCACATTAGTTGAACAATATAAACAACACAGAATAACAGGCACCATGTAAAACTGTAGTGCAGTCAATCAGCCATTTGGACCCCCATGTTAATATTTCAGGGATCCCCACTAGGCCTATAGGACCCTTTGAGACCCCTGGGGATTGCCACTAGGCCTACAGGGCCCAGTGAGGCTTTACTGATTTTTGAAAAAGTAAACATGAAAATTAGCATAATCATTTCAGAAAAATCCCCCACATAAAATGAACGCATCCTTGATATTTTGTAAATTGTATATGCAATTATTCTTTACTTTGTAGCTCCATTTTGCTTTCTTCCGTGCTGCTGCTTGATACTTTCTCTGAAGGATGTATCCTTTAAAACTAATAAACTATAGCCCTTCTGTGCGTAATGACACTTGTTACTGCCAATTTCCAATTGTGCAGATCCAAACTTGTTGTGTATTCAAAACCTCCACGGACCTCAGGAAGTTGATCTGCCTAAACCAAAATGGCACATTCCATAGAAGCATAATTGCACGTTGAAGGTAATTAATCTGTATTTTTTTTTTTTTTACTTTCATATAGTAAATTTGAAAAGTATAACTACAGTGGTCCTTTAACCCTACAGAATGACATGTGACAGCAGAAGCATGATAAGATAGTATAAGGTCAACAGAGTCTTTTTTGGTCCATTCTACTATTTTTAAACAACCCATATATGGTAAATCAATACATCTGGAGGTAACTTAAATTGCCTTTGTAGTGTTTATTTCCAATATAATGATAATAAGACATCGACCTGCATTATTATCCCTACTCTCACCAATATTATTGAATATTTACTCCTACAATTTACCATGAAGTAGAGAGGGATTCCTCCCAGCTCCTTAGTTTATGTAGTTCTACTGTATTAATAAACCAATAATAGTACCTTCCTCTATTAGTTTCAATATTTATTAGTATACCCCCACTCAGCACTAGCACTTTCAATTAATAATTTGTCGATTACTTATCCCACAATATAGGCACAAGACACTTTAATAAGATTATAATCTTATGTACAATACCTAGGTGCTATACCTCAAGTGCAATCACTTTTTATTTATAATTGCACAGTCACTTTATTTTTTGTATAAGGTATATATACCTATGCAAATACATAGGTCTATCTATAGGACCTATGTCTCTGCTTAGTGGGTATATCCCCCATTATTTGTCTTTCTGCACTTAACACTTTAATAGATTGCATTAATCATATGCATTAACCTAGGTGCAATATTGTAAGTGCAATTACTTTATATATATAGCACAGTCACTTTATTGTTGTATGTGACTTATACACCTTTACCAATACATAGGTCCAGTTTCAGGACCTGTGTTTCTGCCAACTGGTTATATTTCACTCTCTATTAGTTCTTTAGATCTTGTTGTCACCTATTACTATTGTGTACAGGGGGATTTATTATACTGAATCATATCTTTAATTATACTAAAATCCCCATGAGGAAGTCCTACTCATAATTAAGATCCAGTACATTACTACTATCAGTATCTCGTCAGTGTATCAGTATTTTAATTCTAATTTTATACATTAATAAAAGCTAAGTTTTAAGTTTTACCTTATTTCCTGCTGCTCTATGTTGTTATCAGGGCAGAGGGTGTGCACTCTAGTTTCAAAGGATACTTTGTCTTTCCCGTCTTATTATCATTATATTGCATATATATCCAAAAGTAGCACCCCTAGTATACACTTAGATTTCTTTATATATCTTGAGCCACCCGTTTCCCTTATCCCATTACTGTGTTTATTTCCAATACTGAAATTACTGTGAACTCCAGGGCAGTTTAGTGCATGTAGAAAATCAAGCGAAACAGGTAAAAAACAAAACAAAACTGATGAGATTTCTTATTTACAATATACTATTTTAAATAATTATAATTGATAGCAAAGCATTTTGTAAAATAGAAAAAGACTTCCTAGTTTATGTACTAAGTAGTCATGGGTTATTCTAGATCTGTTTATTTAGCAGTCAATCATATGAGAGAGTAACGACAACATTCAACTAAGTCAGATTGGGTATATTATAATGCATGGTAATTAGTGACTCAATAAAAAATAGTGGAAATGTAAAACATTAAAATAAAAAAAAATGTGATTATATTCCAGCTGCATCCTTTATCATTATATACTCTAGCTTCAAGTGGCATTTTATTTAACTTTTATAACATATCCTAGATTCCAGGATTTAATGAGTATAACAGATATGAGATAAACCAGTCTGGTTTGAAGTGCTCAGTAACCACACAAAACAAAAATGTAGAAACTGAAAAAGGTTCAATTATTCAGTGACAGGATGAGGGATCAGATTTCATCAATATGTTACTTTTGAGTGTATTTTAATCTAAAATAATATTTACCCATAAACACAACATGATTTACATACAGAGTTGTATAAACACATCAACTTTCACATGCCTTTGCTTTCTAGTAGTTTAGATTATCTCACAATGTATAATTATCCCACCTTACACTGTCTTTAATTAGTCTATCCAATTCCAAGAGTACTCTTACCTCCACAAGATTGATTACTGTAGATTCAAGAAAGTTCAGTTGCCCTTAAAGAGCAGAGTGTGTCTCCTACCAAGGACCACTAGGCCAAGTCTCATTCAGTGCACTGTATTGTGATGCAATAATCTATACAGGTGATTTGCTCATAACGGCCTAGACTTTAGAAACTAGCAAATTATAGATTACAAATGCGCAAGCTTTCATGGATTGAAAAAAGCCACAATGAAGAAGAACTTGAAATACAAGTAAACAATTCAAAACTTCACTTTCCTGCTCATCAGGTTTACCAACATGATGCATAAGGTAGCAACATTTTTTAGATCAGTACAGTAAAAATCATGTTTTAAAGCTGTATATTGAAATTAGTTTCAGTATTATATGCTTAGTCTTAATTAAAGGTGTGTACGGCTATACACTGTAAATAGCACTCCTATTGCTTGGAACCTAAGCAAAACAGCTCTAAACGGGGCAGTTTAACACGTGGAAGATAGGTATCGGGAACTCATCCTGGATTCTGTTTGTTTTTGAGAATCAGAGCAAACAAAAACCAAAAAAAAACAGCATTATAGCGAGGCAGTGCATTTAACAGGGAATTACGGTCAAAATAGCGTTATAATGAAATAGAGCTAAAATGGGTAGCGTTAAGCAGGGTATACCTGTATGTAAATACATGCATACCCCTTTTGACTCTGTAGATGTGTTTCTAGAAGACCAAATGCTAAATGGGTCAATTTTAACAGAGTAAATCACAGGCAAACTCGATTTTGGAATGATAGACAAGCATCAAATCAGTGTTACTTGGGGATGTAGTGGGCAAAAACTGTGTTATATCCAATGGGGCAGCTTTCAGTGTTAAATGAGGTAGTGTTAAGTGGGGTCTGCCTGTATGTATGTATGTATGTATATATATATATATATATATTTTTTTTTTATTATTATTTTTTATTATCTTTAATTGGTGCTTAGCACCAATTACAATAAAACACCCAACCATTTCAATTTAAAAAAAAAAGAATTATAGTGAATATAAACCAGCCACCCCTTTCCATAAACAAAATTATACTGATTATGATACTATGCATAGCATATGCTTTACAACATGCCAATACAGTTTTAGCAGACTTAAACAAATGCAAAAAATTAAGCAAACAAATAAACCCATGTAATTGTAAGCAAACACTATACAATAATATATTTTTGATAATATTTTATTAACAAGTTGGTTACATGAAATACTAAAATACATAAACTAAAAACTAATTTGTTACAAGAGGCAAAACAAGTTTTGAATTAGTTAAAAGATGCACAGTAGTAAATATTTCTTTAAGTAGATCATCACTCTCTACATGTACTGTTACAGATCACCTACTACTAAGGAGTTTGGCTAATGGAAATATCCCATCAATGTATCCAAAATATCCAATCAATATGAATATTGTGATGACAGAAAGAGACTAGACGGTGATTAAATTAGAAATGAAGGTGAAAAAAAAAGTCTCACCTCTGAACTCCCAGAGTAAGCTCTAAATCTGGTCCAGAAGCTAGTTACTTGTCAGCTGTAGAGAGAGGTACGATAAGTAAGTGAGACTGCTCTCTGCCTCTCAGGTGTGCTCTGCCCCTCCCAGTTTCCTGTTGTTACTACCATATAGAAAATGTGGCTTTAATGATTAATAATTGACAGAAAGAAAACACAATGACACAAATCAAATATCAGTTGAAGAACCATTGATTTCTGGGGTTGTCCTGCGCTTTACTGTAAATAAGCGCCAGTGCAGGAATGTTGTACCTCTGCTTTATGCAGCCAGATTTTATGTATAGAAATAGAGTATTCCCTCTGCAAGGCTGTAGATGGAAACTGCAGAGTCAAGCTCGTTCTCCCAAGTCAGTACTGCAGTAAAATTCTCAAAGCAGAAAGTGTGCTATTTGGGCTACTGCCTGCTCAGGTATCACTATGTTTATATTTCTTGTATAAATGGGACACTGGAGTCCTTTATAAATAGGATGCTCTTTTGAAAAGCTGGAATTGATAACGATGGCGCAGTTGATTTAATTTTTAACAAACACCTCTGCATCCCAAGAAATATAAGGTGTACTTTTCAAATTTGGGAGCAACATTTTTAGGTCAGCTATGACATTTGCATAATATGTTAATACACGTACAATGAGCATGCATTAAAACGATCTCTGCAGTTCTTATACAATTGGTTCCAGGATTTTAATATGTATATCATTTACCTGTGTATCGATTTACTTTATTATTATGAAGGGCTTATAAGCTCTGGTTTTACTACCTAAAATAAAACAAATAGTCCCTGTATGGGTCTGCCCACTACAGCGTATGCAGATACAGGCTCTGCTGTACTTGCTGTGCTGTATACAAACCAACCAGTGACCATCTTGCAGCAACATTCTGCAACATGCTGCTGAGACGTGGTTCCTTTATTGGCTAGGACACTTACATCCACCCCTACATAGTCTGTGTCTGCATACACAATAGATCACATAAAAGTAAATAGATACAAAGGTATATTATATACAGTACCTAGTATAATCCAGAAACCTTCTATCTATCTATCTATCTATCTATCTATCTATCTATCTATCTAATTGCTAAATGTAGCTGACCAGCAATGGAACAGAATAGATGGGACCTGAACATTTAGAGGGATAAATTATAAAGTGCATACAACCAAATATGAACTATGGTAATCTAGTTAATGTTAAGACCCATTCAATGTGTATGCGTGTAAATATATATTTTACATGCAGTATGTGAGGATGTGCCATATATACTACAAGCTACAGCTATCCTCAAAAATCCTTGACAGGCTTGTCTGTGTCAGTGCAATTAATAGACAAGAGGTAGGTGTTGTTAAAAATCATTTGATTGTTATTTATGAATATATATATATATATATATATGTTAATTATTTAAGGTGGTGTATTATATATTAACAAATCTGAACTAACAATAATATCAATGAAAACGTTAAATCTCAACTCTTATTTTTTTTTATTTTATTTTTTTATTATTCATTATTGCAAAAACATATTTCAACATATTAAAATGACATAATCAAATAATTTTACAACAACAATTTATAAGTTGTCCTCTCTGCCATTCATACTCTTTCATTCACCATTCAACCCTTCTGACGTTTAAATGTTGATATTTGTGTCTTGTTTTTGGTCCCAAATTTTCCATTTTAATATGTCACCCTTAATAAAACCCTTTTGTTCATAATCTTTCTCTAGTTCTCGTATATATTTTATTTTCCAGACGATATCGAAAAAGTTTGGAGCAGTTTTGGCTTTCCAGTTGGTAATAAGGATGTTTTTTGCTACTGAGAAAGTCAAAATCGCAAAGGCCTTTTCCTCTAAAGTGAAATCGTTAGGAAAAATATGCAGCAAGCTGCATTCTCCCTTAAACGGGAATTGCTTTCCCACAATGTTAAGCAAAAATGTATAGCAACTTTTCCAGAATGGCTCTAATCTCGGGCATTCCCACAGAGTATGCAGTAAATGGGCAGTGTTGCCACAGTCCCTCCAGCACATTTTGTCCGTGGCATTATGGGAGATTTGAGCGATTTTAACGGGTGTAAAATACCAGTGATTAATTATTTTAAAAAATGTTTCTCTATATGTTGTTTGTTTGATAAATCTATTTGTTAATTTTAAAGATGTCTCCCAGTCTTTAACCTCTAAAACTATTTTAAGGTTCTGCTCCCATTGAGCTTTTTTTTTGGGGGGGGTTTTCTCCACAAGATCTTGTTATGTTAAAGCATTTGCTTATTAGATGTTTTTTTCCTGATCTCAGGAGAATTTTTTCTACCTCGTTTAACTCTTTACCACTTTGTAGGGTTATGTTAAGTTGACTACAACTGGATCTATATGCTTCATAAATTAGCCATCCTTCTGTTGCAATCTTAATTTTTTTTTTAATCTGATCAAAGGATGCCACAGATCCTACGATTAAAGTGTCTCTATCTCGAATCAACCCCTTTTTTTCCCACTCGTTTAAAGTACCTTCCATATTTCTGTGTAATAGTGCTTTTAATGGGGTCATTAAACTGCCCTCCGGTATTAGTACGTTTTTCTTATTAATTTGTTTCCAGTTTTTTTAAATTTCTTTTACCACCCATGATCCAGTCATCATATCCTTGAAAGGAAAATTTTCCTTTATAAAACAAAGCTCATAAGTGCCAATCTGGAATTAATGCTTGTTCAATATGCCACCATGGGAGGTGAGCAGCTGTTTCCAGCCATTTTAATGCATGAACTATATCATTGGCTTCTTGATAAAGCAGTAATAACGGGTAAGAAATTCCTCCTTTTACAAAAGTTATTCCCATGGTTATTTTTTTTATTCTTTTATATTTAGATTGATGTATAAAAAAATCAATCATTCCTTGGAGTTTCTTTAACCATGTTTTAGGAATTTTAAAAGGGATACATCTCAAAAGATAATTAACTCTTGGAAGAATCATCATTTTTATCACTGCAATTCTACCTGATAATGAAAATCTATCCTTTCTCCAGTTTTCCATAATCTTTTGACATTTCACATATATATCTCTATAATTCTTGTCCACCATTTTTTGAGTTTTCCTCATAAACACTATTCCAAGATGTTTGAAAGATTTTGAATTCCAATTATATGGATATAAAGCCGTCAAATTGGATAGCAGCTTTTTTGAAAAATTGAAGTATAAAGTTTCTGATTTTTTGAAATTCATTTTATAGTACGAAATTTTACTGTATGCTTGAATTATTTTTGATAAATGATAGAGAGATTTTTCTGGATGAGTAAGTGATAAAATAACGTCATCTGCATAGAGACTGGTTTTGTACTCCCTCTCCTCCACCCTAATCCCAGAAATCTTTGGGCATGCTCTAATAGCTTCCGCTAGAGGTTCTATCATTAATGCGAATAGGGAGGGAGAGAGGGGACAACCCTGTCTAGTACCATTTGATATCTCAATTGAATTTGTGCTACTTCCCAACCCTGCTATTTGTCCCGAGGGGGAACTATATAAGGCCCCAATCGCATTAGTCCCAAATTCTCCAAACCCAAATTTAGCTAGTGTTATCCGCATATACTCCCACCCTACTCTGTCAAATGCTTTCTCTGCATCTAATGACAAGAATAGGGTGGGAGTACCTCGGGAGCTCGTGATTTCACATAAGTTCATAATTTTTCTGATATTCTCCGAGCCTTGTCTTCCTGCTATAAATCCCATTTGATCTGTTGTTATTAGTTTTCCTATCACCTCTTGAATTCTAAGGGCCAATATCTTTGCATATATTTTAATATCTGCATTTAATAGCGAAATAGGCCTATAATTGGAGCAGTATTGTGGGTTCAGATTAGGTTTAGGAATCATGATCAGTGTCACTTTTAACATTTCTTTTGGAATCAGTCCTGTACTTTTAATTTTGTTAAAGGAGTTTGTCAAGTAAGGGCTCAATAGTTGACCAAAAATTTTATAAAAACAATTAGTGTATCCATCTGGTCCTGGGGTAGTGTAAGGTTTAAGAAGTTTAATTACTTGAAGAACTTCCTGGGTATTAATTGGGTCATTTAATTTTAATCGCTCCACTTCTGTTAGTTTTGGTAATTGAATACCATCTAAAATTTTTTGAATATCTTCTGTTAGTGGTTTGCGTAGGTTAGTATCTTTTTCTAAGTTATACAGGTCCTGGTAGTATTTAAAAAAGGCTTGACTAATTTTTTTAGGGGAGGAGATATCTTTACCTTTATCTTTCAACATTGCTATTCTTTTTTTTCCCCTTTTTTTTTTAACTTGAGTAGCTAGTAGTTTACTGTTTTTATTATTTTGGTGATAGTATGTCTGTTGAAAGCGCCACAGTGCTCTATCTGATATTTGCTGATTAATTTTATTAATTTTATTTTTAATTAATTTGATCTCTATCATCAACTGTGGTTGTGCATCTAAAAAAAATTTAGATTCCAGTTTATTCAACTCTATATATAATTTTTTTAGTGGTGTGCCTCTTTGTTTTATCGATTGTTATTTCAGTTTGATCATCAAACCTCTAGTGAATGCTTTTTGTGTGTTCCATAACATGCAATTTGATGGAACGGTGTGTTTATTAGTGTCAAAAAATTGTGATATTTCTTTATTTAAAAATTCTGTGTTTTTTCCAGCTTTTAATAAAAAATCATCCATTTTCCATTGTGGTTGATC
The DNA here is from genome assembly GCA_027410445.1 of Discoglossus pictus. NCBI lineage: Eukaryota > Metazoa > Chordata > Amphibia > Anura > Alytidae > Discoglossus > Discoglossus pictus. The sequence goes on along the minus strand of CM050165.1, from coordinate 340,549,930 downwards.
TAATTTAAGGTTATGGATTTCAACTATAGCTATAGTGTAGGCGTGTTCTGATGTGACAATATTACTTATTTCTGTGTGAGAAACCTTCTCTATTATTTGAGAATTTACTAAGATTAAATCGATACGTGAGTAAGTGTTATGTGGAGTTGAATAAAAGGAAAATTCTCTTTGGTTAGGATGTTGCACTCGCCATGAATCAAATAAGTTATTTTTAATCATCCATTCGGTAAAAATTTGTGCTACTTTACCAACTCTTTTAAGATTTTTAACTTCCAATTGCTTAGACCTGTCCAAAGTTGTGTTAGGGATCATATTAAAGTCCCCAGCAATGATAAGCGGGCCTTGTGAGTATTTCTTAATTAAGTTACTTATTTGGTGTAGAAATTTGCCCTGTGTTTCGTTGGGTGCATAAATATTTATCAATGTTATTTTCTGTTTGTTAATTTGGCCGTTCCATAAGATGTACCGACCTTCCGGGTCTGTGATAGACAACGCTTCCACAATTTCGAAATCATTAGAGAAAAATATTGATACACCTTTTTTTTTTCCCCCGCACACTGAGTGCAGTGTGTAGTCAAAACGTCCTGTTACTGCGCCCCAGCTATTACTTTGCCTCCAGTGTGTCTCCTGGATAAATATTAAGTCTGCCTTTTCTTTATTACACTGTCTGAATATTGTTTTTCTTTTGCTAGGGGAAATTAATCCTCTAACATTCCAACTTAAAACCTTTATACCCATATCTCTATGAACCACACCCTTGAGTGATCTGATACCGTTTATCTATCCTCTTTTTGATTTTGGGACCAAGAATTACTTTTTTAACGTTCATACTTACATTCTTACATTCATTCATTCTATTAGAACAGATGGTGCTGTAATACAGCCTTTCGCCATTACTGTTCCGCAGGGATTCAGCCATTTTTTAGAAATGGATAGCGGTCTAATGTGGAGATGGCTACCTGTTTTAATTTCCTTTAATTCATAATTGCGCTGTCTATATCTTCTATATTTGTCTTCGTTATTCTAGAGTAAGGAATAAAAAAGACAAAGCTGGGAGATAGGAAAGGGCGAGGAGAAGGGGTTTTATCGTATTATAGTCTTTTTGTATTATTAATATAAATCCCTCATTAGAATTAGTTAATATTAATATTCTGAAATACTCTTTTCAATTTATGCTATTCTCTGTATTTCCTGTTTTGGACCTTCTTTTGTCCTCTTATTCTACCTGTTACTACCCCTTCTTCTCTTTCTACTTTCCCCTCTTCCAACTTCCCGAAGTCTAAGGCCTCAGACCCTGCCATGCTGAGTTACTATTAATAGTCCTGGATTTTTATACTGTTCTTGTAGCTTTCTGATCTTTTCCCTAAAAGATCTCTTAAATATTTGACATCCTTGAGTACCTATCTTAATGTCCGTTTCTATCTATCTGTAAATATTTATTTATTTCTTCCTCTGCCAATCTGTTGTCGATAGTTGCAGGTTCAACGTGTGCTCCTTGGTTTCATCTGTTTTCAAATTTAAGTTCTTTATGAATGTTTCCCCTTCTTCTATGGAATTGATCTTATGCCACACGGATCCTTGTAGTACTAATAATCCTACTGGGAAAGTCCATTTATATATAAAGTCCGATTTCCTTAGTGTTTGTGTTATTGGATAGAATTCCTTCCTTTTATTCATAGTGCCTTTTGATAGGTCTGAAAAGATTTGTATCTTTTCATATGGAGATTCAAATGTCTTCTTCGTGTAGCTAGCTTTAACAATTTCTTCTTTTGTGGTTAAATGATGTAGTTTAACAATCACATCTCTGGGGTTTTTATTTAGTAGATGAGTTGGTAAAGGGATTCTCTGAACTGTATCGAATTTCTGATCCAGTTTTGAAAAAATAGGGCAAACACTGGAGAACATTTCCTTGAGATATGTCGGGAGCTCTTCTTTTTTTATAGATTCCGTAATTCCTCTTATTCTGAGGTTATTTTTCCGTGATTGGTCATATGGAGATTCAAATGTCTTCTTCGTGTAGCTAGCTTTAACAATTTCTTCTTTTGTGGTTAAATGATGTAGTTTAACAATCACATCTCTGGGGTTTTTATTTAGTAGATGATTTGGTAAAGGGATTCTCTGAACTGTATCGAATTTCTGATCCAGTTTTGAAAAAATAGGGCAAATACTGGAGAACATTTCCTTGAGATATGTCGGGAGCTCTTCTTTTTTTATAGATTCCGTAATTCCTCTTATTCTGAGGTTATTTTTCCGTGATTGGTCTTCCATCTTGTTTATGTGCTCCTTCAGACTTTTAATTTGTGTTGACATTTTTGCTGACTGTTCCACTATCATCTTGTGGTCCAGGATTAGTTTGTCAAATTTAGTTTCCAGGTCCGCAGATCTTTTATTCACTTCTGTTATTAATTTGGAATTTTCCATAATTTGCGTCTTGATTTCTGAAAAAAATTCTATTTGAAAGTCTTTTAGGATTTCCTTCATTTTCCCTATAGTTAGAAGGTTCTCCTCATGAGTCTCAGAGTCTCTGTTAGTTGATTTTACCGCTGGGAGATTTGAGCTTTGGTCTGGCCCTCCTTCTAGGGCTTGTTTTTGCGACGATTTTGTAATAGTCTTAGGGGAAAAGAAAGAGGATGAGTCTAAAGTGGGTCTTTTTCTCCCTTTTGCTTTAGTTTTCGTCGCCATTTTGTAATAAATGAATGGTATAGTTATTTCACTCTTATTTATTCGTGACTCTATCCCACTTGCGGTTTACCCCAATGAGTCTATACTTTTCCTAACAATGTTCGGTGGGTTTCCTTTTGCCAGTTTTGAAGTGTGTCCAAAATTAAGAGACCGGTTATATAACAGTGAGCTACTAGGACCCACCTGATAAATTCTTTTCAAGTAAAGACAGTGTTTTTAACTTTTGCCCTATTTCAAGGACACATTTTAAAGAAGTTTTACTTCTTTATGAAGGATATTTCACATGTGTGTTAGGTATGACTTTCTGCACCCCTTTACCATTCGTGTTTACAGTCTTTTTAAGAGTTTTTTTATAAAGATGGAATATAACCCCGCATTTTTTATTTCTGTTGTCATAGTAACATCCTTTTTCTTTTTTCAGCAATGTAAAAGAGAGATAATATTTTACTTAGCTTTTACTGTGCTTGGCTCCTTGTACTCGCTGCTCTTTATGTAGCCTCCTCCTCCACTGCCACATCTGTGTCTTAAGCCGTTCCCGTGCTCTGTAGCCCCCAGCCTTTTCCTGCTTTACTACTCCTTCATTATGGAGGCGAGCTTAGACGCCTCTTTTCATTAGGGAGTCTTCCATTTCCAGTTGTGGCTGTCAGGGCTCTGGGTTCAGGCTGTTGGAGTACTGCTGCTGCTGGAGTGTAAGGCTGGGTCTACGCTCTCCCCTTATTTCGGGGCTGCTTGCGGGGCTGTGCTGTGTTGTGCTGTGCTGCACTTTACACAGCAGCTACCCCATCAGCGTTCCTGCTTGGCGCCATCTCCTCCCGCAAATAGCCGTTCTGGACGGCTACGCTGCCATTTCCGGTCACTCCCCTCTAAATCTCAACTCTTATAGGAAACAAATCTTGACATCCATGTATACTGAAAAGCCACACTCCAGGTACATATGGATTTGGAAATAGATGATAAATCTAAACATACAGTTTCACATAGTATAAACTGTGTTCTTTTCTTGTTTCTTTTCCAATTGTACTCCATTTATTTTAGTCCTGTAAACTTGTTGACCAGGCGTAAGGGTCTTTTTAAAAGTTATATAAACCTGAGCAACAGCGGTGATTAAGTAATACATTGATGATAACCTGAAGAGAGGATTCATTCAGAAATCTCATTCTCCACCGGCTTCTTTGTCAGGAAGAAAAATGGGGAATTTCGCCTCTGGTTTGACTACCATGGACTGCATAACGTAAAGGTGAAGATTAGAATCTGATTCATCTCATTATTGAGCTGTTTAACCTTTTCCATGGGGCAAAGATGTATACAAAACAGGACCTCATAGGAGCCAATAACCTCATATGTATTCACGAGAAAGATTTGGAGATGACAGCATTTAATTATTGTAAAGGTCGCTAGAAATGACATATAACACCCTTGGGCCAGTGTAATATTCCTGTTATATTCCAGCAGTTTGCCACTGGGTCACAGAATACCATGATGACATCCTCATATGCTTCAAAGATAAGAGGTTACAGACATTATGAGAGATGTACAGTACAAAGGCTGCTTTAGACAGACTCTCATTGGATACAGCATCACAACCCATGGTCCTATCAAGACTGGCAGAGAGGTGTTGATTTGATTTGGATGCAGTTTCTGATATGCAGTGGTCAGTGGTGGTTCCACCATTTTGACATTTAACTGGTTCTATCTCCCATACAGAATTATTGTTAATGTTTTCAGGAGCTCATTGATGTACTGTGTACAAGTCCTTAAAAATAATTGAATATACTCAGGATTCTTTAAAGATATAGTGGTCACACAGAGTAATAAATTTGTTTGTTTAGCAATACAATCAGTATTTGACAAACATGAATTCAGTATTTAACGCCTGCCTTGCAAAGAAATCTGTTTGCATACCAAACAATGTAGGGAGTGTATTTTAAAATGAGGATCAACATTTTTAGGTCAGTTAAACAAACTTTATAATGTCTGATAAATAATATATCACTAATATACCTTCCGTTGTGTGTAACGGTGTTCTAGCGCATGCGCACAACGGGAACTAGTCAGCAATGCGCAGTGCGCATGCTTGGGGGGTGAGGGGTTTTGGCAGGAATGGGAGAGACACAGGGGTGGTAGTGACATGTGGGAGAAAGAAACACAGGGGAGGGAGGGGAAGAAACACAGGGGAGGGAGGGGGAAGAGACACAGGGTAGGAAGAGGGGGGAAAGAAACATGGGGAGGGAGAGGGGCAAGAGGCACAGGGGAGGGAGAGTGGGAAGAGACACAGGGGAGGGAGAGAGGGGAGGGAGAGGGGGAAATAGACACAGGATGGATAGGGGGAAGAGACACAGGGGAGGGAGAGGGGGAGAGGCACAGGGGAGGGAAAGGGGGGAAGGAGACACAGGGGAGGGAGAGGGGGCAAGAGACACAGGGGAGAGAGGGGGGAGAGACACAGGGGAGAGGGGGGGGTGAGACACTGGTGATGGGGGGAGACACAGGGGAGAGAGGGGGGAAGGAGACACTGGTGATGGGGGAGAGACAGAGGGAGGGGGAAGAGACACAGGAGAGGGGGGAAAGAGACACCGGTGATGGGAAGGGGGCAGAGACACAGGCGAGGGAGGTGGGGGAAGAGACACAGGAGAGAGGGAAGAGACACTAGTGATGGGAGGGGGGAAAGAGACACAGGGAAGGCAGGTGGGGGAAGAGACACAGGGGAGGGAGAGGGAGTGACACAGGGAAGGGAGAGGGAGGATGAGACAGGGGAGGGAGAGGGGGAGAATGAGACACTGGTGATGGGGGGAGAGACACAGGAGAGGGAGAGGGAAGAGACACCGGGGAGAGAAACATCAGATATTATACCATAATTTATGACAGGCAAATGACTAATCATATTATACAACTTGTTTAACTGACCTGAAAATGTATATAGAGAGAGAGACATTTGGATATCTAAAAAACAAGTTAAACACTGTATTTCCTGCCCAGAATACAAGAAATACATTTCCAATATTTAATCCAATGCCACTTTATATGGTTCTTTTTTGCATATGTCTGCTGTATAACGGCTTTCAAGCATAGCATAGGAGGTATTATGCATGAGTTAGGAAACTTACCCACAGACAGCACTGTTTCGATTTTAAATGGATCTTATCAGTGAAGTGCTGGAACTTAACTTGTGCTATAGATTTTGTGAGAAGGTTATTAGTCACAACATCATGTAGCTTATACATACAGGTGTGGAAACTTCCTTGAATTTGAGGCTCCAAAAATGTGTACTTCTGCCATCTAAATATTTCAGTATAATGCATCTCTCTGAAGGGCTTAATTTCAGGTTCAGTGAAAACAGCCTGTCTGGCTACTATAAAATCTTACTGGCTCCTAGGTTTTAGAAGTTTTTTCCATCTTTTATATAAAATTATTCTGTAGTGAGAGCTACCATTCTTCTGTTTATCAGATACTATCTATCTGTGGAATCATTCTATTATAAAAATGATAGAACCTAAAGCATTGATTCCAAAACGTGTCTCCCAAGTACCACTTAAAAAAGCATTGTGCTATATTATAGCAACTTCTTCTGGATCAGTACGTTGTTGTGGTAACAGGGCTTGAGTACTTCAATGAAACTGTGAGCTATACCATGTAGGGTCACCCAAGATGGGCAGGTAATACCTGAGAGGTCAGGCAAATCACGGCCCACTGGAGAAGGAACATGCAACCTACTACAGTATCTGTGTCAAGATGACCTTATGGATAAACACAACAAGACTCATAAAGATATGGCATTGGGTGATTAACCCCCCAGGTCAGATAGTGCCTACCCCATTACTGGGGAAGAGCAGAGGGAGAGTACAAGTCAAACCTAATCTAATAAAGTGGTTGAACCAAAGTCGAGAGGACACCCTGCTGCAGATGTGACTGGAGAGGTAGGGAAAATTGAGTGCTACAAAGAGCTATTCAGCAGGGCAACCGGTGACATTAGAACATGAGATGACAAGATTAAACATTGATATCTGGGAATTAGTGAACTTAAATGGACTGGAATAGGACATTTCATATCAGACAACCACCAAATATCCTACTGTGGTCAAGAATCGCATAGGAGAAATGGAGTAGACCTTTTAACCAATAAAAGTGTGACCAAAGCAATACATGGTTACTACGCAATAAATGAAAGAATAATATCCATTTGAATTCAGGGTAAGCAATTTGACATCACAGTGATCCAAGTCTATGCTCCAACCAAGGATGCTGAAGATGTCCTATTCTACAAGGATATTCAACACCTCCTAGATAATAAAAGACAATATTTTACTCTCATCATAGGAGATTGGAATTAGAAAGTAGGCAACCAAAAGATACCTAGAATACGTTTTGCCTTGGAGTATAGAATGAAGCAGGTCAGAGATTAGTAGAATTCTGTCAAGATAATTTTCTTGTCATAGCGAGCACTCTCTTTCAACAGCCTCCAAGACGACTCTATACATGAACATCACCAGAGGGACAAAATAGAAATCAGATTGACTATATTATTTGTAGCCAAAGATGGAGGAGTTCTATACAGTCAGCAAAAACAAGACCTGGAGCTGAATGCAGCTCATTGTAATGTTCAGATCTAAACTAAGGGAAAGAGGAAAATCATCAAACCAAAAGCAAATAAATAATATCCCCAGTGATTATACAGTGGAGGTAAATAATACATTTACAGGACTAGACATGGTAGATAGAATGCCTGAAGAACTTTGCACTGAAGTTTGTGACATTTTCCAGAAAACAGCGACAAAGAATATCCCCAAAAGAAAGAAACATGAATCATACTACTCTGATGGCTGTGAGAAAGAACTAAAGTGCCTATTGATGAGTATGAAAGAAGAGAGTGCAAAAGTTGGCCTGCTGCTCAACATTAAAAAGATGAACATCATGTCAAACAGGAATCTCAGTTCCTGGCAAATAGATGGGGAAGAAGCGGAGGCCGTGACCGATTTATTTTCCTGGGCTGCATGATCCCTGCAGATGGTGACTGCAGCCATGAAATTAAAAAAATGTTTGCTTCTGGGGAGCAAATATATGGCAAGTCTGGACTAGATATTAAAAAGTAAATATATTACACTATCTACAAAGGTCTGCATAGTTACAACTATGGTATTACCAGTACTAACATACAGATGTGAGAGCTGGCCCATAATGGCTGAACACCCTATGGAATTTATGCCTTTGAATTGTGGTATTGGGGAAAACTGCTTAAGAGTGACCTGGACTGCAAAAAAGATCCATCCAATAAACCAATGAATCAATCAATCAATACTACAGGAAAGTAAGCCAAACTGTTCACTGGAATGTTTGATCTTGAGGTTGAAGCCCAAATATTTTGGCCATATCATGAGAAGACTCTGATGCTGGGAAAGATTGCATGCACACAAAGACAGGAACGGTAGAGCCAGAGATGGATAGATGATGTCACTGAACCAATGAAATGCACTTTAGGGAGTTCATAGGAGCAGTGGCTGACAGATGTGCCTGGCATATTGCGATCAAGAGAGTTTATATACCTTACAATGAAATATCTAGGCACTCCTGTGCCACTTGCTTTATGCATTTTTGTTACATTTTATTATTTTGTTTCCAGGAGCGGCTGGTGTATAGGGGCAATTGGGCAAGGATCCCCCCCAAAATTATGAATCACTTTAATATTGTATTTTACATTTATATAGATAATACAATTTTATTAAATCTGTATATCAGCTTTCAAGTCTTCTTTCACATGATTTTGTTAAAAATATGCATCTATCACTTTAAATTAACCATTTGTGTGCTATAGATCATATTACAGAGAGAGCGTCGTAATGCTCTCCTGCTCAGCCTGGGTGAGTCTACATTCAGTGCACTAGAATTGTATACATTTTCCTGTCTCTCAAGCTTTGCAGCATCAACCAATCAGTGCTGCAAGCTGTCTGTTGCTAGGAACATCCCCTCTCACCGTTCCCTCTGAACGCCCCCTAGCCTATAGAGGCTTAAAGGCATATTAAAGTGAGGTGGGTTATGAATACATCTTGTAGAATGCATCATAACCTACTTAGCAAAAAACTGTTTGCATGAAAACATGCAAACCATTTTTGCATGAAAAAAAAAATGTGCTGGAGGTGATGTTTATTCTGCTGCTGTAGGCTGCCATTGCGGGTATGGTGTACCTGACTCAACAGCGCTGGGGCTAGCTGATTGGCTTTTCAGCCAAACAGCAAAGAGCATTGTCACACTCAATTATAATGTTACCTCATTGCATTGCACTTAAATATTTGATAGCTGATCAGATTATACTATTTTGGTAAAGCACTTAAATAATTGATATTGTATATTAGTAATTTTTATATGTGTTATTTTGCACTCTGGTGGTATTTAATTTATACACAGTGGTATATATATTTGTTGCCATAACTACATTGGCAAAAAATATTTCTGATATACCTCATATACATGGTAAACTATATAATATTATCTCTGCATATGTTGATCTAGGATGATATACAATGATTGATACGACAATTACAATGTAAATTGATGTCACTTTTTCACGGATGGAACACACTGTATATATTTTTTAAACAGCATATTTTTGTAATTATTTTATTATTTAATAATAAAATAAATTTGGTTTTAAGCAAAGGTGTGAAACTTCTATTCCTGTTGTAATTATACCTGTGATATAGATATTCAAGTAATTAGTAGAGTTTGAGTTGGTTATTAAGAGAAGTCTTTTTTCTTTAAATTTATAATTTATACGTCTTTACCTACTCACTTTTATTGATCTTTAAATTGGATAGATTCCCTTAAAGAGACCTTATATTTTGAGAACCCATTACAAGGTTAATTATTCTCTAATAAAGTATAGTACAATTATAATTGTAAACAATTTTTTTTGTTAGGACACATTCTTATAAATTAAAAATATATATATATATATTAGTAAATTACATATGCTACTATTTTATGACAGATTGATTTGTGTACACTCCATAATATACTTGCTAAAAAATAACATACAGTTTTATTTTGTTAAGATCCAAGGCCTCCATATTGTTCAAAAGTATAATTTATCTTGGTTATAGTTTCCTTAAATTCACATACTATATTTTGAATATTTTTTTTTTACTTTTATCTATTTGTTCTTCAGTATATCTGAATAAAGTGGACTACATTTCATTTTGACTCTGGAAATTGTATATATATAATATTAAAAACTTCTTTCCAAAATGTTTGTATTTTTGAAAACAGCCAAATCGTATGTTTTAAATCTCATTGTTTTCCACAATTTTTTCCAGTCAATGTATTTTGTTGCTTTTCCCATTTTGTTAAGTTTAACTGTGTATATTTTTTATAATAATTTCAATTCACAGTATCCGCCAACGCAGAGCGAGTGTGTACATATATTAATCTACACACAAAAACATACAGACCCAGAATATGCACAATCTTTAGAGAAACGGTACAATAACAATATTAGTTTTGTGTGTATGCGTTCAGGTTTTACCGAATGTGGTAACAGAATTTTTTTTTCTCCATAAAATGTACTTGAGAAATTAATTGTTAATGGCAGCTAAAAAAGTTACACCCCAGAGCACTTTACTTATGTCTTTAGTGATTACATAAAATTAGTAATTGGAAATTTTATAGCAACCTCTTTACATACAGAGAGAGACTAAAGTTCCCTTTTCTCATGATAGCTTTATGCCACAGATTGTGAAATTTGAAATGAGTTTGATAACTTGGTAAAAAGTCTCATCTTGACACAAAGTGCTAATCGATTGAAGCTATAAATGTTTCATCAGCAAAAATGTATCCTAAATATTGACTGTTTATGTGATAGTCTTTACCACAAGATTAAGAGGAAAGAAGTAAGCATTAGGCAGTGGCTATGAACAGAAGTGACCCTTTAGTTGCTGTATGAGCTGGTTTTCTAAACAGAGCATGACGTAAGTGGCTCCAATTTAGGAGAAACTAGATGATGGGCAGACAATAACAATGGCCCACTGGGGTCTACATTATTCTGTGCTATGTGTTTGTCATAGCCAGTGCTGCAAGAGTTTGTCGTTTTGGGGAAATCAGAAGGTATTATAGTCAGTCTTAACTTTGACTAAGGGACAGTATACCTAGCAAATCTAGACCTTGTTATCACTAATGCTTACCTGTCCTGTAAATAAATATTTATCTTTGTTGCTTATCTCAGCCAGCATATATACATTGGCATTTACAGGTAGCAATTATTTATATGAAATCATTTTAAAGAATGTACTTCTATTTTATTTAACAATACTTTTCTTCCCACAATAACTGGTTGCATGGTAACTGCAACATAGAGTTTGCGTATGGATAAGAGGCAACAGACCAACCTGTGCCAATTCTAACAACTTTGTAAATAACAAGGCATAAGAGAAAACACATAATTGATTTATGCTTATCAAAAGAATTACAATTTCCTCTAATCTACTGCTTCTACTGGGAGTCTGTTTCTATTTTGACAACGCTATTTTCAAATAAAAGCCTTGCTGTTCTTGGAGATGGTGGTGAGACATGCTGGTCATGTGAGAAGGATTCACATTAGGTTTCAAATAGAAGAATGTACACAGTGGGGCATGATTATATCACCTCAAACCAAGACGGTAACGTCAAAGTAAATTATGCCAACAAGTAATAAGGATCATGAAGATTAGGGCCAGCTGAAACCTATGGTTTGGATGTGTCCCAACTTGCAAGGAGCAAGTTTGTACATAAAATGCACCTTAGGTCAATACTGAGAATCCTATATTGTGGCAGGATGAGTAGAAATAGGCTCTATATTTATTTTCTCATTTTGTTTGTTTTCTCTGAATTACTTTTATTTAGTTGCAGATACTCGAGTATACCGCTAGTTTTTTATGTTCTCATTTCAACCAATAATTGGAGGATCACAATATATTCAAGATACAGCCGTACTAAATTCTGGTGAACTGGTTCCCTGCTGTTCTTATTGTTAAATAAAGTTTATAGTCTTCCCATAGATGCAGGAACAAAAGGCTCCTTGCTGTCATGTCTTTATTAGAGTGCATCCTGTTGTTGCAGCCAGTGCACTGAGTGATACAATTACCACAGGCTGCGGCCATTATGTTGTGAGTCCTGCAGGGGCGGGATCAGGTGGGAATGGGAGTGTCTCAAGCATACAGTACATATAATATTATATATATGTATATAAATGTGACATTAACCATAATATTCTGTTGCATATACTTGTTAAATTGAATATTAAAGCATTTATGCACCATTTGGGGTGCTTTTGGAACAGGATTCAGCACATATTTTTTCTACAATTCCGTAAATTTTAATCTTTGCGTTATTTTCGCGTCTTGCACTTTTTACCCATTCACCTACCAAATTTGTAACACTCGCAGTATATTTGGGTGGCGCTATATTCGAGTATCTACAGTAGTGACAAGGAAATGTTCAGCCATATTGCAGTAAAGATGGTACGGAAAAACAGTGTTTGCATAATAAATAAAAAAACTCCTATTCTTCATTTACTTCACAGTTTACCTTTGCTACTACCTTTGTATCATGACGTTACAAATATATAGTGTAGTGTAGTACTTCTATCTTATGAATATTTTTCTATCTTTTGACTTGTAAAAATAAAACTGGTCTATAACCTTGACCTTAATCCCATTAAAATTCCTGACCCTAGCAATAGAAGCGGGTGTTCCGTTTCACTGTATTTGTAATTTACTGTATATTTGGTTCAATATCTAAGGCCTCGTCTATGGAACCAGCTCATTAAACATTAGGGGCCTCATTCTATTATCGGCCGTAGGAGATGCGGGGCCGCAAGGACCGGCCGCAAGCTATTCGCCTATTCTATTCCCTTCCGGCCGGGGATTCCGGCAGGCTTGCGGCCGGCGCTTTGCTATCCCTTGCGGCCGCACGCGCCGGAGGAAAGACTTTGATCTTAAACGTTCGCAAGAGTTTCGGCCGTAAGAAAATCCTGGTTGCTATTCAATTGCTCCGGGAACCCTCTCTGCAAGGCTAAAACCGAGCCGCAGCTTACTTGCAGCAAAAAGGTCTCGCAGGCACACAATTAAGCACATTTTAAAGCCATAATAAAGCCATCCTGCACTCTGAGGAGACTATAAAGTGATTGTAGGTGTTAGCATTAATAGCACAACATTCCCCTACACTCAAATCCGTAAATACATTTTATTTTAATTTATATCAAATATCCATGTAAAAAGTCCAGAGTGCTTGGAGCACCTCAGACCCGCCCACGCTGCGGCCGTAAAATAAACAGTTAATGTAATCTCGGATTTGGGCTGATGTGCAAGCTTGAGAGGGGGTTGCTATTAATCCTCATGTCCCCCATTATGATCCCTAGTATTTACAGAGCTTTACAGTGCCGTCTTGAATTTATTTTTCCATTTAAAGATTTCTGAGCTTACGGCCGATTGCAAGATATGCGGCCGGCCGTAAGGGGATAGCCTTGCGGCACCGTATAATTGAATCGCAAGGTAACGGGAGCCCGCAAGGAATCGCTGCCTTGCGGCTGATTTACGGCCGATAATAGAATGAGGCCCTAGGTAAGTGCAAAACAGAAGAAAAAGTAATATGTATTAAAATTGTCAAATCCATATAAGACAATTGCCTACAAATTATCAGCCTTATTAAATTGCGATTCGGACAATTCTAAAGGGCTCTATATAAGCACAGAGCATATTTTTTTACAGAAGTTTTTAGTTTGTGAAGACCTTGCTTTTGGATAGAATTACACTAACTAAAAACTTCTGTAAATAAAATATGCTATGTGCTTATATAGAGCCCTTTAGAATTGTCTGAATCACAATTTAATAAGGCTGTATATCATATAATTATAATAGTTATATTGTTGTTTTGAGGACATGGTAGTGCACATATAGCCCTAATATTCTATTTCTAGCCAAAAAAGTATTCATTAAAAGAAAGATAGCATGCAAACTTCTTTTGGATTTCCTAGGAAAATGGTATGTATATTCTCTTTTTGAAGAGCTCTTGTGTACTCTAACTTTGTTTTTTGTTTATGCAAATGACCCCTAGGGATTAGTCTCCCTAAGGGTGATGGGGGACTCAAGACATTGACCCCTACTTGCTGTGCCTTAGGGAGTTCAGCTGCACCTCACTGACGAGGCCCAATGAAGGCCGAAACATTCGTCTGGGATTTGCTGTTTCTCTTGTTCAGGGTACAATTGCCTGGTATTTCGGACCAATGGGACCAGACTGATATACTACAGGATATTTTTCCCTGTGAAGGGCACAAGTGAGCTAAAATAGGTTGCTCTTATCATGTTATGAAATATTAGAAATTAACCTAGTAACATAGTAATTGAGGTTGAAAAAAGGCTATTGATCCATACATTTCAACATTTGTATAGCTCCTTTGATCCTTGAAAGTTTTATCCAAAGAAAACTCAATTGAAACATTGGTAACTGTTTCATAAGGGGGAAAAAATTCTTCTTGATTCCCAATAGTAGCAGTTTGATCAATTTCCCTCCTATAATCCAATCCTTTTTCCAAGAATACATCAACCCCTTTTTAAAATTACAGTAAATCTGCTGTCACAACCTCCTTTGGTAGTGATGAAAGTGAAATGAAGAAATGCTGATTTTCAACAATTGTCTAAAGGTTGGGTCTCTCCATAGTTCCTGCTGAAAATCTCCTATTAGGTACAGATTAGTTCAGCAGAACATTGCACAGACACACTGTCACATAAGGGTGGATTACCAGTATTTGATCACTTCTGAGTGAGAAGCATTTCTTATAGACTGGTTCCTATACTAATAAAAGGGTGAGATACGGTTTACAGTTCTCAAAAGCACTATTATTTCATTTAATACGGACAGATGAGCGTTTGCAAGACCCTTGTCCCCACTTAGTACACATCTGGCATCAGTAATTAATTGTACAGAAAGACATTTACATTATAAGACCCATTATACGCATTTTAAACTATCTGAAATCATATGTATAATAGGAAAGCACTGCTTTGTGTAATGTGAGACATTATTTACATGTATCACCTTTAGTTTACTTGTTTCATGATAATTGTGACAAGTATACTTTAGAGGAACAGCTAAATATTATTCCCAGATGAGTTGACAGAGATCTAGATTCCCTAAGGAACCAACTTGCAGCAACATATTACACTATACTATGGACAGGCCAGACACTACATGCAGTCCCTCCCAGAAGACAAAATGTGAAGAATAGAGCTCATATGCTGGACAAATATTTTGCAGATTACAAAAAAAAGCCCATTTACACCTCTTTTACATACAAGATGTTGCCTCGTATACAATATTAACAAGGACAAGGACCTCAACACACAACATACTGCCAACATACAGAGCCATCATCTTAACAACAGAGAGAGACAGTTTTCATTCCGACGCCATGAACAAATGCCCTAAATACCATAAACCACAAGCTAACTTAAAGCAGTGCTATAGGATTGCAGAAAAAAATGCAAGATTTTGGGTAAAGTGTCTAACCTGGTAGATAGCATCAAAGGTACATCCTTAAGTAGTACACCCTAATATCTCATACTAGGCATACAAGAGGGATGTCCCAAAATGTACAAGCAAACAATGCTACATATTACTATTACAACACTAGCCAAAAAAATATATCCTCTTAATGTGGGCAAAGCCCAAAATACCAACAATCAAACTACTAGTGAAACAATTAAGCTACCTATTGATGGTAGAAAGAATGGTGTCGTAACTGACAAAAAGCAAACCCCTTTTCCAAAAGTAGCATGCCTTTATCGGAACAAAACTCTTTGTTACCCTTTTAAATCTACAGATCGTTGGGCAGAACAACAACTAAAGGCCAAATGGCCATGAACCCTTAATTCATAATCATTATTGTCAGCTAACTCCTAACTGAAAGCAACAAAACTACAATGGGTAATCTGAACAGATCTGGAATTAAGCTGGTATTCTGGTGCAATATATAGCAAATACACTGGCAGTAGCGTATAGGTTTTGTGGAACAAGAAAATGCACAGTTCCTACTACCAAAACCTGCAAACTACCAAGAACAATATCTACCACACCCATAGTCATATGTCATAAATGTATTCACCTCTTAAATAGAAATAATAAGCATAGTATCCAGATTGTAATCAGGATAGTATCACTCCCAATTGTAACCCCTGAGGCTGTATTATTGTAATACTTTGTTAGAGTTCATATATTTTCTCTCAATAAAATAAACTTAAGAAAAGACGATGAAAAAAGAATAAAGAAAAGTTAAAAAAATAAATCTCATTTCATCATTATCATTGTAGTTATTTTAAATAATTGGTTACATGGAAACTCCATACTCTGTATTTAGAAACTTGATTACATATCTTGTTATAGAGAACATATTTAAATAAGATATTTGTTCCTGTTAGTCTTTGAAAATTAATCTTTATTCTATTGCTGCCAGAAAGCTGACGGTTTGCAGTATGGGTTTCTATCAGACAATGACTTCAACATATCTGCAGATTCATTTTGTATTATGTTACCAGAAATATGTGGATCCTAGTTTACCTTGCCAGTGAATATTGCTTTGATATTTCTATACTAAAAAGAGAGCATTTTAAACAACCAAGCATAATTTATTTTATTAATTTCCTTGCCAGTGCTCAGGGAGGAGGGGTGATGCAAATTAACCCAAATTGCAGAATAATGCATTCTGTTACCATCTGTGATCTTTTTAGGAACCAATCAGATGTGACCTTTTTTATCTATAAAAGCTACTATCCCCAAAGAAAAGATTTTAG
This sequence comes from Discoglossus pictus, assembly GCA_027410445.1. NCBI lineage: Eukaryota > Metazoa > Chordata > Amphibia > Anura > Alytidae > Discoglossus > Discoglossus pictus. The sequence continues at coordinate 340,533,443 of CM050165.1, read as the reverse complement.
GAAGAGTTGACACTTGGTAATATCAAGGTCAAATGTAGCACAATGAAAGCTGTCAACAAGTCAGGCTTGAGAAATTAAATCTGAACAGGACCTGGCAGTATAGAAAGGATAGGATGGAGGAACAAGTTTGAAGTATTTCAGAAATGTCAGAAATGCTGAACAAATCGAGATATTTCATACAAAAATGCTGCAAAATATGGAATATGTTATAGAAGAAAAGTTTAGTACGATGCAAGGTTATAATAAAAAACAACTCCTTATATGTACTTTGTATATGTGAGTGGTATGTGCAAACTATTAAAATAACTTTCAACTCAAAAAAATTCTATCAGAAGATACACAAAGCAAAAAAGAATCCTGTAAAACGTACTGACTCATACTAATGGTAGTTTGCACTGAACTCTCTAGCTGTAACGTGCACTCGCAGCCTGCTCATAGGGGTCTCTGAGTCTGAATCTACAGAATATTATCCAGTAACGTAAGCACAATTGCTAGGATGATTACCAGGTGTGAAACCCATATTATATTTTCATCAATATCATAGGCTAATGAATATAATTTAGGGATCCATTAAAACATAATTGTTATGGATCACCTTTTTAACTTTCAAGCTGTAAAAACGTTCAAGTTTATTGTGATGAAAAAAAGTTGATCTTTTGTGAGAAAACATGGTGAAAACATCTAATTTTCTCATCATATTTAATCTTGAGTTCTACCCATCTTTTATAAATTGCTTAGCATTTGTGTACCACTTCCCCCCGTCTTTCTCATTGCTTCACAGTTCTGCATTCTGAAGGTACATCTCTGCCACCAGAGTTAAGCAATGTGTGAAATAGTAAGAATTTCATTCTAAAAATTAGGTGAAAAAAAATTAGGTGAAAAACAGACAATTTCTTAAAAATATCAGCTTTTTAGAAAATAAATATGGATAAAATGTAACACATATGTATTAATTTAACAAATAAAATAGTACATACTGTACAGCAGTTTAAGAAAAATGTTTTTATTTCTTTCCAGCTTACTTTTTAACTTTCAGCAGATTTTTCGTTCCCCAACCACAAGCACTCTCTATCCACCACAACCCTGATTTTACATACAATGCATAGCTTCCCTCACCAATTCCATCAATTTCACATATCTCTTTTAAATGGATGGTGCAGTAAGATGTAGAGGTACCATGGCAAAACTTGACCAAACCCAGTTAGGTATTCAATAAAGTTGGCCTCTGGCACATCTGAAGAACTTTGCAGCATGAGGATATATTTGTGCTGATATTCTTTGTTTCTCCGGTGGTTCTCTCTTATGGAACAATTTGTTTTATTTCTTCCAAGTATTCTTTTAGCATGCTGGTACATGACTGATTAAAAGAGACACATTATAGTGAAACCTAAAGGATAAAGCGAGCAGTTCTGGAGTTGAAATAACATGGTATCCTCCATCATAGGTTTTACATTTGACACAAAGGCATCCTGGGGCTTGTCATCATAGAGGTAAGCATGCTGATTAGCTGTTGGCCCATCACTATGCAAATATAAATAATGACATAATTACATGGGTAAACTTGATGTCTGGTGTGACGATCCATGGGTAGGGGCTACTACTGCCCAGGGCCACCTGCTATAGACTAGAGGTTAACTACCCACAAGGACCGTTGGGTTCTTGGAAATCTTGGCACCACTGATATCTGGCTTTTGTATCAGTCAGGGTCTTTCTATCAGGAATTGGCACTTCCAGGAGTCTCAATAACCTTCCTGCGGTAGTGCCCAGGACAAGTTACTTGCCCGGAGAAATTATTATGATCAGTATCGCAGTCACCAGGAGCAAATAGGAGAACATACAATTTATAAATGTCTCAGCCGTTAACTGATTAATTTTTGGAAAGTCAACAATATTTATAGGTGTTAGATACGGGGGGGGGGGGGGGGTATACAACATAACAATGGCAGGGAGTGGCAGACAAATATGGAAGCCAAGCAGTCTGTCCTTTATGGTAGCTCAATGGGATCAATCCAGGAACAGGAAAAGGGGTCCATAACATCTGGTAATAGCAGCCACTTCTCAGCAACCCTCTCCCTTTTTCTTCACAACATCTGGGATACCAATCCTCAGGGTTCAAGGTAGCAATACAGCCCAACCCCAGCTCCTTTTCCTTCAATAACTCACCCCAAATTGCAGACATCATTCTTGGGGACACATCAGAGGTCTTGGGAACTAGGATCTCATTCAGTGGCATATTGCTACCCAATTGGCAAGAGGCAGGTAGTGGCTCAGGTGTATCCCATCAAGGGAGCAGCTCAGGCGTTGGTAAGAAAGCACTTCCCCGCCAGCACAGTCTCCTTAGGGTCAGTTGTCAAGGCAGGGTTGGGAAAAACTGAGTAGGTTTCAGGATTAGGGTCTCTGGATGGAGACCCTTTCCTGACTGAGGCTCACGCGGGGCAGCATACTTCACTGGGGTAGGAAGCTCCTTAGGGTAAGTATGCTCAGGGGCTGGTATGGTTGGGATCACCTCTGCGGCAAGGGTACGCTGTGTCAGGTCCTCTGGTACCGTGGGCTGCTTGCCCACATCCTTTATTTCTGGGGCTGCCTGGACTGAAGCAATTCCCACCAGCCCTGCTGGCAATTCTGGAGGGCTTGGGAGTGGAGCCCAAACTTGCTCTTTCCTCAGGTTCTCAGGGCCAGTGCCCTCACCTGAAGAGATTCAGGGTCTCTGGAGTTGCCCCTCTCCTGATAGCCTCATGCCCCGATCTGGCATCACACTTTCCCTGACTGTCAGCCTTGGCATCTCCACCTGTTGCCTGTCCTGAACCACAGGGCACTGATGTTCAACAGTCCATGGGTAGTTGGGCAGACTCTAATGGCTTGCGTCCTCTTCTGCCAACTGCAAATCTCCAGCTCCTCACCCTTTGTTTAGTGGCTTGAACTTCCATGGTTTTTGGCCATCTCCCAGTGGTTGTTGCTGCTTAACACTGCTCTCCTGTCTTGCATCTACCAGGGACTGGTCTTTTCTCCTGGCCTCCCTATCCTGGTGAGTTCTCAGCAGTCCGTCTGACCTAACCTGTTCTGTAGCGGTCAGATCTCTAGGTACCTTGTGGTTTCCTTCTTGCATCTTATAGGGGTGTTGTCAACAGTCCATTTCCTCTGGCAGTGTATCATCTGCTAGTTCAGCTGGGGAAGCATGGGGTAACTTTTTTCAACTCCTTTTCCCTGATGGACCAATGGTTTTAGCAATCTTTCTTCTGCTGTCCCTGGGTCTATTTCCACATCTTTTGGCATCCTGCCAATAGAATTTTCCAGCTTTCTGCAGTTCCAAGGCCAAACTTTGGATTTCCCTGCAGCACATCCGGGAGCCCTTCCACAGTCAAAGCCTGTAGTAGGATGGCCATTGTGATACAGTAGCCAGAAACATCATGTCATCATACTGACCTTCTAAATCAAGCTCCATCCACAGCAGATCCTCAAGCCGCTCTGCTAGCTCCTCACCCTGCTGAAACCCCAGGGAAGCCATCCGTTGATTCAGAAGAGTTGTTCTCCAATCCCATTCTGTGGCAAGCCGTTGCTTGTACATCTAGATCCAGTACATCGCTGATAGGTTTCTTCATCCCGCCAAGCCTCCGAAAAAACTGGACTTCAATCTTGCATAGGTAACCATACGCCATACTTCACCTGCTGGTTAAAGCACCAAGATGCCTCCTCTTTGACGATCCAGGGGTAGGGCTATTACTGCGCTGGGCCACCTGCAATAGACTACAGGTGAACTACCCCAATATCGTTGAGTTCTTGAAAATCTCGGCACCAGCACCCTGATATCTGACTTCTATATCAGTCAGGGACTCTTCATCAGGAAGGACCTTTTCTAGGAGTCTTAGTAACCTTCCTGTGGTAGTGACCACGATAAGTTACTTGCAGGGTGGAGATAGGATCAGTACTGCAGTCACCAGGAGCAAATAAGAGAACATACCATTTCTATATAGCTACTCTAATGTATGGAAAGCTCATCTCGGGTTGCCCTGGATCTCCTAATCAATTGGAGAGATGATTCATCAGGTAGGACATACTTCCCTTACCAATGAGCTTGGTAATGAACAAAGCAGAATCTCAGCTATCCATCTATTATGCACACTAAGATAGACATAATGGCTCAATCCCAGTTCTAAATTATGTGAACTATACATGGCTGGACCCCCAACAATTTCGTTGACTTAAAGGAAATTAAATAACGGAAATTTATACATTTTAGGGAAGTAAATCATGGGCACTGTAGAAAGGTTGTCTTGGAGTGTATTTGAGACAAGAGTTGAGACATAAGGAAGTGCTAAGGGATTTAAAAGTAAGGTTTTGTCCTTTAGTTATTTTTATAAGACAAATAGGCATGTGTAGGGGCTGGCAGAGGAGAGCAACAGATGATGAGCAATGGGTGATATGAATGAGCCTGGCAGAAGAGTTCAGTTTATATTGGAGCGGGGATATAAATATATGTGTGTCCTTGATTTAAAGGGATATGTAAGTGAGCTGGCTTTAAAATGTTTCCTAATAAACAGCTACTGATTAGTAAATAAATATATATTATATTGAAACGTTGAATGTACTTATATGCATTTATATGCTACATACTGATATCTGGATGTGCACACCCCTAGGAAGCTTACATACCCTGCAGGGTACAGTGTGTGACCTTTAAAGGAAATGATGGTTCCTGGTTTCACAGCTGAAATTGCCCATAAATAGACAGGCAGAGAGAAAAAAAACAGACAGCAACTGCCAGATTGTGATACAAATGTTTCAGTCTTTACTTCCTCCTGATTGACCACATTTTGCAACAAAATGTTTTCATACATTACTAATTCTCCTCTTTCAGATGCACTCATAATTCAGCTCACTTACATATACCTTTAATGTACTCTTTCTATATGAATGTTGGATACATATCAGTATAGGTCCCATTTTTTTATAGTTACATTGTTTTCTTCCTTTTCATGGTTCATCTATATCCTACACCATGCGGGGGATATATGTAAAGTGTATATATGTATAGTGAATCTGCTTTGTACATAATTTCTTTACAGGTGATCTGATCATTGAGAAAGCCACGAACCAGAGTGGTTAATGCTTCTGATCAGTTTTTATATATATTTTTATAGAACACCACATTTATGAAATAAATTGATATCCCTTATTTACACATGTCATCAATGCATCAAGAGAGATACTTGATAGCAACAGTCACATAGAGTCAATTTCATTTACAGCGACATTGTAAAGACTCAATTTCCAAAAAACAGTACAATATTATAACCCACATTCCAGATGTCTATACATATATTTTCAAAATCACACCTTGGAACTCAAAGTCGACTACGCGATGACTATTGATCAAAGAGTACCAGACGAACAGTACAGATGAGTTGGGAAATTTAATATACCTCATGTAGGTATTCAAAGGTTAGAGTTAAAGCTTGATTTGTATATAAACGTGGTATTGGATTATTGTACTTTTGTTATCTGCACTAGGTACTGGTGAGCTATCTCTCCCCCACCCCTTCTCTTTTGGGGATATAAGGCTGGTAGACATTATAATAGTGAGGATGAAATGTATTCATTATACTCTTCAATGGTCAAATGAAACACAATAGAACACAGTGACATATATATGTAACAGTGTAAAAGCACATCTTGCTATTCAATAATTATATTATGATATGGCACAGCAAATTATAGCATTAGCAAATCAAAAGAAGTAAAATACTTTTTGGATAATTTAAAGCGAACAGTTTGTAGAAAATATTATACAGGTATGTTCCTTTTTACACAAAATCATCCAACTTCTGACTTCTAACTTTTTTATTACAAATGTATCACAGTTTATATACTGTGTATGTTTTTTTCTTGTCCGAATCACCAAAGCTATTTAAGAAATATAATATAACATTAAGTCCATGCTATCAATTAATGTAGAATCAAGCTCTACCGTATATTGCTTCCTTTTGTTGTGTGTCAAGACCATTTCTAGCCTTACACTAACCGTAAGACTGCTTCAATTTGAAGTACTGACTCTGTAAACAGAAGTTATAACTGATAAGCCTTGCATTTGTGTTTCTAATTTCCTTCCATGATACCAATAAGTCAATCCTAAACCTATTTTGAAATATAAAATATTTTAGGATTATTAAATCCTATATAAATGCAATGAACCAGAAAACATGGATGGTGTGTAATGTAATTACAAGAATTATTGGTGCTTTTCTAAGTAATTAATTGACAAAGTTTTACAACATATCAACTTACCACCAACATTAATTGATTTAAAGTGCTCCCTAGGTTCAAATCTTACATCAAAAGAAGCAACTTTCATGCTGTTCAAATTGGCAAGTGCCAAACAGATTGTTTCTAGGTACAGGTTAGGGAATGTGCTAATAGATCATCTTTTTAATGAGTACTTAGGAGCTAAGGTAAGGTTTTAGGAGCTCACTCTGTAAGGCCTCTTGAATGATGCTGACATACCTCTGGCTACTGATTTTATCACATTGAAACTAAGTGGATCAACCTGCATCTCTGCCTGGAGTCTTCCTCCACAGAAAATAAAGAAGTAGGATTCTGGGCAATTGGGGAGAAGAAACTGAAAGATTGAGAGAAAAAAATTAGAGGCGATAATGAGAGACTACAGCATCAATTGTGTTTATGAGACTTCTACCCTTTAAGTGCTTCTTCCCTTGCTTTACAGAGGTCTCACATATGGCATATACAGTAGAAAGGATGTTTGACTATACTAATGGTGGGAAACAACAGATTTTCTAGAGGCTTAATATGGCTCTCAAAGGCTTCTCCAGCCACCCGGTTCTGTTTTCTGTACATCCAATAGACCAGCACAAGTTGTTAGTCATTAGCTGGTCATGATTGCTGCTACGTTATAAGCACTGAATATTACTGTTCCTACTATCTTTGGACAGAGCTGCCATGTTACATAAAAATAAGACATGACTTTTTGACTGATGTTTGTCTCTAAGTCTCTACTCCAATGCCTGGAGTTCTAAAATGGCACTGAACCCTCCATAATATCTATAACAATGTTTCTGCTTCATCAGAATAGAAAAATAGTCATGTTTCACATACTAAGCTACATAAAATGGAATGTTGGGTACAATGGGTAAATTTAATTCTGTATAAAAGTCTACCATGCCCATAAGTAATTTTTCTTTACTAATGGCAGTTCTAATTGGTTCACACTTTATACAATAAAGAAATATGCTCTATAAAAGTTTCTAATAAAAGTCTAAACAGCTTTGAGAAATAGCTCTGTGAGAAGCCTGTACAATGTTTTCAGATCACTGTGACTTTGCACTGGGGAAGGATAAATAGTTTAGGGACAGACTGTGTGTAATAAGACTCATGGATTAAGATCTCAGACATAATAAGACGGAAAGGGAATTTAGTCCAATGTGGTGGATTCAGAATAATAGGCTCATTTAGTCTCTTAATGCTTCTATATATCTGGGATTGCATGAACCTAATACAATTTAAATCAGGGACTAGTGGCTTTGGAAAATAAAATAATGTAATATAATTTATCAGCTAACACACATTAAACATAGATCTGCGACCAAGAAAAATACAAAAAATTTAGCAGATTTCCCAACTTATAATGTATTAAAAAAATAGATTTTCATACATTTTGGTAAAATTGTAATTAATGTGGTAAAATTGGCCTGAACACAACAATAATCAACCAGCATGAAGTGCCCTTTTAGATTATACTAATTTTTGTAGGTCAGTTGTTAATTTTAAAATTGGCCTTGAGATATGGTAGTAATATTGGAATATACTTTTTAGCAATTGTAATACCCTAGTGACTCCAAACCATGAACCTGTACAGATATAAGTTTCAAATCTGATGGGGTATTTTATAGTACACCTGCACAATGCAGAATACACAATACAGGACACATGTTCGTTGACTCCAGAAGGCAGATTATTCATTGAAAATCTTGAATGAAAATTAATCAAGGCAAGAAATTTTCAGTAAAGAAAAATGGTAATACTATAAGGCAACCATTCTATGGCTCCCATAAGAAGAAAAAAATGAAATTAAATAACTACCAAGCTACCCCATCACACCATCATATCAATCTAACCTGTGAGAAATGCCATCCAAGTGCTCAAAATGTCCATAATATACGAAGCCCAAAGTACCCTTCATATAACTGTTTTAAAAATCGCTATCATATGGCTCCTGTATCAATATGCAATCTCACTGAAGTTAACTCAGAAGTCTCTCCCAGGGCCAGGGGATTCCTCTCAATACCTACTACACCATATGAGCCTGTATATTCTCCAGGTTTCCCCCTTAATACCCCTACCACCATATGAGCTGGGTATCCCCTGGGATTTCCCCTTAATACACACCATCCCCTATGAGCCTATGCTTCCCCCAACTGAAGTATAACAACTGGGGTCCTTATAGACCACCATGGCACATAAATACAATCTGTTACCATGGGGTCCTTAAAGACCCTCATGGTTATACTTTAGTTTGGGGAAATCTGAAGGATAAAAAAGGATCATAGGGGTAGTGGGTATTAAATGGGAAACCTGGGAAATACCCAGCTCATAGCAGTTAGCAGATATTAAGGGGGAATCGCAGGGAATAACCAACTCATAGGGAGTAGCGAGTATTAAGGAAGAATTCCAGGGGATAACCAGCTCATTGTGTTTGTGGAAATTGAGAAACTGAATAGTGATTTGCAATTTTAGCCTTGCGAAAGTGAAAGATCAAAGGCTTCTGGAGGCTGTAAGTTATGAGTTTAACCATCACCATTTTTTCAAGCCTGGAACTCGGAAGCTGCTTGGAGCCCGCAAAAAGACGCCAATTGAATAGCAAATTAGCTTGCAACCTCACTTACGGACTCCTGGATCTCCCGAAAGCTCAATTGAATGTAGGCCTTTGTTTTTTGACAAGAATACTGCAGTTTTATGTATTACAGTAAGCTACATTTATGTATTTATTATACACTTTACAAGAAATACTTTATAATGAATGAGACCAAGTACACAAGATGTTTAGAGAAACCAATTTAATGACTCAAAAAGATCACTGTGGTTTTACTGAATGAAAAGGAGCAGTGGAGCTTTACTTATTGAATAGGAGCTGTGGAGCTTTTAGCCATCTCTGTTTTACCCTGAATGCTGCTTCTTTACTGTCTATAAAATACATACTTCTCTCTCTACTAATTTGGATGTGACATTGAATAAAGCAGGCTTTTAGAGAGATAATATTTTCATTTTATACAGAGTAAACATGCAACTATCAAAGTAAAACTGAGATGGTTGAAAGCTCCACTTCAACTTTGTGTTCATGAAAGCTCCAGTGCTCATTTTCATTCAGTAAATAGTTCTCTATCTACTAACCTGCTACAAGTTTGTGTGATGAATTTGGATGTAAGAGTTCATCACATGGGCTTGTAAATGAATTAGTAGAAAGAGAAGTATTTACTGAATGAAAAAGAGCAGTGGAGCTTCATGGTCTTCATGCTTTACAAGAACATTGAGCAATACCTGTATACATAAGGCAACCAAAAGAGTTTGCATACAGTGTATACTGTAGGTATATTTCTCAACCAACTGCAAGTACCCCGTATTGTAGCTGCCTTACCATTATGAAAATGAAACTGGAACTGTTAAGCTAATCACTAAGATCTTGAATTTTAGAGCTTTCCTTATTACTATCTGTTTCATAATTGCATAGCTCATCTTGAATTTCTGATGCTGGTGGTGTAACATCTGGGATACTTGAAGATACTTGAAGATGAAGCCACAGGACATACAGTCTTCTTGGCAATTCTGTTTTATTACATCCAAACGCTGCTGTTGAAACCATTCCATCATCACTCAATCGTGATCAGTAGTCTTACCATCTTTCAATGTTTTTTTAAAGGTCATTTGCTTCTTAGAATCATTGTCTCTATAGAGTTTCAATAGTTTTTTCCTTTGCTTCTTGATGTCATAAACTGTTGATGAACCAATATTATAGATTTCACACAGCTTACTCATTGAAACACGACAGTCGAGTTTTTTCAGCAGTTATGGGCTATTTGCCACAACCATCACTGTCACTTGCAAGCCCTTAATGTGTACAAAATATAGTCTCAAAAGGTCAAATAGGCTCAGAAGGTCATATAGGCTCGGAAGGTCAAATTGGCTCAGAATGTCCTTCTTTTAGGTTAAAGAGGTCAAATAGGCTAAAGAATGTCATTATTTTAGACTCAGAAGGTCAAATAGGCTCAGAATGTCCTCCTTTTAGGCTCAGGAGATCAAATAGGCTCAGAAGGTTATATAGGCTCAGAAGGTTATATAGATTCAGAAGATCAAATAGGCTCAGAAGGTCCTCTTTTTAGGATCAGGAAGTCAAATAGGCTTGGAATGTCCTCTTTTTAGGCTCAAGAAGTCAGGTAGGCTCAGAATGTCCTCCTTTTAGAGTCACGATGTAAAATAGGCTTAGAATGTTCTTTTTTAGACTCTAGAGGTCAAATAGGGTCAGAATGTCTAGCTTTTAAGATCAAGAGGTCAATTAGGGTCAGTATAGTAGAATAGTAGAAGAAGTCAAGTACAAGCCAAGGGTCAGGATACCATAAAGGACAGTAGTTAAGAATGTATCCGAGGTCACAGTGGATCAGGAAAACAAAATAATGCAGAAACGACCTAGATGCAGAACGGGGCAAATCAACTGAGCACCTTTGTTAAATAGGGGCAACTTGGGCATGGGCCATGTCATGAGATGGAGACAGTGTGTGTGTATTAATATGTGTGTATGTGTATATATATGTATATACACTCCAGGCTCACACCTATATGTACATGCATGCTCCCAATTGTAGCTCATATGATGTCAGCTTTTATTCCATAAACATATATGTGTCAGCAGGAAGTTATATATTCATATAGTTGTATAGAGTAGGGGGTCTATGTACACAGATGTTTGTCAGTAGGGAGGAGTATATACATTGAGTTGTGAGCTGGGAATCATTTATACATAGGTATGAAAATAGAGGTAAACATAAATAAAAGTATACACACATATATATGGCAGAACAGACCTTCTCCTAACCCCTCTGTTTTCAAACAGTTACACGCCCATGAGATGGGAGCAGGAAATTTAGCGACAAATAGCACAGACAGCGTTTATGGAAACTACCTAAAACACGTTTCTACCCCCAGAATTACATAATATTTAAATGTTTAATATCTATCAACATAAAGGAAAGATGGCTCAGGTTAAGACAAGTATTGCTAAATAGGGTGCTAATAGGGAAATAACAGAGAAATGAATGAACACTATATATACAAAAAATCCCTATATGTGCACACCTATTATTATTGAATCTCCTCAGGGACAAATATTAAAACTTCACTTTTATTAAATCTCTTAAAATAAAAAAATTAAATATTATCAGACGCAGGAATCAACTAATATTGCTTGGTTATAGGGAATTAAACACACAAGTGCTAATATAAAGTGCTAATGTTCTTATATATAAGAAACAAACCAGAATAAATTAATGTTGACATTGACAAAGAGCTTTCTTCTGTTAAATATACTTATTTTTACCATACCATTTGTTTAGTAAGATAGGCTGGTTGATTTTAGGGATTGAGCATCAGTAACTGGGTGTTGGTTCTTAGTCAGAAGGTGCGCTCTAGTTGTTAGATTGCTGGCCCACATTAATGGTTAAGGCAGTGAAAGATTAGTTATGTTGTTAGTTATCCTCTATGGCATGGGGTCCCCTGAGAGGCTGTTTATTGTAACGGGTTGTAGGTAAACACTACTGTCTTATGATGGTATATGTAACAAATTGATAAAGATCTGTGGCCTTTTATACAAGCCAATAAATAAAAAAGGTTAGTTCTATGGACATGATAATCCCCTCTAAGAGCAACCTTTTTTAGTTAATTTGTGCCCTTCACAGAGAGAAATGTCCTGTAGTATATCAGTCTGGTCACTCAATGGAGCAATTACAGTCCATAAATCCCCTTTAATTCTACTGTGAACAGGAGAATCAGAAACCCCTGACTTATAGTTCAGCCTTAGTTGGGTGAGGTGTAGCTTAACTCCCTAAGGGACAGTGAGCAACGGGTCCACATCTGGAGCCCCCTGTCCACCTTTGGGAGACAAAGACCAAGGGTTATTTGCATAAGTAACAACAAAAATAGAGGTGCTCATTCTGGGCTGGATCACTCTGTTGGGCACAAGTGAGGGAAAACAGGTTGCTCTCTGAGTGGGTTATTATTATGTCCACAGAACTAACCTACTAACGGCTGTATAAAAACACAATGAAAAGAATTACTGAACCCCAGTTGGACACCAGTCTAGAAGACCCCACCATCCAAAGCCTCCAAAACAACGTACTTTGAGGAAACTTTAAGACCATATAAGTAATTAAAATATTTGAAATTAAGATAATAATAAATTTTAATATCGAAGACACAAAGATTAATTGTCAGTCTGGGATTTCTGTCTCATATATCATATAATATAATGTTTTAATTTTTTAAATTATATCATTAGTTTCCATTTCCTAAAGGTTTTCATGTAGTTCATGTAATTTATTTATTAATCTGTCCATTCATTTTTTTTTTTTTTTGTCAGTATTGCTTACGACTTGGTAAAGGGAGCAGTCACTTCTCAAAGGCATATCTATTAAAATATACCAATTATCCATTAAAAATATATTATACATACATATTATTTAAAAAAAAAAGAAAAGAAAATGAATATAGGAATGAGACAACACTGCCACACACTACCCAGATACCAATCCCACTTGTAGTGTTTACATAGTCACAGGGCTTCCTTTTATCGTATAAACATCTTGCATTCTGAAGAAATATGTTTATAAAGCGAGTTTCTGTTGTATGTTAGTAACATAATCTTCCTTTTGTTCTCACTCTTTTACTAATCCAATTTGTGAGACAAGCTATTAACGCATAAGAAGTACAATGCCAGCACTGTGATGACCTGTTCTTTGGAGAGCTGTCTGGGATAAAATATCCATCCTTTCATTCATTTACCCTTGTTATTCTAAATAGAGCTAATCATTACACACATAACAGCAGAATACAAGGAGATATAGGGCTTTGGTATTGTTATCACTCATCATTTGTATTCTGAGCACAACATCTATAATGCTAGAAAATCCAATAAACATTAAAGGACCACAGACAATTAAAAATAACAAAAGCTGTGCAGATTTAGACAATCATTATTAATTTAAATATGTTGATAAAAGTATGGACTATGGACACTGGATTCTGAGCTCAAAGACAGGGCCCTGCATTTTTTGTAATGTGTTAATATTGTTTTCCTTGTACACAAGCATGTATAGCGGTATGGAATATGTTGTTGCGTTGCAAATAAATGATAATAATAATAATGGACACCAATGGTGTGCCTAACAACAGGAGCTAGATGTGTTCATTAGCATTGATCATTAATAAAATGAATATAATATATAAGGCCAAAAGGGGAGGCAGCTTTGTTTGAGACTTGCTGAGACTCCCTTGGAAACAAATGTATGGATGATTGTTTGTCCTGTTATCTAATCTGATTGTTTTAAAACCTATCCTTCAGTGAACCCCCTTCCCCACTTGGTGACCTCATATGGGAGGAGACAACCAGCCGGTACTGTAGTCTTTGAACATGAATTTAATTTAATTTATAAATTGCTGTTATAAATATTAATAAATAATAAACTGAAATTGTAGTAATGATCAATGTCACAGTTAATAAAAACTAATTGCGCTTTGGTCATTTAAGTAGGCTAGGGTGTTTATGGACTATGGTACATTTTATTCTTGATAAAAATATGTATTTACATATATTCATAAGCAAAACATATATATTCCAAATAACAATATGAGAAACAAAAATTAAAAATGTGAGAAACAATATAAGAAATGGATATTACAGTAAAATCCCAGTAATCCGGCACCTAACTAACCAGGACTCTCAAGCAACCGGCACCGGCATAATTTCCCCATTTTAAAGAAACTCCAGCTAAACCAGCATAACCAGCACTATCCGGCACAATTCGGCAGTTTGAGACTGCAAAAAAAAAAAAAAAAATTCTAATTGTTTTTTCTGGGTCTAAATGGCCCAGTTTATGTGCTAATGCCTTTTTAAAGGCATTTTGATGGGTTTGGGGGGGGGGGGGGGTTAAGGGTCGTTTAGACTCTTGATTAACCGGCAACTACACTTATCCGGCAATAGGGAGTCCCTGTGGGTGCCGGATAACGGGGGTTTTATTGTACATTTTTTCCTTTAAACAAATTAACTTGTCACGTTCAAAGTTAAGGTATTTATTATATCAAACCAGTCATATTAAATTATTGTAAATATGTTTTTAAGAAAAAAAAGATTACAGATGGATCCACCATACACTGGTGAAAGTTGAGTGTGTGTGTGTGAGGGGCATTTATCTTTCGGGAGATCTATGGTTGCATTCTTTGATATCAACATACTGCTTCTGGGCCAGTGAAGGGGAAAGGGTGTGATGTCAGTTCCAATCTTATCCTATAATTGAACAAAGGGCTTGGCCTTCTTCCTAGTCAATCCTCCCCCACCCCTCTCTTCTCTAATAACTAACCCCCCTTCCCCCCCATTCAGCCAGGATTCATGTACTCTGATATTCTCCCCAAATCTTTCATTTCCATGGCTTATACAGCTGCTAATATTGTTAGTTTGGTACATACTTGTAAAAACAAGCGTCACTTTTCTTGAACTGCAGTGGTCCTTTAATGGTTTCAGATATCTGCAATGTTAATTATATATTTTTAATCTAATAGCATCATTTGCATCTTATTTTGCATGATGTGTTTGCTAATTTGATTTCTCATATTCTAATAGTGTGAATGTAGCATGCATTAATGATTTTTTCTGGTTGTGTGATAGAAGGAAACATAACGTGATCACCAGAAGGAGGTAGGTGTGATGTGACGGCAATGTTTTGCTAGCTTGCAGTATAATGGGATGTTGCTCTCTAGTGGAGCAAATTAAATCTACAGCTGAATAAAAAAAAAAAAAAAGTTTTTTGTTTGTAAGGATGCAGCCAATTTACAGACACAAATAGTTTTTATAACAAAACTACATAGAAACTTAGATTTGATGATAGATAATAACAAAAGGCCCATGTATGCTGTCCGTTCAATCCGACTAAAATTTTGGCTTAATCAACCCTTCATTGAATTTGTCCTTCCCGCATCCAGTAAAAAGGCTATTTCATTAATCTATTATTCTGTACTGTAAAGAAGTACATTGACGCATTATCACTAAATCTTCCACCCACCAACTTCAAATCATCTCCTAACTTTTTTCCTTTTTCAGGGGACCGTCTCTCCTTTCAGGGAAAACCCCCATGTCCCTCTTAGCCTCCCAAAAGTCCTACATTCAATTTCAAAACTCTGTCCAGCCCTGACCACATCTCACTTTCGCTGATTCTCCCTATTGTTTTTTCTCAAAGTCTAGGAGAAATTTTGATACCTAGAGTGTCAGCTATTCAAAATGTATGTCTGTATGGATATTTAATGTGTGTACCTCTAAAATACAGTATACATATTGAGGGTGACAACACCTAATAACATATACTTTTTAGAGAATATATATTTCCCCCTGTTGCCATTTGACATTTTGGGAGGTATGGTCCATTACCACCTTGAAAGTCACTATCTTATACCCATCTCCTGTCGGTCCTATAACATATAAAATACATATTTTAACCTTATAGGTTTTGTATTTTAGGCCAGGCAGAAACTTAGTTGGAATACACTGAATTATCTTTTTAACTGCCTACCTCCTTCTGACGACATCTGCTTATGGATTGCACTACACTGACAAAGTTTTAGAGCACTGTTGAGAAACAAGATTCCTCTGGGCTATTTGGCTGCGAAGTAGGTCTTGACACTGTTGCAAAACTGCATTTTCCCCTTTTTTAACATTTCCCACAGTCACATAAACATATAACAGTAATTTTCTGAAGGTAAGAACCAAACAAACCATATATTTTGTCCATTTTATATACCAAAAACGTGTGTCTTAATTAATACTCAGAGCAGCCCAGACATGCTTGAATTTCCACATGTGTTTCCCCTAGCATGTCCATTGGTGGTTTCACCTATCTACTACCCTTTTTCTAAATAACATTTTCCCATTACCCCTAAATATGTTGATGCACATAATGCCCCCAAAAAGGAATAAAAGTGTAAATAACGTAAGTCTAAACCGGAGTATGGTATAACCTGTTAAAAGTATTCAGTTAAAAAGTTAGAATTACACAGTAGCCCTTGAGAAAAATGCTCATTTTGCAACCTAAGAGAGCGGAAGCATTAATTGTCAGTCTGTGTTGCCTCTCAAGCTGCTGTGGGAATATGACTCAGAGCTTGGCAAATTTCTCTTTTCCCTCCCTTTAATCTACTTACTTTAGAACAGGTAAATATGAAATATTTCGAATTATCTGTCAAAATGCATTATGCTCATTTTTTGACAATGTACTTACTCTCTGCAACTTTGACTCTACTTGAGTTTTTGTTAAATCAATCAAACTTGATTAAAGAATGTGAAATTAACTCAGTGTTATGTGTGAAGAAAACTATAATGCATTATATTTAATAATATAAGCACATAATAAACCTATGGAATAACATTAATTACACCTATGGATTAACATTAATTCAGATATTACAAATATCTCAGTTTTTAGAAAAATAGGTAATCTTAAAATAATAATATATATAGACACTAGTGATGTCGCAAACATAAAATTTTCGGTTCACGAACGGCGAACGCGAACCGCCGCAAATGTTCGCGAACCGGCGAACCCGGCAAACCGCCATAGACTTCAATGGGCAGGCGGATTTTAAAACCCACAGGGACTCTTTCGGGCAACAATAGTGATGCAAAAGTTGTTTTAAGGGGACTAACACCTGGACTGTGGCATGCCGGAGGGGGATCCATGTCAAAACTCCCACGGAAAATTACATAGTTGATGCAGAGTCTGGTTTTAATCCATAAAGGGCATAAATAACCTAACATCCCCCTCCATCATCATCCTCCCCTGTATCTCTTTACCCCCTCCCTCATCATCCTCCCCTGTGTCTCTTTCCCCCCTTCCTCATCATCCTCCCCTGTGTCTCATCCCACCTCCATCATCATCCTCCCACCTCCCTCATCATCCTCCCCTGTATCTCTTTACCCCCTCCCTCATCATCCTCCCCTGCGTCTCTTCCCCCCTCCATCATCATCCTCTCCTGTGTCTCTTTCCCCCCTCCCTCATCATCCTCCCACCTCCCTCATCATCCTCCCCTGTATCTCTTTACCCCCTCCCTCATCATCCTCCCCTGTGTCTCTTCCCCCCTCCATAATCATCCTCTCCTGTGTCTCTTTCCTTCTCCCTCATCATCCTCCCCTGTGTCTCTTTTCCCCCTCCCTCATCATCTTCCCCTGTGTATCTTCCCCTCCTCCCTCATCATCCTCCCCTGTGTCTCTTTATCCCCTCCCTCATCATCCTCCCCCTCCCTTGATGATTAGGGGGGGGGGGGGGAGAGACACAGGGATAAGTGTGAGGGGTGTTAGGGTAAGGGGTGTTAGGGATAATGGTGAGGGGGTTAAGTGTTAGGGTGAGGGGTGTTAGGGTTAAGTGTGAGGGGTGTTAGGGTGAGGGGTGTTAGGGATAAGTGTAAGGGGTGTTAGGGTGAGGCATGTTAGGAATAAGTGTGAGGGGTGTTAGGTCTTAGGGATAAGTGTGAGAATGTTAGGGTTAGGTGTTAAGTTGATGGGTGTTATGGATAAGTGTGAGGGGTGTTAGGGTTAGGTGTTAGGGTGAGGGGTGTTAGGGATAAGTGTGAGGGGTGTTAGGGTTAGGGTGAGGGGTGTTGGGGATAAGAGTTAGGGGAGTTAGGGTTAGGTGTTAGGGTGAGGGGTGTTAGGAATAAGTGTGAGGGGTGTTAGGGTTAGGGTGAGGGGTGTTGGGGATAAGTGTGAGGGGTGTTAGTGTTAGGTGTTAGGGTGAGGGGTGTTAGGGATAAGTGTAAGGGGTGTTAGGGTTAGGGTAAGGGGTGTTAGGGATAAGGGTGAGGGGGGTTGGTGTTAGGGTGAGGGGTGTTAGGGCTAAGTGTGAGGGGTGTTAGAGTGAGGGGTGTTAGGGATAAGTGTGAGGGGTGTTAGGGTTAGGGTGAGGGGTGTTAGGGATAAGTGTGAGGGGTGTTAGGGTTAGGGTAAGGGTTGTTAGGGATAAGTGTGAGGGGTGTTAGGGTTAGGGTGAGGGGTGTTAGGGATAAGTGTGAGGGGTGTTAGGGTTAGGGTGAGGGGTGTTAGGGATAAATGTGAGGGGTGTTAGGGTAAGGGTGAGGGGTGTTAGGGATAAGTGTGAGGGGTGTAATGTTAGGTGTTAGGGTGAGGAGTGTTAGGGATAAGTGTGAGGGGTGTTAGGGTAAGGGTGAGGGGAGTTAGGGATAAGTGTGAGGGGTGTTAGGGTTAGGTGTTAGTGTGAGGGGTGTTAGGGATAAGTGTGAGGGGTGTTAGGAATAAGTGTGAGGGGTGTTAGGGTTAGGGTGAGGGGTGTTGGGGATAAGTGTGAGGGGTGTTAGTGTTAGGTGTTAGGGTGAGGGGTGTTAGGGATAAGTGTAAGGGGTGTTAGGGTTAGGGTAAGGGGTGTTAGGGATAAGGGTGAGGGGGGTTGGTGTTAGGGTGAGGGGTGTTAGGGCTAAGTGTGAGGGGTGTTAGAGTGAGGGGTGTTAGGGATAAGTGTGAGGGGTGTTAGGGTTAGGGTGAGGGGTGTTAGGGATAAGTGTGAGGGGTGTTAGGGTTAGGGTAAGGGTTGTTAGGGATAAGTGTGAGGGGTGTTAGGGTTAGGGTGAGGGGTGTTAGGGATAAGTGTGAGGGGTGTTAGGGTTAGGGTGAGGGGTGTTAGGGATAAATGTGAGGGGTGTTAGGGTAAGGGTGAGGGGTGTTAGGGATAAGTGTGAGGGGTGTTAGGGTTAGGTGTTAGGGTGAGGAGTGTTAGGGATAAGTGTGAGGGGTGTTAGGGTAAGGGTGAGGGGAGTTAGGGATAAGTGTGAGGGGTGTTAGGGTTAGGTGTTAGTGTGAGGGGTGTTAGGGATAAGTGTGAGGGGTGTTAGGGTTAGGTGTTAGGGTGAGGGGTGTTAGGGATAAGTGTGAGGGGTGTTAGGGTATGGGTGAGGGGTGTTAGGGATAAGTGTGAGGGGTGTTAGGGTTAGGGTGAGGGGTGTTAGGGATAAGTGTGAGGGGTGTTAGGGTTAGGTGTTAGGGTGAGGGGTGTTAGGGATAAGTGTGAGGGGTGTTAGGGTTAGGGTGAGCGGTGTTAGGGATAAGTGTGAGGGGTGTTAGGGTTAGGTGTTAGGGTGAGGGGTGTTAGGGATAAGTGTGAGGGGTGTTAGGGTAAGGGTGAGGGGTGTTAGGGATAAGTGTGAGGGGTGTTAGGGTTAGGGTGAGGGGTGTTAAGGATAAGTGTGAGGGGTGTTAGGGTTAGGGTAAGGGGTGTTAGGGATAAGTGTGAGGGGTGTTAGGGTTAGGGTGAGGGGTGTTAGGGATAAGTGTGAGGGGTGTTAGGGTTAGGTGTTAGGGTGAGGGGTGTTAGGGATAAGTGTGAGGGGTGTTAGGGTTAGGCTGAGGGGTGTTAGGGATAAGTGTGAGGGGTGTTAGGTCTTAGGGATAAGTGTGAGAATGTTAGGGTTAGGTGTTAGGTTGATGGGTGTTATGGATAAGTGTGAGGGGTGTTAGGGTTAGGGTAAGGGGTGTTAGGGATAAGTGTGAGGGGTGTTAGGGTTAGGGTGAGGGGTGTTAGGGATAAGTGTGATTGGTGTTAGGGTTAGGTGTTAGGGTGAGGGGTGTTAGGGATAAGTGTGAGGGGTGTTAGGGTTAGGGTAAGGGGTGTTAGGGATAAGTGTAAGGGGTATTAGGGTTAGGGTGAGGGGTGTTAAGGATAAGTGTAAGGGGTGTTAGGTCTTAGGGATCTTAGGGTCTTAGGGATAAGTGTGAGGGGTGTAAGGGTTAGGTGTTAGGTTGATGGGTGTTATGGATAAGTGTGAGGGGTGTTAGGGTTGGGTGCTAAGGTGAGGGGAGGATGATGATAAGGGTTGTCCTTGTAGCAGAGATCAAAAGAGTCCTTCAGGACTGTATTGCACACTGGATACAGTAGCCTAGCTATGGTTTTCCCTATTGATGCAGTATCACCTACACTCAGCCTCCTCTCAGTAAGACTGCAAGTTAGTTATGATTCCAAAATGGCTGCTGTCCATGAGGTAGAAGGCTCTGGAAGGGAGTGTATGCTGCTGACTGGCTGGAATGTGTCTGCTTACTGTGACATGCAGGGTAAAATTTTGCTCAATGATAAAGTATAGGGGGTGGGTCGAATATTGCATATGTTCGCAGTTTGCCGCGAACGCGAACATGCTATGTTCGCCGGGAACAGTCCGCCGGCGAACTATTCGCGACATCTCTAATAGACACGTTTCTCCGCTTTAGGGATTGTTGCTATCACTATTGCAATTACTGTGTGTATTTTAAGATTAACTTTTTAAGAACTAGCTATTTATTATTATTATTATTATTATTATTATTATTTTTGTTGTGGCTACCACCACCACCACCGCCATTACTATCAGTACTGAATAAAATGTTGACTCACACACTGATCCCTTTATTATAGACAATATTTGTACACTGTACATTTTCTTATTAATTCATTTTCTTTTATGAATAATAAAAGCATTTTCTACATGAAATTGGATGGTTGACCTGTTTATTCAGACACAAAACGATACACATCAAAATATAGTAGAATGCATGGATGAAAGCGTGATCTTGGTAGAACCAGATTTTATTGGTACAAGTAACTGAATAAAAGGGAAAAAAAATTAAAGGACAAAAAGAAGAGAGAAGGCCTTCTCTCTTCTTTTTGTGCTTTCATATTTTCCTTTTATTGTTTTTTTGCTTATTGGGGTGTTATGCACCATAATTTTGTTTTTTTTATGTTATTACAAGTAAGTGAAGTGACAACTGGAGCCCTCCCAACTACTACGTCATATTGACGAAAGTGCACACTATTTCTCATACCTATGAGGTAACCCAAGATGTGGGCACCTACAAATACATGTTGTCTGTCTACTCAATACAGTTTTGGTGATCTACACTAGGAGCGCCTGCGCCTCTCTCTCCTCCTCTTCTTGTTCGTATTTCATTTATAGGACATGCTTGTAAACAGCGTCCATCAAAGAAGCAGCACACCTCTCCAGCACCTATACACCAAGTCACACCCTCCAGCATTGAGAGGCCTATCTGCACAAATCAACAAGAGATTTTACCCTTGAAGGCCTACCCAATTAGGGAAACTATATCCACAATCCCGTAGAAGAATCCCATTAAACTACTGATGGATCTAAGACTCAGCCAACACTGGGATCAAGCAACCCCAGTAACTCTGCATTTGAATAGTAAGAATATTAGAGTATACAGTGCCTTGCAAAAGTACTCACCCCTTGATTTTGTTACATTACAGCCTTAAGTTCAATGTTTTGTTAATCTGAATCTTATGTGATGGATCAGAACACAATAGTATGAGTTGGTCAAGTGAAATGAGAAAAATATATACATAAAATTATTTTTTAGAAATAGAAAACAGAAAATTGGCATGTGCGTATGTATTCACCCCCTTTGTTATGAAGCCCATAAAAAGCTCTGGTGCAACCAATTACCTTCAGAAGTCACATAATTAGTGAAATGATGTCCACCTGTGTGCAATCTAAGTGTCACATTATCTGTCATTAAATATACACACCTTTTTTGAAAGGCCCCAGAGGCTGCAACACCTAAGCAAGAGGCACCACTAACCAAACACTGCCATGAAGACAAGGAACTCTCCAAACAAGGACAATGTTGTTGAGAAGTACAAGTCAGGGTTAGGTTATACAAAAATATCCAAATCTTTGATGATCCCCAGGAGCACCATCAAATCTATCATAACCAAATGGAAAGAACATGGCACAACAGCAAACCTGCCAAGAGACGGCCGCCCACCAAAACTCATGGACCGGGCAAGGAGGGCATTAATCAGAGAGGCAGCAGAGAGACCTAAGGTAACAGCTGAGACTGGAGTATCTGTACATAGGGCGACAAAAAGCCGTACAGTCCATAGAGTTGGGCTTTATGGCAGAGTGGCCAGAAGAAAGCCATTAATTTCAGCAAAAAACAAAATGGCACATTTTGAGTTTGGGAAAAGGCATGTGGGAGACTCCCAAAATGTATGGAGAAAGGTGCTCTGGTCTGATGAGACAAAGAAAACGCCATGTCTGGCTCAAACCAAACACATCACCCAAAGAACACCATTTTTCAGCAGCCGGGACTGGGAAACTGGTCAGAGTTGAGGGAAAGATGGATGGTGCTAAATACATGGATATTCTTGAGCAAAACCTGTACCACTCTGTGCATGATTTGTGGCTAGGACGGAGGTTCACCTTCCAGGAGGACAATGACCCCAAACACACTGCTAAAGCAACACTTGAGTGGTTTAAGAGGAAACATGTAAATGTGTTGGAATGACCTAGTCAAAGCCCAGACCTCAATCCAATAGAAAATCTGTGGTCAGACTTAAAGATTGCTGTTCAAAAGCGCAAACCATCCAACTTGAAGGAGCTGGAGCAGTTTTGCAAGGAGGAATGGGCAAAAATCCCAGTGGTAAGATGTGGCAAGCTCATAGAGACTTATCCAAAGCGACTTGGAGCTGTGAAAGATGGCTCTACAAAATATTGACTTTAGGGGCGTGAATAGTTATGCACATTGACTTTTTCTGCTTTTTTGTCTTATTTGTTGTTTGCTTCACAATAAAAAAAAAAACATCTTCAAAGTTGTGGGCATGTTTTGTAAATTAAATGATGCAAATCCTCAAACAATTCCTGTTAATTCCAGGTTGTAAGGCAACAAAACACGAAAAATGCCAATAAAAAGTTATCAATATATACTACAAAACTTATTTTCATATGTATTAAATGCATGATACACAGCAATTGTGTCAATAACCTGCTGTTTATTTTGTGGGCAGTTGGCTGTTTCTTCTGTCAAATCTCAGTAACAAAACAGAACAATTACTCATTTAAAACAGTACATAGTTGACAATGATACTTAGAATTAAACACTGTATTGTAGCCTATCCTATCCATTCTTGTACAGTCATTTGATTACTTGATATTAAAATAAAATAAAGGTCATGAACAAACAATGAAGTGTTTTGTTTCAAGCTCCCCCGCTGGAATTACCTTTGACTGCCACATTATAGGTAGATAAAGACTCACTTTTCTCTGCATTTGAAAGTCTGGGAAACATATAGTCATTTAATATGGCTATATAATTGATAGCTTGCAGATTGCTTTTATAGTTTCCTGGAAAATTATATGCTTTCTTTTCAATACAACAAGGGGCATTTACAGTACTAATGGAACAATATTAATAGTTCTATAATATCAATTGTAATTATAGATCAGAGTACAGCAAGATAGGTTACATTATGGCTATAGATGCTAACATCAGAGATTTTCTTAAGTATTGTTATTATACCTTTTTATATGAATCTGGCTAAGGAACACCACTTGTACCATGGAGAGTACAAATGGGCTTTGTTTGTCATCTTGTATTTAATACCACTCAACCCAGTGTACATTTCTAGTAAGACGGAAATCATATTGGAAGCTTGGCTATATTCCTTTCTGCTTTCAGGTAAATTATGTTTGCCACAGTTTGAATTTTATTGGAAGTTTTGGAAGTAATGATAGCAAATAAATGTATCAGTATATAAATAATGAATCAAAGCAAATGGGTTGTTAATTGCGCAATTTTATGACATCAGTGCAATTATGAGAAAATCATGCATCTTTAATTGCAAGTTTGATTTTACGCTCAAAGACAGGGCTCTCCAATCCTTGCATTATGTTCAGTTTTTGTAGCTTATATTTAACCCCTGTATTGATCAATCCAATAGAAAATCTGTGGTCAGACTTAAAGATTGCTGTTCACAAGCGCAAACCATCCAACTTGAAGGAGCTGGAGCAGTTTTGCAAGGAAGAATTGACAAACATCCCAGTGGTAAGATGTGGCAAGCTCATAGAGACTTATCCAAAGCGCCTCGGAGCTGTGATTGCCGCAAAAGGTGGCTCTACAAAGTATTGACTTCAGGGGGGTGATTAGTTATGCACATAGGCCCTGATTCAATAGCGATTTGGCCATTTGAATAGGGCTCTAAATAAGCACATAACATATATTTTTTAAAGAAGTTTTTAGTTAGTAAGCAAGTATCAAAAAGCAAGGTTTTCACTAACTAAAAACTTCTTTAAAAAACATATGCTATGTGCTTATTTAGAGCCCTATTCAATTGGACAAATTGCAATTGAATGAGGGCCATAGACTTTTTTTGTTATTTGGTCCTATTTGTTGTTTGCTTCACAATAAAAAAAAATAAAAAAAATCTTCAAAGTTGTGGGCATGTTCTGTAAATTAAATGATGCAAATCCTCAAACAATCCATGTTAATTCCAGGTTGTGAGGCAACAAAACACGAAGAATGCCAAGGGGGTGAATAATTTTGCAAGGCACTGTATATTGACACTTTTTTATTGAATTACATTTAGAGTGACAGGATTTAAATAGATGCAGCAAAAAGTATTGCACTTGACTTGAAAAAGAGAGTTGTATTTGTTGAAAGCTTGTCATTCTAAAAGAAAATATTTGTCCAATAAAAAGTTATCAATGTATACTACAAAACTCTTATTTTCATATTTTTTATTTTCATATCTTATTTTCATTTTGTAACTTATATTTAACCCCTATATAGCAATATAGAATATGTTGGAGCATTACAAACAAAGATTGTTTTTTGTGTTTACACTACATTCATTCTGATTGTCTCTTAAAGCCAATTGCTCCTTCTTTTCTGCCAATGTTATTTACTGTCAGCTCTCTGGTTCTTGCCCTTGGTCTAGGTTGAAGATAGCACCTTGCATACCACAAGCATATTTGAGTTTCTAATTGGAATAATCAATACCATTTCTGCTGGGAGTATATTCCAATGGAAGCAGCATGTTTTATCCTCTAATCCATTTGTCTTTTATCTTTGATTAATTCCTTTTTTATTTAAATTATATTTGCTCCCCTTTTCTATATGTTTCTAGATCCATGCAGGTTATTATATTAGCTACACCATTTTTATTAACCCTTCTTTGGACTGTCATTGATTTATTGATATACCTTCTGCTTTATCTTACTGCCTTGTGACACCACTTGCCTACATATAAAGCATAATAAGTTCCTTTCATCTGCGGGTAATTCAAAAATAAGTACATGTTAATTACTACCTTGAAACTTTGAATAAAAAGAAAAACAAAAAAACACCTCTGCCACAAAATAGATTAATAGGGGTGCTAAAACAACCCTTTTGCTGCCTTCATGGTATTCACTAAGCTTTGGTAACTACATATTTCTCATTGACATTACAAAACTTCATCACTCAGCAGTTTTAGGACTGTGTTAGTGGTATGTTGTATGTAAAACACCAGTTGCAGTGATGGTCATAGTATTTACTAATCGTTTTTCTCCTCTTGTAGAACTAAATAGGCAACGTGCCAATTCCCTTAATATCCAAATTTTATGAATGCTTTATTGAGCCGGTTATGTATTACTGTATTATTAGACTAGTTATGATAAAAATGTCATACATATGCAATTATTTTTTTATGTGTACTTTATTTTAACAGAAGATACAACTTGCTGCTTCCATTAACATAAATATAAGACGGTAGATGAAGAATATAATATAGCAATAATCATATTTATAGCAAACTAGGGACTTGCCCGTCAAAAAATGACGGCAATAAGATTGTAAGGGCGGTAAATTTTGTTGGTGTTCCAAGATGCTTCGGCGCTCATTGCGAGCCTCATGCTGAGCGCCTTTGGTGCTCATCGCGTGGTCTGCAATTAGCGCTTTCAGCGCTGATTGCGAGGTTGTTGGTTGTTTGCGTGCTATGAGCATTGTTTTTTTTTGCTAATGCTAATGAAATAATGAATAAAATAATACATCAATATACTTTACCTATTTTGAAGTAATATATGCAGGAAGCATTGTGCAGAAGAGCTGGCAATCTGTTTTGATTTTGCTGCAGCATGAAAGGTGTGATTTGAGTGCTGTGGAGCTGCTGTGTAAGTGTCAGGAATGTGTGCAGTGTGTAGTGTAAATAGTGTTTGTGCGCGAGCCAAATCCGTTAGGGTAGCTGTTTACTTCCGCATTGTGTAAGTTAGTGTTGTAAAATGGCGCCTAATGTGTGGTACGCGTCTGTGGCTGATTTGGCGTGCTTGTTCTCAGATCGCGTCCGTGTTTTTGGGAAAATCCATATGTGTTTGGTGGTGTTTTGCCTCTTTAGAGTGCTGTAGCCTTGTTTACGTTTTTTTTGGCGGCCATTTTTTCTCTCGTTCAGGGGATTTTCGGGTGTCTAAACTCTTCTATTTTGACTTAAATTGAGGTGTAACTTCAGTTTCCGAGGTCCTGGGTGCCCTCACTTGCTGTAGGTAAGCTTTTTATGTATTTATTGTGTTTTTAATGTTTTCCTGTGTGCGGGTTTTGGGCGGTAAGGTCGAATTTTTGCAAGGTCGTAATGTTTTTTTCTTCTAAGTTCTGTGTCTCGTATTTGTTTCTCGTAAGCCCGTAAATTTTGCGAGGTCCGCAGTTGCTGGCAAGGAGCGCCTTCGCTTCGCAAGCCCGCAGTGTTAGCAACAACCTGCTTGCTCACAACTATATATGTGATACCAAAACAACTTCTATTGTAATTGAACATGTGCATTAACAATTACTGCTGTGCATAAGCAATTACAATTACTACAGTGGAAAAGAGTTTGTACAAGTATTATCAACCTGTTTAGACTAAAATAATCAATGAATACTGTGAAGGGGGCTACTGTGAAGAGTAGAGATATATTGTGGTTCATCATGGCAATGCTTAGTGAATGTAGTGAAGACATGCTAAATAAGTAGGGGTGAAAAAGGTGTTTCTGGCTTTGGGACCTATTTTGCCCAACAGTAGTTAACAATGAAAGAGCTCACAATACCCTGAAAAATATCCCCATTCAATTTTCCAGAGGTACATGCATGCGGTCCTTGCCTATCATAGGAATATTCATTTTAATTAATTGCAGTAAAGATTTAACCCCCTCCCTCGCCTTTTACAGTTCCACAGATTTTCTTTTCATAATTAAGTTTTGTTGTTTTTATTACTTGCTCGTTTTAATAAAATGTTCTTAAAATGAGTACAGGTTTAAATATAGCTGCAGGTGCTTTAGTAATTTGGTATTACACATGCTGTAATTTAAATCTGCAAGTGTTTATTATCTATTCATAGAGTTCAAGGTCACCTAATTATTTCTGTGTAAAGCAAAGTGCCTCACTCATATTAGCATTTCTCTTTTCTTCTAAATTATAGGTATGTTACCAACGCTTTTTATAAAAATACTGCTATGCAGTTCATGGGGTACTCAGAAAATCTCAGCTATCTTAAGCCTGACATCAAGCCCACTACTGACAATGGATGTACTCAATGGGACCGAGTCTGAAGAGCCCAAACAAGCGTTCACTGTTCTTCTTGATCTAGACCTTGGGACAACTGAAACTGATCCAGTCACAGATGGTGGGACTCAAGAAAATTCCCAGACTTCTGTAACATCCCCAGTAACCTCTGTTTTAAACAATACGACAGATGGAGTGAAAAGTAATATTGAACTTCAGGAGCTGACAATATCCAGTATTGATCCCACGCAACCAATTATTTTACATGCATTCAACACTACTGGCAGTGAGAATGCTTTCCCTGTTGTAGATAGTGCTTCCAAAGAGAAAGGAAACAATGCCACCTTAATATCAATGCTTGAAGTTAACAAAGCCTTCCCGTATGATGAGCCGCTAGGTCCTTTCTTGGAAATACCAATGGAAAATAGTACAGCAGAAAAACAATGCTTCTGTAATATTCCAGGACCTGAAGGACAAAAGGGAGACAGAGGTGAAAGAGGGGAACCAGGTAATTTTACCTGTCAATGCTACGGTATAATATATCATGACTCATTAGAAATTGAGAGATAGGATTTACAGTGTGTTGCGGCCATTTCTATCACATAAGAAAATAATGGAAAGGATGAGAGGGTTACTATTACATATATAATAGTGGTAAACAAAGATCTACTGGTTATAGCATAATTAATACTTGTAAAACAGGATATGTTATTTTACAGAAGCTATTCTAACAATTACAATTATTTTCAGTTTGAAATACATGGCAATATGTGGTTTAAAATGTATAATTTATTTTGTTGAATATATTAATGACATTGTAGTATATTCTATAGGTTGAATTTAAATGCAATCATCAACACTCTTTAGTGTACTGTAGTATAATATTTAATATAGATAATATTTATTATTCTACCACTGCACCTGGTAACATGGCTAGATCATTCAAATGATCAAAATGAAACTAAATGATTAATATGGATTACAGATGACAATTCTCTTTTATTTTTTTAGGTGATCCTGGGTTACGTGGTAAAAGAGGACCACAGGGGATAGAAGGAGCTAAAGGAGAAGAAGGACAGAAAGGACCTACAGGGGAAAAGGGAGACAGGGGTGACCCAGGAGAGATGGGTCTTGTTGGGCCTAAAGGAGAACCAGGAGAAATATGTACTTTCTGTGTAAAAGGTGAAAAGGGAAACACAGGGAAAGCTGCAAATAATGATTCCATTGGACTGAAAGGAGACAAAGGAGAACCTGGCACTGATGGAATGGAGGGACCCCAAGGGGAAATAGGACAAAAGGGATCCAAAGGTGTTGAAGGCACACGTGGCAAAACAGGAGAAGTTGGACCAAAAGGTTCTATGGGTCAGCAAGGTCCTGTGGGGCCAAAAGGTGATAGAGGGTATCCTGGAAATATGGGATTGTTAGGACCAAGTGGACCAACAGGAATGCCAGGAAGGAAGGGGGAGAAGGGACAAAAGGGATCATGTGATGAACATGAAAATATTGCATTTTCAGTTGGCCTTCGTTGGCATAGGAATTCATTGTTACCTGGATCTCCTATTAAATTTGAAAAAGTTTTTGTTAATGAAAATACACCATACAATGTTGCCACAGGTGTATTTATGGCCAGTGTTGAGGGTATTTACTTTTTTACATATCAGTTGAATACATCACATAAATCTCTACGAGTGGGACTGCTTCACAATGGCCAAATAACTCTGCAAGCACAAGCTAGACAACTGGAGAGGAACATTTGTCAGGCATTTGGATCCATCCTCCTCTATCTTAAAGAAGATGATGAAATTTGGCTTCAAGTTTTAAGTGCAGTACAAAATGGTCTGATCTCTGATGAAAGCACAGACTCTGTATTTTCAGGTTTTCTGGTATATTCCATTGTGGACTAAAAATATCAATGAATTATGTCTGTATGTAATATATCACTTTGACAAATATATTAAAACAAAAAGAGCAATTAACATATTTAAATAAATTAGAGGCAACTGTGGTCAGTTTTTTTCTATATGGTATTTTGAATAACTAAATCTGAGAATGGGCAAAATACATTTTTAAAGCAAAGAAAGTAAACACAGCAAATCTTTTATGTGAAATTACTCTTCACTGCAGGGATCCATTTCCATTGCTTAGTTTCTTCTTTCTGTTACTGTCTATTGAGGGCACATACTTGTAAACTAATGGGCTTTGCATTCTTCCTCATGAAAGCATTGGCACTTCTAGCTGCTATATTCCCACTCTGCAGACATAAACTTCCTTGATGCATTCAAAGTCTCCTTCCATCTTAGAAAGTTGATCGATGAAAACCAAAATGGTAGATTTCTTTCCAGCACAGGACCTTGCTGACCCATAGAACCTTTTGGTCCAACTTCTCCTGTTTTGCCACGTGTGCCTTCCACACCTTTGGATCCCTTTTGTCCTACTATATTACATTTTTACATCCTAAAACAGTTTGTCCATTATCATGAACAGTTGTTCAAAATAGTCAGTTTTCATATAGGAATAAAGTGACCCTGTAACGTTTTTATTAACATATGTATGCTAATTTTAAAATAATTGTAGATTAATTTGAAATTGCATGAAATATTACAATATATAGATTAAAAAAATTATATTTTAAAATAAAGAAAAGCCTTTTATTATACACAAATAAAATCCCGGTAGGATTACCCAATTATTATTCTATAATAAAGACAGTACTTTTAATGTCAAGCCTGGGGTAGCTCGAAGCCCTCAAAATATAATAATGATTGTGTGACCTTTTATTTCAACATTGTTACACGACAATACTAAGCACTAACATACCAGAAGCTCACGCAAGGCATGCACTTTAATGCACTCCTACTGTCTGTGTATGAGTCACTCTTACAGTGTGTGCTGTCCTGATATTATGGCCATTTTCTTCATGACAATGAGCAGCTCCTTGAATAGATATGAACCATGCTGTTTAGCAAATGTAGAGCTGTATATGAGCTATATGCTGCTGATCATTTCACAGTGAGAGAACAGAAGAACTCTTACATATTACATTTATTTCAGATGTGTTAGTACAGTAAAAATCACCTACTTATAAAAGGCACTGACATAAAACATTGATAAGATTATGAATAAGAAACTTATTTATATTCATGTGAATGACGTCAAGAATACCTAAAAATGCACCGAATTTCAGAGGAAATTAAATAACCAGCAGTTTGCAAGACAAACCAAATAAGATTGCCCTACAGTGATAAATATATGTCACACTATCAGAATCCCTTTAATTAGTTGATATACTAATACAAGGGTAACATATAACAGCCTTCCAGTGGAAGTGGTAGGGACAACTAAAGTAAAGGAAATCAAGCAAGGAAAAGCAGTTACACTAAGAATGAATTAAACTAGGTAGATAGTATGGGTAGACTAGATTGGCCTTTTGGTTTTAATATGCCATCAAATCTGTTTCTAAGAAATACATTTCATTATAGGACATTTATATTGATCTTCTTTAACTACTCCAGACTTGTATAATGAATATATGTTAATGAATAATATAATATACTGCTCCTCATTGAACCCTGACAGGTGTTATATAGAACCAAATAAATCTGATATGATGATGCTATTGGTTGGGTTTTAGCTAAAGCTCTTTGAAACCAGAATTCTAATAAAAGCTAAAACAGAACATAGATTTGATAGCATATAAGGAATAATACACCTTTCTAGCTTGTTCATTCTATTTACCTGAAAAAAACACTTTTACATAATAAATTCTCAAGATGACCTGATGCATATCAAATTAATGTTTTAATTCCTGTGTTATTTGTGGTTGTTGCGTCATTCAGTTATGTCCGACTCTCTGTGACCTCATGACTGCAACATCTTCCATAGTCCTGCTGATATACTTGGCTTTCATGGCAGAGACATCAGAGTGAGTCTCCAGTGGGCCACAGCATAAGCTCCAGGTATTCCTAGGTGGTCTCCCATTCAAGTACTGACCATGCCCAGGGTGGTGTGACTTCTTGGTTCCCTGACTGAAATCGAACCCAGGTCACAGCAGTGAAAATACTGAATCCTAACAACTGGACCACTAAGGAGCCCTCCTGTGTCATGTTTATCCCTAATTTTGCTGGAAGGCTCCTTCACACATCTACCACCCTTTCTTTAATGTAGTGATTCTAGAACTGGGTTGTACTTGAGGTCCTGTATCCATGGGTGTAGGAACTGGGGGGGGGGGGGGAAACAAATCCCCCCAGATTGTTATGTATGTATATATAAGCTATTTTATGGCCTGTGTATACAATGAGCTTTACCCCCCCCATGTTGTAACACACACTTGTTTGGAGCATAGAAATCTTTGTATCCCATTGCTTCTAGAAGCTATCCCCTGCTATAAACACCTTGCTACTAATGTTGGGTTGTTTAGTAATTTATTTGATTCATGTTGTTTTTTTTTTTACCTAAATTAAATTGCTTTTGTTGCAACTAAAGAACATTCATCAAATGTATCCAGATCTTTCAATTTCTCTACTTAATCTGCTCTGGAAATTGTCTCTATAGGAAACAGGCATTGTAACCTTCTAGGGATCACTTTACAACCCTTTAGTAAACCTAGAGCAGGGATGAGCAACTCGGTCCTACAAGGGATGCCAAAACTACAGGATTTCTGGATCTCTTGTGTATTTTGCTTTAGGAAAGGTTTTATTTATTAACCCACATGTGCTCAGTGTTCACCCCTTGGCATTTTTCATGTTTTGTTGCCTCACAACCTGGAATTAACATGGATTTACAGAACATGCCCACAACTTTGCTTCACAATAAAAAAAAAAAAAACATCTTCAAACAACAAATAGGACAAAATAACAGAAAATGTGCATAACTATTCACCCCCCTAAAGTCAATACTTTGTAGAGCCATCTTTCACAGCTCCAAGTCGCTTTGGATAAGTCTCTATGATCTTGCCACATCTTACCACTGGGATTTTTGCCCATTTGCTGCAGCTACTTCAAGTTGGATGGTTTGAGCTTGTGAACAGCAATCTTTAAGTCTGACCACAGATTTTGTATTGGATTGAGGTCTGGGCTTTGACTAGCCCATTCCAACACATTTACATGTTTCCCCTTAAACCACTCAAGTGTTGCTTTAGCAGTGTGTTTGGGGTCATTGTCTTTCTGGAAGGTGAACCTCCGTCCTAGCCACAGAGTGGTACAGATTATCCCTGTATTTAGCACCATCCATCTTTCCCTCAACACTGACCAGTTTCCCAGTCCCGGCTGCTGAAAAACATCCCCACAGCATGATGCTGCTATCACCATGGTTCACTGTGGGGATGGTGTTCTTTGGGTGATGTGATGTGTTGGGTTTGTGCCAGACATGGTGTTTTCTTTGATGTTGAAAAGCTAAATTTTAGTCTCCTTAGACCTGAGCACCTTCCTCCATTCATTTTGGGAGTCTCCCACATTCCTTTTCGCAAACTCAAAATTTGCCATTTAGTTTTTTGCTGAAAGTAATGGCTTTCTTCTGGCCACTCTGCCATAAAGCCCAACTCTATGGAGCATACGGCTTATTGTCGTCCTATGTACAGATACTCCAGTCTCTGCTGTGGAAGTCTGCAGCTCCTCCAGGGTTACCTTAGGTGTCTGTGTTGCCTCTCTGATTAATGCCCTCCTTGCCGGTCCATGAGTTTTGGTGGACTGCCATCTCTAGGCAGGTTTGCTATTGTACCGCGTTCTTTCCATTTGGTTATGACAGATTTGATGGTGCTCCTGGGGATCATTAAATATTCGGATATTGTTTTATAACCTAACCCTGACTTGTACTTCTCAACAACATTGTCCTTGTTTGGAGAGTTCCTTGTCTTCATGGCAGTGTTTGGTTGGTGGTGCCTCTTGCTTAGGTGTTGCAGCCTCTGGGGCCTTAAAAAAAAAAGGTGTGTATATGTAATGACAGATCATGTGGCCCACAGGTGGACATCATTTCACTATTTATGTGACTTCTGAAGGTAACTGATTGCACCAGAGCTATTTATGGGCTTCATAACAGAGGGGGTGAATACATACGGACATGCCAATTTTCTGTTTTCTGTTTCTAAAAAAAAGTTTTAGGTATATATTTTTCTTATTTCACTTCACCAACTTAGACTATTGTGTTCTGATTCATCACATAAAATTCAGATTAACAAAACATTGAATTTAAGGCTGTAATGTAACAAAATAGGTACAAAGTCAAAGGGGGTGAATACTTTTGCAAGGCACTGTATGTACAAGTCTTCCCCTCTATATCAGTCTATGGTAGTAAAAGACTTGAAAAGAACATTGGTGTGTAGCACAATCCACAAATGGAAATGAAGGATATGGATTCTAACAATGTAAGTTTGTGTAATTTAGAAAATGCTTTAGAACACACCTTTCAGGGAAATGTCTGCAAAGTACAAATATATAAAAGGTCAATATATTAACAGCTTTGCATTTACAACAAGAAATGTAAAAATAACTCAACTTGTCATATTTCACAAAATTAGTTTTCACCGTCAACAAATAAAAATGTTCTTTACATTAAGGGTGGTTAAGTTGTGGAATTCACTAACAAAGGAGGTTTGATGAGAAATGACATATATACCGTATATACTCGAGTATAAGCCGAGTTTTTAAGGCTAAAAAGGGCCCCCTCGGCTTATACTCGAGTCACTCTCCCCCCTGTGTCTCTCTAACCCCCCGTGTCTCTCTAACCCCCCGTGTCTCTCTACCCCCCATGTGTCTCTCTACCACCCTGTGTCTCTCTAACCCCCCGTGTCTCTTTCCCTCCCCATCCTCATCCTCAACCCCCCTCCTCATTCTAAACCCCCCTCCTCACTTTACCCCTCTAAATACCTCCCCCTCTCCCTTTCCCCTCACTTACCTTCATCTGTAGCTTCTCCTCTGGCCTGCGCTCCTTCCGGCGTCTTGACCCGGCCAATGCTAATGAAGTGACGTGAGGAGGGGGGTTGAGGTTGAGGAGGGGGGTTGAGGATGAGGAGGGGGGTTGAGGAGGGGGGTTGAGGAGGGAGGTTGAGGAGCGAGGTTGATGAGGGAGGTTGAGGAGGGGGTTGAGGATGGGGGATTAAGTAGGGAGGATGAGGAGGGAGGTTGAGGATGAGGAGGGAGGTTGAGGAGGGGGTTGAGGATGAGGAGGGAGGTTGAGGATGAGGAGGGAGGTTGAGGAGGGGGGTTGAGGATGAGGAGGGGGGTTGAGGATGAGGATGGGGGGGTTGAGGAGGGAGTTTGAGGGGGGTTGAGGAGGAGGTGGAGGATAGGGGGGTTGAGGAGGAGGTGGAGGATGGGGGGGTTGAGGAGGGAGGATGAGGAGGGAGGTTGAGGATGAGGAGGGAGGTTGAGGAGGGGGTTGAGGATGAGGTGGGAGGTTGAGGTTGAGGAGGGAAGTTGAGGAGCGGGTTGAGGATGAAGAGGGGGTTGAGGTTGAGGGGGTTGAGGAGGGGGTTGAGGATAAGGGGTTGAGGATGAGGATGGGGGGGTTGAGGAGGGAGGTTGAGGAGTGGGGTTGAGGAGGGGGTTGAGGAGGGGGTTAAGGAGGGAGGTTGAGGATGAGGAGGGAGGATGAGGAGGGAGGTTGATGATGAGGAGAGGGGTTGAGGGGAGAGGTTGAGGATGAGGAGGGGGGTTGAGGAAGGTGATAAGGGAGGGGGGAAGAGACACAGGGAAGGGAGAGGGGGGAAGAGACACAGGGAAGGGAGTTGGGGGAAGAGACACAGGGAAGGGAGAGGGGAGAAGAGACACGGGAGAGAGAGGGGAGACACAGAGGGCACATTTCCCACCCTCAGCTTATACTTGAGTCACTCATTTTACCCAGTATTTTGTGGTAAAATAGGTGCCTCGGCTTATACTCGGGTCGGCTTATACTCGAGTATATACGGTATGTCTAATTTTATTTCATTTTAGCACTGAATGTTATTGAATGCTGATTAAAGAACATTTGTTTATAAATAATTAAATCTGTTATCAGATTGTAGTCCATAATCCATTTATTTATATATTTGCATTCAATGCTAAAATTGTAAATTATTTACTGGGTTGTTGTATTTATCTTTTATTTGGAATCAAAACAACTACAATGAGAAACATTCATAATTAAACATAGAAACAAAGATTTGATGTGATAAATCTATTTTTTAATTAGAAGAAAATATAATTGTGAAGCTACTGTTCTTTCTTGGATGCATCCTTGATGCTTTGATGAAAGTTGCATGTGTGAGAGGGGTGTTTACATTTCTGTGGCAGCAGGGCTTGCAGTTATTGGTGAGCATGTGTGGAAGAATGGTTAGGTATCCAATTCTAAAATATTTAATAATATAATTAAGCAACCCCTCTCCCTTTTTGATTCCTTTTCCCCCCTCACTCCCTATCAGACAAACCAGACAAGATGAAACATTCTATACACAAAATATTGCAAAATTAAGTTTAAATAAATAAATAAAAATATGTATGCTTCTTCTAACAACGTTGCTAAGGTTGTTTGTTACATACATCAACAAGTGAAACTTTTCATAAACTGCAGTGGCCCTTTTAGAAAATCTTACACATATCCAGGGATTGTTTAATTAATTTCTATATTTAATAGCTGATAAAAAATATTAACTGTGTATGCTTCATACAATGTTTAAAATAGGTAAATTTACTTATATTTTTAATTTCATTCTTTTATTAATCAAACATAAAAATCCAGAGCAATCAAAATCTTATATGCATAAATCTCCCCAGGGTCCTAAAAATAATAAAAAACATATTCAGTCTTTTTGTTGCATTTTATGTAGCACTGCACAATGAATGTCAACTTACTTGTCAAATAATATACATTTTTGAATATTATGAAAATGAATACAGCTGGCTTTCACATGAGAGAGGCTTAATAAATATTCACATCACACTGTGCATGTCAATTGCTGTCTATTTTGAGTGTATTTAACTTAAAAACAATTCTTTCATTCTCTTGTACAGTGTCCTTGTGATGGAGAGAAGGCAGCACACTACAATACACAGTGAGCCAAAACATTAGCATTTCCTCAAATTTCATGCTCTTTCTTACTACTTTTAAAAGACTTAGCCAATCACAGATTCCAGGTCAATATGGAAAATCCCATTGGCTAGAACTACAATGATGAGAGCAATTAAATAGATTGCCTCTTGGTAAAGACATTCATGGATGTTCCAATGTGCCTTTCAAGGACTGTATTCATGATAAAAAGCAAAGGCATAAGGTAAGAGATAAAAACATTGCTTGTGCTGTTATCTTTAGCTTTCTTCATAATGAAAGTATAAAGCATTTGGAGTATGTATGTGGCAGACTTATTAGCATTACGTTTGTGAGCAATTACAGATTGTAAATGGCAGAACAAGTGCTGGTACGGCAGCTGAAATATTCTAGTTTTACACAACACAGTCCATGGACTAGTGAGTCTGAACACACTGTTGCCTAAGAGGAATTCATACAATTAGACCTTGACTTTAAGAATGGCATAATTTCATAGGAGCGCCTACTGCATATGGGTGTAGACTGTCTTAAGAAATTATATATATATATATATATATATATATATGTATATATATATATATATATATATATATATATATATATATATATATATATATATATATGTATATATATATATATATATTTGTATTTATATACATTATGTTTTGTTATAAAGAATTCTACAGAGTGTACATTATGTCAATACAGATATATCATAGAAGGACTGATTTGTTAAACATTCTGGTTAAATAATAAATTTGAGTTAAATATCCTTACTCCCTGTTTTCAGTGGAGCTACAGAACATAAGAGGTGAAGATATTTTATTTTTTACTCTTCTTAACCTCACTCATCCATGCTAAATCCTATTTATTCTCACAATAACCCCATTGGATAGACCTCATTGACAAAAAAACAGCAGAGGCCCCACTTCTGAGCAATAATAATTCTAAGGACATGTGAGTTAGAAAAAAGGTTGAATTAACTAGAGAAAATGGCTGTTTTACAAAATAAATGTAATTGATGAATTCGATGAAAATTTTTTATATCCAAATTGTGTATGTTTTCAAATAGAGTTATACTTTATTCCCCTTACTTGATAAATAACTCAAATAGAAAACATTGGAAGTGGAGGTATTTCATTTTTTTAACTGCTTATGCCCAGTTTTATCCCTGCATACTAGGGGCCTCATTCTATTATCGGCCGTAAAACGGCCGCAAGGCTGCGATTCCTTGCGGGGGTTCCGTTATCTTGCAATTCAATTATACGGCCCCGCAAGGATCTCCCCTTACGGCCGGCCGCATATCTTGCAACCGGCCGTAAGCTCTGAAATCTTTAAACGCAGAATTATATTCAAGACGGCACTGTACAGCTCTGTAAATGCTAGGGATCATATTGGGGGACATGAGAATTAATAGCAACCCCCTCTCAAGCTTGCACATCTGCCCAAATCCAAGTTTACATTAACTGTTTATTTTCCGGCCGCAGCGTGGGCGGGTCTGAGGTGCTCCAAGCACTCTGGACTTTTTACATGGATATGTGACATAAATAAAAAAATAATTTATTTACGGATTTGAGTGTAGGGGAATGTTGTGCTATTAATGCTAACACCTACAATCACTTTATAGTCTCCTCAGGGTGCAGGATGGCTTTATTTCGGCTTTATAATGTGCTTAATTGGTGCTAGCGGGACCTTTTTTCTGCAAGTAAGCTGCGGCTCGGTTTTAGCCTTGCAGAGAGGGTTCCCGGAGCAATAGAATAGCAACCAGGATTTTCTTGCGGCCGAAACTCTTGCGGACGTTTTAGATCAAAGGCTTTCCTCTGGCGCGAGCGGCCGCAAGGGATAGCAAGGCGCCGGCCGCAAGCCTGCCGGAATCCCCGGACGGAGGGGAATAGAATAGCCGAATAGCTTGCGGCCGGTCCTTGCGGCCCCGCATCTCCTACGGCCGTTAATAGAATGAGGCCCTAAATATATACCTCAAAGAGGCTGTGATGGCTTCTTTATATTTACATTTCTATAGAAAACAGCCATTGGAGCCTGTGAAAACTCAATAGCAGCAACTGAGAATGTTAGTGGATCTTGTTCCACGGGCTATATTGCAGTCAAAGCCCAGAAAACCGTGTCAAATAATATTATTATGAGCTGCAAATCTTTGCAAATCGTCTTTGAAATACTTTGAAAAGATTCATGCACTCCTCCTTAGTACTGATGCTGTGCTCATCCCATATCCACATTGATCACAGAATGACGTGTACTCTCCTGTTGTCTCCTCGCTGAATATTGTTAAGCACAATCTCAACATCTGTTCTTGCAAAGCTACCCCTGGCTGAGTCAATAATGAATGCTCCACTCACGTTTATTCTCCAGGGCAACAATTTACCATAAGATTGATCAGTTTTCTGCTTTCTTTGCCACTGGGACCTGCAGCTCAGGGCTGAGCTGTAAAACCTTGTACATGCCATACAGGCAGACACATGCCCTAAGACGGGTAACCTTGAATTGACTTCCCTTCAAACTAACAGATGTAATTAATTTGGAAGTTTGCTAACATTGTTTATAATCTTATTATTATGTTCCTGGAGTCTCTAATGAGGTAGAGATTAATATGCCCAATTTACAACAAATGAACACAAATACTCATTTGCTTTGATCTGTGCACTGTGGCTATAGATACCCAATTTGTGTCATTTCATAATTCTATCACATAACCATAAAATAAATGCCAAGACTCACTAAGCATCACAGGGGCTGCAAAGTGGTATGTTGAGGTTGAGATGGAAAATTGCCATTGTAGCATCAGAAAATGACTTCAAAGGCTCTGTGAAGCTTAGTGCATTGTGACCGAAAACAGTAGCTTTGTTAATCTGTTTATCAAAGTTGATATTTTTTTTATATAACCTTTATAACACTACTCATTATCTCTGTTTGATAAATAGCGACATTCAGTTTTATAATCATTTGTAGAGGAAGCCTAATCCTACCTGACAGACTATAACTTTCTCTCTAGTTCTGTTTGAGGGTCACACAAATAATCATACTCCTGTGATCACCACCATATAATAAGGCTTTTACTAGTTAAAATATCTTTTCAAGTACTTGTAGTACTGTGAGCCCCTGGCAGTATAAAGATGGATATTTTAAAGCACTGGACTTCAATTATATTTTTCATTAAAAACATATAAATAGAAACTTGGCTACGAAAACGCCTCCACACTTTAGTCTATATATGGTATATATGGTATTTAGCTGATAGTACTAGCATTATAAAAGGACATAGAAAGACATTTTTTAATTGTTACATCAGAAAGAAGTTATTTTATAATGTGCCACAATGTGTTTTCTTTCGGCAAATAACGTTTTCAGAGCACAAAAACTTTTTCAGACTTTTAACTGCTCTTGGGGGCTTGCCCTCTGCCAGCCAATGAGATCTACAGACTAAAGTATGCTCTGCAATTCCTGTTAGTTTCAAGTAAGTTAATATTTGTCATGCAAAACATGTGTATAATGTTTAAAACATGCTATTTTAAATGCTTGAAAAAAAAAAAAAAAAAACAGTTGTGCCCAATGTCCCTTTAATTCCTTAATTTTGTACATATGATCCACACCATTAACTCTCAATACACGCAATGCAGGTATCTTATTCTCTGTGCCTCTCGCCTGGGATTTAAATTGAGCACATATTTCCCATTTTCTCTTGGCATGTATCTAGCCCTTGGTAACAGATCTGCTGTGGCTTGCAGTTGAACTGATATTCTACCCTATTAAATCCCACCAGCCTTAACCCTGGTAATTGCTTGAATTGCAGAACGTTTACAATGACATAGATTGTTCTCAAGCATTGAGGTGTTCTGAAAAAAAAGCAAGACACTTCTGAAGAGAAGTCAAGGGAATAGAATGCACATGCAGCTCTTGCCAACTCTCTTATTCTTAGAAACAGAAACTCTCCTGAACTTGCTACTTCTCAGACACTGTTTTCTTTGGAGACCTGTTTTGGCAGCGGCTTATCACACCATGTTCACTACTGTAATATTGATTAAGTACACTGGTTGGATTTGTGCATCTGAATTAAAGCTGAGTCACATTCAGAGATGAGAGTTCAAGTTTGGGTGAATGGGTGGAATGTCTAATCATGTACTTGCTACTTAAAATTACATTTAATCAATTTAGGTGGCAAGCTATTATATTCTACTAGTGTAGTATCACACACAGGAATATATTAGAGATGTAACATTCATAAAAGTACCTTCAAATACCCTCTTATATGACCCTTTAATAAATGTAGTCTCTACTTTAAAGGAGATTCCTGGTGCTTAGCACCTCAATATCAGAAGATAATTTATTTTATTTTAGGAAAACTTTATTTTTAGAAATTAACAATAAAAAAATATGCTGTAAAGGGAAGTAAAAAATAATCATAAACAGCAGTGTTTAAATCCAACACTTAAGCGTGTTGAGTCATATAATGGACAAATAATTATTCCTTTTGTACATTTTGAAATTGCACTACACAGTTTTGACCCGATTGGATATTCTAATGGCTCTATATAACGTTTTTACAAATCCTCATATAATGCTGAAATCTGCTAATCATCGAGTTTGTGTAGTTTTTATTAATGAAAAAAACACTGAGTTATATTTAGTTAAAAAGCAACGATGTTAAAAGCAAAACAACAAAGTACTGAGGTATCTACCAGAAAAAAACATTATATTAGATCAACAGAGGAAATATAATAAATGTGTATAGCACAAAAAAAAAAGATTTATGATTAAATCCAAGAATGGAATCA
Source organism: Discoglossus pictus (assembly GCA_027410445.1). Taxonomy (NCBI): domain Eukaryota; kingdom Metazoa; phylum Chordata; class Amphibia; order Anura; family Alytidae; genus Discoglossus; species Discoglossus pictus. Next base: position 340,492,049 of record CM050165.1, on the reverse strand, counting down.
AAAAATCCAAAAAAGAATCAAAATATTAGGGGCCTCATTCTATTATTGGCCGCAGCCGCTGCGGGGCCGCAAGGACCGGCCGCAAGGACCGTCCGCAAGCTTTACGGCTATTCTATTCCCCTCTGGCCGGGGGTTCCGGCAGGCTTGCGGCCGGCGCCTTGTTATCTCTTGCGGCTGATCGCGCCGGAGGAAAGCCTTTGATCTAAAACGGCCACAAGGAAATCGTCCGTAAGAAAAGCCTGGTTGCAATTCTATTGCTCCGGGAACCCTCTCTGCAAGGCTAAAAGCGAGCCGCAGCTTACTTGCAGGAAAAAGGTCCCGCTAGCACCAATTAAGCACATAAAATAGCTCAAATAAAGCCATCCTGCACTTTGAGAAGACTATAAAGTGATTTTAGGTGTTAGAAAAAATAGCACAAATTTCCCCTATACTCAAATCCGTAAAATATATATTTTTTAATATATGTCAAATATACATGTAAAAAGTCCATAGGGCTTGGAGCACCTCAGACACGCCCACGCCGCAGCCGGAAAATAAACAGTTAATTTAAACTCGGGTTTGGGCTGATGTGCAAGCTTGAGAGTGGGTTACTTTAAAACCTCATGTCCCCCAATATGATCCCTAAAATTCACAGAGCTGTACAGTGCAGGCTTGAATTTATTTTTGACTTTGTAGATTTCTGAGCTTACGGCCGGTTCCAAGATATACGGCCAGCCGTAAGGGGAGATCCTTGCGGGCCGTATAATTGAATTGCGAGTTAACAGAACCCCCGCAAGGAATCGCAGCCTTGCGGCCGATTTACGGCCGATAATAGAATGAGGCCCTAGGCGTATAATCCTTATAGAAAATTATTTTTTACTTCCCTTTACGGCATATTTTTTGATTTTTAATTTCTAAAAATAAAGTTACATGACACTTTGTAAGATTTGTAAGTATATAGTACAATGGGCTAATTCAGTTGGAGATGGTATGTGTTTTCATACTTGCAAGTTTGAAATTCATTATAGTTGAAAACAGTATAAACAATTAGTTATACTAAAAGGAGGTTCTAAAAATCACCACGCTCATGTACATCTGCCATTCACTGTACTAAGTTGACTATGTAGAGTGTTAATAAGTATATTACAAGGCCAATTATGTGTTCTGCATTAACTATACATGATGCACATAATTAATAAAATAATTATTCAATCACATTTACATAATTTCTGAAGTTACATTCAATATATTTTTCTCTCCGTCAATACATAAGACTAGAATCACTAAAGTGTAATTTTCTGGTCAGAGGATAGCAATTGCTATTTTATTAATCCAAATCATGGAGCTGTATACATCTCTTTGGAAGAAGAATAGCCCCATGTCATCCATTGAGTAATGTGCAGTTTTTGCATTTTGAGCCGTTATAGCAGTATACAAGCAATCCCTCTTGCTGTATTTGCTAACAGTTAAGTGACATTGAGCCCTGCAAACAACTTTATTAACGTTTACTTGTGAAGTGCTTATTTTCATAATGACAAATAAAATGTAATATATACAGTATACATTCACGGCAGTACTGTATAATACATGGGTGTATATATTCACAGCTCATGAAATTATATTTAAGATTTGTATTATAACAGAAACTATAGTTTAATTTTAAATAATATACTTACCGTAATTGTGTTTAGCAAAGCACTGTTAACATTTTAAGTTATCTTGCAGTTTCTTAAGTATGCATTTAAGCAATTTGTGTTAGAGGCTGTATTTCCATTATAATGCTCTAATATTAGTCATTACATGCATAGGCACATGTATAGGTAAGTGCTAGTGGGGCTTGCTGCATTTTATAAATTTTGTAATAAGGGATCCTCAGTAAATACAGGTGGATACAGTACAGCTTGGTGCAAAAATAAGCACTCTCTTCACATTGACTTGAAAATCACAACATTTATGAAAGATTGTTACTTAAGGGCATGGAAGAGTACGAATAATTTTGGTCACAGTAACTATATTCCACAAATCTATCTTGTTAAATTTCACTGCAAGATATGATATAACAGAATGGCAAAAAGCAACTGAACGCACGTACACCAGAGGTAAGTATTTAATTTATATGCACAGCACAACAAAACCTGCATGTGTCACACCAGAGACCTCTTTATGCTGGTTGACGCATTCATTTATATGTGACAGATTTATGATGGCTGCATCATATAAATCTTTTTTGTTCTTACAATATACTTCCTTTCTTTAAATTTTAAATTGACAAAAATGAAACAAATTGCTAAAATAATAAAAGAAATATTATAGAATTATAATAATAAAATAGGTTTTAGTCATAATACAAAGGGGGTCATTATTGGAAAGAAAAAAAAACAAATCACACATATAGGTTCCATTAACATATCTCTGCAAATGTCTTTGTAGACGTTCACAATGATATACTGCAGTGCAGGTAAAGGAGAGAAAGAAAATAGCATTGACATTGCACCTTTAAATTAGAGGAGCCATTCAGGCGAAACAAACATCATTGAAACATAATACTCTGATGCTGGAACCTGCAAGATCTGAACTTCAAGGTGCTGCCATGAAACCACTTCAATTTTGGAATGTGAAATAGACTGATGATCTCTGCTCTCACCGAGCTGAAAACGGTTCTCCAAATGGCCACCATGTTTGTATATGAGTTTTCTGATCTGTTTACCAGTATTATGAGAGCTCACTGCATTATTTCATCTTATTTCTATTTGCTGCACTTGGGGCATGCTTCATTTATTATTAGACATTCTTAATAAAACAAAATGAGTCATGTATGATTCATGACCCAAGTGTACCAAATAAAAAATTGAATTGCATAAGACATTTTGCACAAGTAACCATGGTAGATTACACATACCAAGTGCTAATCTCACTAGGATAGGGCTGAATATGTGTATCTGATTACTGAAAATAAAAAGAGAAGCAGTGAAAACAACATTGTGATGAACAAATATAATATGCTTTTCAGTTGTATAGGTACATTTATAGGAAAGCTACACCTACCATGTAATTGTGTAGTACGGCAGCCAACAGGTGCACTTCAAAATTGAAAGCATACAGAAAGCATATTCTAATAATATGTCAGGGGAACAGAAATATATATTTTTTGTATGTGTCAGATATATGAAAATTATTTTGGCATTTGACAATTTAGATGCAGGTTTCTTCGTAGAAAAAGTAGACACCAAATCATGTTTAATTGACATAGTCTATTCAGTAAAATATGAAGACACACAGCCCAACCATTTTGGTATGCATACCATGATACAACCCTATAGCAATCTATTGGCTAATTCTTTTAAAAATTGTAATCTACATTTTTATAAATTAAAATTCGATCCTTGCACTTGATCTATAACAACCACATTTCTCTTCTCAGAATTGACATGTTTTATACATTTAGAGAAACAGTGATACATTCATGTATGTAAAAAATTTTTACAGTCTAAAAAATACAAGAAGTAAGAATAAAGTGCACAAATTGCTCTTATTAGTCAGGTAATGAACAGCTAAAAATAAATAGCAACATAATACCCTATTGTAGGTACAAAATCAGTTCTATGCAAAAACTAGGGTCCTTAAACAAGATTTTGAAAAAAGTTTGAAAAATGTGAAACAGTTATTGCTGTCACAAAAATTCTCTAAAGAAGAAGATAGAAGGATAAAGTTCTTAATCAAATGGATATGATTAAAATTATGAATTTGGCATGACATTTATAGAATGAGCCGTAGATATAGAGAGTTGTATAAATTTGCTGCTATCTTCCTGCCAAATTAGCCTTAACAATGTGATCTAAAACTATTTTTACTTTTTTCCAATACAGCAAGTAGGCTGTTTTTATGAGTTTGTGTTCATTATATGTAAATACATTTTGTGCATTTTCTGTGTGTTACCCACACAAGTCAAAAGGTGGTGTGTGGGTTTACTAAGCATTTCTCACCTTAAATGAGGCAACAAGAGCTGTTTTTCCCCCATTAGAAATAGTGAATAGTAAATCTACAGATAACATGAGATGCACTGGAAATACTTACAGCCTCACTAAATTGCTACATTTTTGAAAATCGTAGCTTGTAGCGTAGTTCGAATGATTTCGAGCTATTAAAATGGCCTCTTAATCCTCCCTGCAGACTACTTGCGGGGTAAGCCGCAGGACGGATGAGAAATGCCTACGCGGCGTGAACATTGAACTTTGCAGCCTGCAAATCCTTTGATCTGCCAAGCCCGTAACCACTACTTGTTCAGTTCAGCTATTAAATTGCAACAAAGTCACCCGAGAGCTAGCCCCTAACCCAAAGCCCTACGAGCGCTCGAGAGGACCCGCAAGGGGGGTAAATTCCAATACGTAGAACTTGTAATGCAAATAAAAATGTAATACTGTACATTTATTATAAGGTGATGTTAGATCTTAGATTTAATAGCACAACATTCTCATGCCCGCAATCGGCCCTAAAAATACTTTATTTTTCATGTTTATATTTCATGTTACATCGATCGCTGCAATCAACATGTTAATACATATACTGTAATTTGCATGTGATAGAATATCATATTTAGGGCTTAATCAATATTGCATTACATCTTGAATGTAATAATTTCCCCTTTTTCAGTGACGTAACGCTGAAGATCTCTTTTTCCATTGACTCCGTCTAAACCCGTTACTTCAGTCTAAATCCAACGTTCTAAGGACGAGCTACGATTTGCCCGCCGATAGCAGCCCATTCTAATTTAATAGCAACGTAACTCGGCTAGATTTCAAGCCTGCAGCCGTTAGTTGCTTCACGTTGGACTTAGAGTGCCCAAATTTAATGAGGCTGTTAGTTTTTTTTAGCATAACATGCAATTTCAAAATCTAGCTATTGTTGGATGAAAACTAATTGTGATGCATGGGCTGTCAGACAAAAATAAATGTGTTGGTGAAATAACCTTCACCATCATTGTTTTATTACTGTAAATTTATATTTTACAATCCCAAAAATACCCCATGCAACATTGAATACAAAAATAATGTTGGGGGTATTTACTTAGCATCTCAAGTGATATTATGTTTCCCCCCTTTTCTGTGGGGGAACATTGCCATCCTAGCCCTTTACACTCTCAGAGCTTGTGTTTCTCCTCTTGTTGTCTATTAATGTGATTTTACATTGTGGTAGCAACACAAGTGTTCAAGTGTTTCAATTCCCAGCATGGAAAAAGCAACTAGCAAGAATACACAATAAACGTGCTTTTTTTGTCATTTTCTTCAAGTTCATGGCAAATAAAAGGGTCCTTTTTTTTTTTTAAATAAGTGCCACCATCAGAATGTTCATGTTTCAACTTTTAGAATCTATTTACTTTTCACAATTACAAAAAATAGAATTACAAAATAATATTATATTATTATATTGTAAAATATATTTATAAATACTAATTAAAATCATCAGCTAAATATTCGTTTTGTCAGTTTGCATTATTTCTAAATAATGGATACACAATTCCATATCTTTAGTTTAAAGTAAAGCAAGGAACTAAAATTCAGATTTCAGAGAGAGGTGACATAATTAATTTTGGTAATATATCGACCAAAAACATGTAAATAAAATAAAACAAAAAATTAGCTTAGACCAATAAACTATTAATTGATCTGCTATGAAATATCACACTGTTAGATATTACCATCACTTGATATTATTAGTATATGCAATGTGAGTACTTCCTGCATGGGCAATTTGGGGAAATCTACACAAATATTCAAACATTTATTAAAACATTCTTATTCTTTGATTTTTTTGATTCTGATTTTTTTTTTGATTATCAAAATATGCTCGAACAGATTAAAAATAAAAAAAATATTTCAGAGTCCCTTTAAAGTACTTTTTTTTTTATAAATGTATAGTTTGAAATATGCATTCTCCAAAAAGTATTTAAAATATATATTGGTCAAAAATGTTTTATAGAATTATGTGTAAGTAGAAAAAGTAAGGCGGAATGTGTCTTTGACATCAGTATGACTTGTGTAGTATTATACCTTTTACATGTTCAGTACAACCCTTGAAGTATTATTGAAAGTGTATATAAACAGTGGGGATTCTGTTCCCCTTTTCAGAGCGCAATGTACTTTTGATATCTTTTGTGTAGCAATGCCTTTCAATCAGTGATTTAATGGTAGGACTGGATATATTTTCAGCTTTGCAGTAATTCTAAGTAGACACATCTGTCCTCATCAGCCTAACTACTCTATATTATAAATCCAGCCACAGAATAAGTCGCCTAGTTGGAAATGTCACACTGGAGAGCAGAGCATTGACACAAAGACCATGCATATTGTATGCATGTATTAAACCTAGTTTCCATAATACCATATTGTTAGAAGGAAATACTCTGAAATATAGTAGCAGATATGAATAATGCATTTCTCTATCTTATTTTCACAGATACAAAAATGGGAACTTTATCTTGGCCAACAGCTACTTTTATTACGGTTATTGCTACTGTATACTTGGAGGCAAAAACCACACAGTCAACAAAATATACTAAGAAAGTGTATAACATGGACATGGCCAATGGCTTTGAGACATCACTTGCTCCGCCGACAGAAGAGACTCCATTGACCCTCATGCCAGAAACAAGTGAAACCACCACTGACCTGGCCACCTTAAACCCAGATTTTAGAACAGCAACAACTCTGTACCCATTTGATAATTTTACTCTGGAAACAGCAGATTTCTTTTTTAACTGCTGTGACTGTTGCACAACCATGGTTGGGCCGAAAGGGGATCAAGGAGAAATGGGGCTCCCAGGTAAATCTATATTTGTGTGTATAAAAAAAGGGCTGGTTATACATAGTTCACCACATGACTTTACACTATCCCAGAATGCATGGCAAGAGCTTTGCTAGTATGTTATTCATTATTACTAAGATGTATTGATAAAAAATATACTGTATTGTAATGCCAATATTATATTATATTGTTTTATTTATTATTATAAGTGCAGAAACAGTATATTTGCAAACTGGCATATGCAATACCTCTTAAGTATTATAGAGACATTACCTCAATTTATAGTTAAACGTATATGAATCTTTAAGAGTCTTTTGTGGATCATAAGAGCAGGAATTATCAGTGAAATCAGTGAAAATGGAGGACCCTGGTGCAAAAAATACTTTTGGGCCCCCTAGGTGGATGTAAAAAATGTTTTGCGCTGGGCCCCGTCGGGACCAAATCCCTCCGTGCTCCTGCCAGTGCAAAGCGTCTATGTCTGCCGCACAGCTCCAGGGCGTGTGTGCTACACTCTCCTGCGACATCGTCTACAGATATATATGTACATATATATATATATATATATATATATATATATATACACACACATATACACATATATACACATATATAAACATCACCCACACCCCTCTTTGCATTCATCCCTACATAGCATCCAGTTCTTGTCAGCAGCCATTACGTCTCAGGATCCATTCCTGCACTGCACCTAATTACTCAGCTCCCAACTCACATAGCAACCAATCCCTATCTTGTTTCTTCCTCCCTTACTTTCTTCCCTAATACATATCCCAAGCGTGCTGAGCTGCTCCACACTTCCAACTCTTGGAGCTTCAGTAAAAATGCTCTTTTTAACAGGCACACACAAATTTCAAACTGGGGGGGTATGTGTGGTCAAGGAGTCACAGTGGGGTCCTATCGGGGCCCCAGTGGGGTCTTAGTGTATTGAGGCCTACACTCAAGAAAAAAAAATGAAATGCTAATTAACAAATATTTTTTACACAGCACTGGGCCCCGCAGAAGAGGGCCCTGGTGCACTGCACCACTGGTAGATCCACCCCTGTGAATTATGGCATTTGAGCAAAAAGCATTTGAGGAATTAGGAGAAAACAAAGAAAGATACTATTGCTTCTGTATAGATTATTATTATTATTTCCTATATTTGTAACGTGCCAACATATTCCACCGAGCTAGATTGTTTGTTAGACCTCACCAGGAATACTGTGTGGTTTCATTTCAGTTTTACAGTCTAACCTTTACTTTTTAACTAGACATATCCCCCCCCACCACCAGGTGGGGATGTGAGAAACTATGGATTGGCTCTATAAAGGGTCAATTCATAGCACGTCTATATAAAATATACTGTGTCTAGTTCTACAGATCCAATTTTCAAAAGCATATTAATAAATTAGAAAACATTCAAATGAAGTCGACAAAAATGGTACAAAGACAAAAAGTATAAAGACTTCATGACCTGAATATGTGTAGTTTAGGCATAGGGAAGAAGGGTGATATGATAGGAACCTGCAACTATATCATAGGATTTAATAAACTTAAGGAGGGAAGAATGTTGAAGAAAAAGAGTAATGCAAGTGGAAGATTTAGGGTTAATGTGCTTTAAGCATAAAGCCCCTAAATTTTAAACCTGTTGTTTCTTATCTGTTGTTTTATATTTGATTCCCATGAGGCTTCCTTCCTGTTCTCTGGAGCAGTAAAGCATGTTCCTTTTCCATACCATACAACACGCAACACATGTAACATGTAACTCACTGTACCACAGAACAGCCCCAATTACTCTTTATTCCTCTACTATCCCATGTATACTATTTATTGAATGTGCCAGCCAACTGCATCTCCAAAAGCATACACTGCCTGTTGCTCTATGATACTTTCTCATTGGGTTATGCACTTGTAAACTATCAAATGTTCCTAAGAGCACTGACAGTTGTAGCTGCCATTTTCCCACTATACGGATAGAAACTTGCCTTGTATTAAAAGCTTCCTCCCACTTCAGGAAATTGATCTACTAAAACCAAAGCTGCATAAATGGATTTACAAGAAAATAACTTTTTTTTATATTATACATTATAAAATATGACCATTGTGGTCCATTAACAAAAACAAGTAAGCAATAGCGCTCTCCCTTAGTGCTCTGCGTCTTTAATCTCCTAGACGCACATTACAGTGTTTATTGCCTGATAATTCTGGCTGTATCCTGTGTTCTGTTGTTCTAACACTTTTGCAGCAAAGGAAAAGTAAAATTGGAAGAAACTCTAATGTTTTTTTATTGCAGTCACAAATCATTTGCACAATACATGCTTTTGAACCTTGCATCCTGTAAGGCTTGAAATTCTGTACACAATAAACTACATGATGGTCTAATAAATGAAATTACTCAAGGTTACACTCTCTGCTATTCTATTCACAGGAAATTACAAACTACTAATCTGTTTTGTCAACAGTTTTACAGCAAGTTATTTAATAGGTTGTGATACCTTTTAATGGACCAATATATCAATCTTACAAGGTAGCGTGCACTTCCTCAGATTTGCTGACTGGCAAATGAATTTAAAATTATTATGTTAGGGGGATGCACACAGTATATATGTATATTATGAGAATAAAATGAGTGGTAGTACATGGATTATGAAAAAAAATGTATTAACTGCTTGCTATGAAATCTTTTAAATGCACAACCTGCTTACAAATTGAAAATCCATAACCACTAAAAGGAACAGAAAGCTAACAGTCTTGTGAATTAGTGCCCAGAATGTAATACCAAAATATTGCAGAACCACACTGAGACTGGGAGAGCAGACGTAGAGTAAATGCAGGGGGAGAAGGCAGAGTGAATGTAGGGGGAGAAGGGACAGAGTGAATGTAGGGGGGGTAGGGACATAAAGAAAGCAAGGGGCATGGATAGAGTGTGTGTGTGTGTGTGTATGTAGGGGGGGGGGGGTTGGGGATAGAGAGAGAGTGTGTGTGTGTGTGGGGATAGAGAAAGTGTGTGTGTGTGGGGGGGGGGGGGGCAGAGTGAATGTAGGGGAACAGGGACAGAGTGAATGTAGGGGGAGAAGGAGCAGAAAGTAAGCAAGGGGCATGGAAAGAGAGTGTGTGTGTATGTTTGGGCGGGGGGCGGCGATAGAGAGAGTGTGTGTGTGTGTGTGGGGATAGAGAAAGTGTGTGTGGGGGGCAGAGTGAATGTAGGGGAACAGGGACAGAGTGAAAGTAGGGGGAGAAGGAGCAGAAAGTAAGCAAGGGGCATGGATAGAGAGAGTGTGTGTGTGTGTGGGGATAGAGAAAGTGTGTGTGTGTGGGGGGGGGGGGCAGAGTGAATGTAGGGGAACAGGGACAGAGTGAATGTAGGGGGAGAAGGAACAGAAAGTAAGCAAGGGGCATGGATAGAGAGAGTGTGTGTGTGGGGATAGAGAAAGTGTGTGTGTGGTGGGGCAGAGTGAATGTAGGGGAACAGGGACAGAGGGAATGTAGGGAGAGAAGGAGCAGAAAGTAAGCAAGGGGCATGGATAGAGAGAGTGTGTATGTATGGGGGGGGCGGGGATAGAGGGAGAGTGTGTGTGTGTGTGGGGATAGAGAAAGTGTGTGTGGGGGCAGAGTGAATGTATGGCAACAGGGACAGAGTGAATGTAGAGGGAGAAGGAGCAGAAAGTAAGCAAGGGGCATGGATAGAGAATGTGTGTGAGTATGGGGGGGGCGGGGATAGAGAGAGAGAGAGTGTGTGTGTGTGGGGAGGGGGGTAGAAAAAGTGGGTGTGGGGGGACAGAGTGAATGTAGGGGGAGAAGGAACAGAAAGTAAGCAAGGGGCATGGATAGAGAGAGAGTGTGTGTGTGTGTATGGGGGGGCAGGGATAGAGAGAGAGAGTGTGTGTGTGTTTGGGGTGGGATAGAGAAAGTGTGTGTGTGGGGGGCAGAGTGAATGTAGGGGAACAGGGACAGAGTGAATGTAGGGGGAGAAGGAGCAGAAAGTAAGCAAGGGGCATAGATAGAGAGAGTGTGTGTGTGTATGGGGGGGGGCGGGGATAGAGAGAGTGTGTGTGTGTGTGTGTGTGTGGGGAGGGGGGTAGAAAAGTGTGTGTGTGTGGGGGGGCAGAGTGAATGTAGGTGGAGAAGGAGCAGAAAGTTGGCAAGGGGCATGTATAGAGAGTGTGTGTGTGTGTGTGAGGGGGACGACAACAGAGTGAATGTAGGGGGAGCAGTGACAGAGTGAAAGTATGGGTAGGAGGGGCAGAAAGAAAGCTAGGGGAATGGAGAGATTGTGATTGCAGGGAGAGGTGCTGCAGTGTGAATAAAGAGGAGCCCAGGGACATTGTGACTGCAGGGAGAGGTGGTGCAGTGTGAATGAAAAGGAGCCCTGGGACATTGTGTCTGCAGAGAGAGGTGGTGCAGTGTGAATGAGGAGGAGCCCTGGGACATTGTGACTGCAGGGAGAGGTGGTGCAGTGTGAATGAAGATGAGCACTTGGACATTGTGACTGCAAGGAGAGGTACTGCAGTGTGAATAAAGAGGAGCCCTGGGACATTGTGACTGCAGGGAGAGGCTGTGCAGTTTGAATGAAGAGGAGCCCTGGGACATTGTGACTGCAGGGATAGGTGGTGCAGTGTGAATGAAGAGGAGCACTTGGACATTGTGACTACAGGGAGAGGTGGTGCAGTGTGAATGAAGAGGAGCCCTGGGACATTTTGCCTGCAGGGAGAGGTGGTGCAGTGTGAAAAAAGAGGAGCCTGGGACATTGTGACTGCAGGCAGAGGTGGTGCAGTGTGAATGAAGAGGAGCCCTGGGACATTGTGACTGCAGGAAGAGGCAGTGCAGTGTGAATGAAGAGGAGCCCTGGGATATTGTGACTGCAGGGAGAGGCGGTGCAGTGTGAATAAAGAGGAGAGCTGGGATATTGTGACTGCAGGGAGAGGTGGTGCAGTGTGAATGAAGAGGAGCCCTGGGACATTGTGACTGCAGGGAGAGGTGGTGCAGTGTATATGAAGAGGAGCCCTTGGACATTGTGACTTAAGGGAGAGGTGGTGCAGTGTGAATGAAGAGGAGCCCTGGGACATTGTGACTTAAGGGAGAGGCGGTGCAGTGTGAATGAAGAGGAGAGCTGGGATATTGTGACTGCAGGGAGAGGTGGTGCAGTGTGAATAAAGAGGAGCCCTGGGACATTGTAACTGAAGGGAGAGGTGGTGCAGTGTGAATGAAGAGGAGAGCTGGGATATTGTGACTGCAGGGAGAGGTGGTGCAGTGTGAATGAAAAGGAGCCTTGGGACATTGTGACTGCAGGGAGAGGTGCTGCAGTGTGAATAAAGAGGAGCCATGGGATATTGTGACTGCAGGGGGAGGCTGTGCAGTGTGAATGAAGAGGAGCCCTGGGACATTGTGACTGCAGGGAGAGGTGGTGCAGTGTGAATGAAGAGGAGCCCTGGGACATTTTGATTGCAGAGATAGGTGGTGCAGTGTGAATGAAGAGGAGCACTTGGACATTGTGACTGCAGGGAGAGGTGGTGCAGTGTGAATGAAGAGGAGCCTGGGACATTGTGACTGCAGGCAGAGGTGGTGCAGTGTGAAAAAAGAGGAGCCTGGGACATTGTGACTGCAGGCAGAGGTGGTGCAGTGTGAATGAAGAGGAGCCCTGGGACATTGTGACTGCAGGGAGATGTGGTGCAGTGTGAATGAAGAGGAGCCCTGGGATATTGTGACTGCAGGGAGAGGTGGTGCAGTGTGAATAAAGAGGAAGCCTGGGACATTGTGACTGCAGGGAGAGGTGGTGCAGTGTGAATGAAGAGGAGCCCTGGGACATTGTGACTGCAGGGAGAGGTGGTGCAGTGTGAATGAAGAGGAGCCCTGGGACATTGTGACTGCAGGGAGAGGTGGTGCAGTGTGAATGAAGAGGAGAGCTGGGATATTGTGACTGCAGGGAGAGGTGGTGCAGTGTGAATAAAGAGGAGCCCTGGGACATTGTGACTGCAGGGAGAGGTGGTGCAGTGTGAATGAAGAGGAGAGCTGGGATATTGTGACTGCAGGGAGAGGTGGTGCAGTGTGAATGAAAAGGAGCCTTGGGACATTGTGACTGCAGGGAGAGGTGCTGCAGTGTGAATAAAGAGGAGCCATGGGATATTGTGACTGCAGGGGGAGGCTGTGCAGTGTGAATGAAGAGGAGCCCTGGGACATTGTGACTGCAGGGAGAGGTGGTGCAGTGTGAATGAAGAGGAGCCCTGGGACATTTTGATTGCAGAGATAGGTGGTGCAGTGTGAATGAAGAGGAGCACTTGGACATTGTGACTGCAGGGAGAGGTGGTGCAGTGTGAATGAAGAGGAGCCTGGGACATTGTGACTGCAGGCAGAGGTGGTGCAGTGTTAAAAAAGAGGAGCCTGGGACATTGTGACTGCAGGCAGAGGTGGTGCAGTGTGAATGAAGAGGAGCCCTGGGACATTGTGATGGCAGGGAGAGGTAGTGCAGTGTGAATGAAAAGGAGAGCTGGGACATTGTGACTGCAGGGAGAGGCAGTGCAGTGTGAATGAAGAGGAGGACTGGGACATTGTGACTGCAGGGAGAGGTGGTGCAGTGTGAATGAAGAGGAGCCTTGGGACATTGTGACTGCAGGGAGAGGTGGTGCAGTGTGATAAGAAGAGGAGCCCTGAGACATTGTTGACTTTAGGGAGAGGTGGTGCAGTGTAATATGAAGACGAGCCCCTGGACATTTTGACTTTAGGGAGAGGTGGTGCAGTGTGAATGTAGAGGAGCCCTTGGACATTGTGACTGCAGGGAGAGGTGGTGCAGTGTGAATGAAGTGGAGCACTGGGATATTGTTACAGCAGGGAGAGGTGGTGTAGGGAGAGGTGGTGCAGTGTGAATGAAGAGGAGAGCTGGATATTGTGACTGCAGTGAGAGGTGGTGCAGTGTGAATAAAGAGGAGCCCTGGGACATTGTGACTGCAGGGAGAGGTGGTGCAGTGTGAATGAAGAGGAGCCTTGGGACATTGTGACTGCAGGGAGAGGTGGTGCAGTGTGAATGAAGAGGAGCCCTGGGACATTGTGATTGCAGGGAGAGGTGGTGCAGTGTGAATGAAGAGGAACCCTGGGACATTGTGACTGCAGGGAGAGGCAGTGCAGTGTGAATGAAGAGGAGAGCTGGGATATTGTGACCGCAGGGAGAGGCGGTGCAGTTTGAATGAAGAGGAGCCCTGGGACATTGTGATTGCAGGGAGAGGTGGTGCAGTATAAATGAAGAGGAGCCCTTGGACATTGTGACTGAGGGCAGGGGCAGAGGTGGTGCAGTGTTAATGAAGAGGAGCCCTGGGACATTGTGACTGCAGAGAAAAGTGATGCAGTGTGAATGAAGAGGAGTCCTGGGTTATTGTGACTGCAGGGATAGGTGGTGCAGTGTGAATGAAGAGGAGTACTTGGACATTGTGACTGCAGGGAGAGGTGGTGCAGTGTGAATGTAGAGGAGCCCTGGGACATTGTGACTGCAGAGAAAGGTGATGCAGTGTGAATGAAGAGGAGCCCAGGGTTATTGTGACTGCAGGGATAGGTGGTGCAGTGTGAATGAAGAGGAGCACTTGGACATTGTGACTGCAGGGAGAGGTGGTGCAGTGTGAATGAAGAGGAGACCTGGGACATTGTGACTGCAGGGAGAGTTGGTGCAGTGTGAATGAAGAGGAGCCCTTGGACATTGTGACTGCAGGGATAGGTGCTGCAGTGTGAATGAAGATTAGCACTTGGACATTGTGACTGCAGGGAGAGGTGGTGCAGTGTGAATGAAGAGGAACCCTGGGACATTGTGACTGCAGGGAGAGGTGGTGCAGTGTGAATGAAGAGGAGCCCTGGGACATTGTGACTGCAGGGATAGGTGCTGCAGTGTGAATGAAGAGGAGCAGTTGGACATTGTGACTGCAGGGAGAGGTGGTGCAGTGTGAATGAAGAGGAGACCTGGGACATTGTGACTGCAGGGAGAGGTGGTGCAGTGTGAATGAAGAGGAGCCTTGAGACATTGTGACTGCAGGGAGAGGTGGTGCAGTGTGAATGAAGAGGAGCTCTGGGATATTGTGACTGCAGGGAGAGGTGGTGCAGTGTGAATGAAGAGGAGCCTGGGACATTGTGACTGCAGGGAGAGGTGGTGCAGTGTGAATGAAGAGGAGCCCTGGGACATTGTGACTGCAGGGAGAGGTGGTGCAGTGTGAATGAAGAGGAGCCCTGGGACATTGTGACTGCAGAGAGAGGTGGTGCAGTGTGAATGAAGAGGAGCCCTGGGACATTGTGACTGCAGGGAGAGGTGGTGCAGTGTGAATGAAGAGGAGCCCTGGGACATTGTGACTGCAGGGAGAGGTGGTGCAGTGTGAATGAAGAGGAGCCCTGGGACATTGTGACTGCAGAGAGAGGTGGTGCAGTGTGAATGAAGAGGAGCCCTGGGACATTGTGACTGCAGGGAGAGGTGGTGCAGTGTGAATGAAGAGGAGCTCTGGGATATTGTTACCGCAGGGAGAGGTGGTGTAGGGAGAGGTGGTGCAGTGTGAATGAAGAGGAGAGCTGGGATATTGTGACTGCAGTGAGAGGTGGTGCAGCGTGAATAAAGAGGAGCCCTGGGACATTGTGACTGCAGGGAGAGGTGGTGCAGTGTGAATGAAGAGGAGCCCTGGGACATTGTGATTGCAGGGAGAGGTGGTGCAGTGTGAATGAAGAGGAACCCTGGGACATTGTGACTGCAGGGAGAGGCAGTGCAGTGTGAATGAAGAGGAGAGCTGGGATATTGTGACCGCAAGGAGAGGCGGTGCAGTGTGAATGAAGAGGAGCCTTGGGACATTGCGACTGCAGGGCGAGGTGGTGTAGTGTGAATGAAGAGGAGCCCTGGGACATTGTGACTGCAGGGAGAGGCGGTGTAGTGTGAATGAAGAGGAGCCTTGGGACATTGCGACTGCAGGGAGAGGTGGTGCAGTGTGAATGAAGAGGAGCCCTGAGACATTGCGACAGCAGGAAGAGGCAGCGCAGTGTGAATGAAGAAGAGCACTTGGACATTGTGACTGCAGGAAGAGGGCGGTGCAGTCTGAACAAAGAGGAGCCCTGGGACATTGTGACTGCAGGAAGAGGCGGTGCAGTGTGGACGAAGAGGAGCCCTGGGACATTGTGACTGCAGGAAGAGGCAGTGCAGGGTGAACGAAGAGGAGCCATGGGAAATTGTGTCTGCAGGGAGAGGTGGTGCAGTGTGAACGAAGAGGAGCCCTGGGACATTGTGACTGCAGGGAGAGGCGGTGCAGTGTGAATGAAGAGGAGAGCATGGGAAATTGTGTCTGCAGGGAGAGGTGGTGCAGTGTGAACGAAGAGGAGCCCTGGGACATTGTGATGCAGTGCAGGGAGAGGTGGTGCAGTGTGAATGAAGAGGAGCCCTGGGATATTGTGACCGCAGGGAGAGGCGGTGCAGTGTGAATGAAGAGGAGAGCTGGGATATTGTGACTGCAGGGAGAGGTGGTGCAGTGTGAATATAGAGGAGCCCTGGGACATTGTGATTGCAGGGAGAGGTGGTGCAGTGGGAATGAAGAGGAGCCCTGGGACATTGTGACTGCAGGGAGAGGTGGTGCAGTGTATATGAAGAGGAGCCCTGAGACATTTTGACTTTAGGGAGAGGTGGTGCAGTGTATATGAAGAGGAGCCCCTGGACATTTTGACTTTAGGGAGAGGTGGTGCAGTGTGAATGTAGAGGAGCCCTTGGACATTGTGACTGCAGGGAGAGGTGGTGCAGTGTGAATGAAGTGGAGCTCTGGGATATTGTTACCGCAGGGAGAGGTGGTGTAGGGAGAGGTGGTGCAGTGTGAATGAAGAGGAGAGCTGGGATATTGTGACTGCAGTGACAGGTGGTGCAGTGTGATTGAAGAGGAGCCTTTGGACATTGTGACTGCAGGGAGAGGTGGTGCAGTGTGAATGAAGAGGAGCCCTGGGACATTGTGATTGCAGGGAGAGGTGGTGCAGTGTGAATGAAGAGGAACCCTGGGACATTGTGACTGCAGGGAGAGGCAGTGCAGTGTGAATGAAGAGGAGAGCTGGGATATTGTGACCGCAGGGAGAGGCGGTGCAGTGTGAATGAAGAGGAGCCTTGGGACATTGCGACTGCAGGGCGAGGTGGTGTAGTGTGAATGAAGAGGAGCCCTGGGACATTGTGACTGCAGGGAGAGGCGGTGTAGTGTGAATGAAGAGGAGCCTTGGGACATTGCGACTGCAGGGAGAGGTGGTGCAGTGTGAATGAAGAGGAGCCCTGAGACATTGCGACAGCAGGAAGAGGCAGCGCAGTGTGAATGAAGAAGAGCACTTGGACATTGTGACTGCAGGAAGAGGGCGGTGCAGTCTTAACAAAGAGGAGCACTGGGACATTGTGACTGCAGGAAGAGGCGGTGCAGTGTGGACGAAGAGGAGCCCTGGGACATTGTGACTGCAGGAAGAGGCAGTGCAGGGTGAACGAAGAGGAGCCATGGGAAATTGTGTCTGCAGGGAGAGGTGGTGCAGTGTGAACGAAGAGGAGCCCTGGGATATTGTGACTGCAGGGAGAGGTGGTGCAGTGGGAATGAAGAGGAGCCATGGGAAATTGTGTCTGCAGGGAGAGGTGGTGCAGTGTGAACGAAGAGGAGCCCTGGTACATTGTGACTGCAGGGAGAGGTGGTGCAGTGGGAATGAAGAGGAGCCCTGGGATATTGTGACCGCAGGGAGAGGCGGTGCAGTGTGAATGAAGAGGAGAGCTGGGATATTGTGACTGCAGGGAGAGGTGGTGCAGTGTGAATATAGAGGAGCCCTGGGACATTGTGATTGCAGGGAGAGGTGGTGCAGTGGGAATGAAGAGGAGCCCTGGGACATTGTGACTGCAGGGAGAGGTGGTGCAGTGTATATGAAGAGGAGCCCTGAGACATTTTGACTTTAGGGAGAGGTGGTGCAGTGTATATGAAGAGGAGCCCCTGGACATTTTGACTTTAGGGAGAGGTGGTGCAGTGTGAATGTAGAGGAGCCCTTGGACATTGTGACTGCAGGGAGAGGTGGTGCAGTGTGAATGAAGTGGAGCTCTGGGATATTGTTACCGCAGGGAGAGGTGGTGTAGGGAGAGGTGGTGCAGTGTGAATGAAGAGGAGAGCTGGGATATTGTGACTGCAGTGAGAGGTGGTGCAGTGTGAATAAAGAGGAGCCCTGGGACATTGTGACTGCAGGGAGAGGTGGTGCAGTGTGAATGAAGAGGAGCCTTGGGACATTGTGACTGCAGGGAGAGGTGGTGCAGTGTGAATGAAGAGGAGCCCTGGGACATTGTGATTGCAGGGAGAGGTGGTGCAGTGTGAATGAAGAGGAACCCTGGGACATTGTGACTGCAGGGAGAGGCAGTGCAGTGTGAATGAAGAGGGGAGCTGGGATATTGTGACCGCAGGGAGAGGCGGTGCAGTTTGAATGAAGAGGAGCCCTGGGATATTGTGATTGCAGGGAGAGGTGGTGCAGTGTAAATGAAGAGGAGCCCTTGGACATTGTGACTGCGGGCAGGGGCAGAGGTGGTGCAGTGTTAATGAAGAGGAGCCCTGGGACATTGTGACTGCAGAGAAAAGTGATGCAGTGTGAATGAAGAGGAGTCCTGGGTTATTGTGACTGCAGGGATAGGTGGTACAGTGTGAATGAAGAGGAGTACTTGGACATTGTGACTGCAGGGAGAGGTGGTGCAGTGTGAATGAAGAGGAGCCCTGGGACATTGTGACTGCAGAGAAAGGTGATGCAGTGTGAATGAAGAGGAGCCCAGGGTTATTGTGACTGCAGGGATAGGTGGTGCAGTGTGAATGAAGAGGAGCACTTGGACATTGTGACTGCAGAGAGAGGTGGTGCAGTGTGAATGAAGAGGGGCCCTGGGACATTGTGACTGCAGGGATAGGTGATGCAGTGTGAATGAAGAGGAGCACTTGGACATTGTGACTGCAGGGAGAGGTGGTGCAGTGTGAATGAAGAGGAGACCTGGGACATTGTGACTGCAGGGAGAGTTGGTGCAGTGTGAATGAAGAGGAGCCCTTGGACATTGTGACTGCAGGGATAGGTGCTGCAGTGTGAATGAAGATTAGCACTTGGACATTGTGACTGCAGGGAGAGGTGGTGCAGTGTGAATGAAGAGGAACCCTGGGACATTGTGACTGTAGAGAGAGGTGGTGCAGTGTGAATGAAGAGGAGCCCTGGGACATTGTGACTGCAGGGATAGGTGCTGCAGTGTGAATGAAGAGGTGCAGTTGGACATTGTGACTGCAGGGAGAAGTGGTGCAGTGTGAATGAAGAGGAGACCTGGGACATTGTGACTGCAGGGAGAGGTGGTGCAGTGTGAATGAAGAGGAGCTCTGGGATATTGTTACCGCAGGGAGAGGCGGTGCACTTTGAATGAAGAGGAGAGCTGGGATATTGTGACTTCAGTGAGAGGTGGTGCAGTGTGAATAAAGAGGAGCCCTGAGACATTTTGACTGCAGGGAGAGGTGGTGCAGTGTGAATGAAGAGGAGCCTTGGGACATTGTGACTGCAGGGAGAGGTGGTGCAGTGTGAATGAAGAGGAACCCTTGGACATTGTGATTGCAGTGCAGGGAGAGGTGGTGCAGTGTGAATGAAGAGGAGAGCTGGGATATTGTGACTGCAGGGAGAGGTGGTGCAGTGTGAATAAAGAGGAGCCCTGAGACATTTTGACTGCAGGGAGAGGTGGTGCAGTGTGAATGAAGAGGAGCCTTGGGACATTGTGACTGCAGGGAGAGGTGGTGCAGTGTGAATGAAGAGGAACCCTTGGACATTGTGATTGCAGTGCAGGGAGAGGTGGTGCAGTGTGAATGAAGAGGAGCCCTGGGATATTGTGCCGGCAGGGAGAGGCGGTGCAGTGTGAATGAAGAGGAGAGCTGGGATATTGTGACTGCAGGGAGAGGTGGTGCAGTGTGAATATAGAGGAGCCCTGGGACATTGTGATTGCAGGGAGAGGTGGTGCAGTGGGAATGAAGAGGAGCCCTGGGACATTGTGACTGCAGGGAGAGGTGGTGCAGTGTATATGAAGAGGAGCCCTGAGACATTTTGACTTTAGGGAGAGGTGGTGCAGTGTATATGAAGAGGAGCCCTTGGACATTTTGACTTTAGGGAGAGGTGGTGCAGTGTGAATGAAGAGGAGCCCTTGGACATTGTGACTGCAGGGAGAGGTGGTGCAGTGTGAATGAAGTGGAGCTCTGGGATATTGTTACCGCAGGGAGAGGTGGTGTAGGGAGAGGTGGTGCAGTGTGAATGAAGAGGAGAGCTGGGATATTGTGACTGCAGTGAGAGGTGGTGCAGTGTGAATAAAGAGGAGCCCTGGGACATTGTGACTGCAGGGAGAGGTGGTGCAGTGTGAATGAAGAGGAGCCTTGGGACATTGTGACTGCAGGGAGAGGTGATGCAGTGTGAATGAAGAGGAGCCCTGGGACATTGTGATTGCAGGGAGAGGTGGTGCAGTGTGAATGAAGAGGAGCCCTGGGACATTGTGACTGCAGGGAGAGTCAGTGCAGTGTTAATGAAGAGGAGAGCTGGGATATTGTGACCGCCGGGAGAGGCGGTGCAGTGTGAATGAAGAGGAGAGCTGGGATATTGTGACTGCAGGGAGAGGTGGTGCAGTGTGAATAAAGAGGAGCCCTTGGACATTGTGATTGCAGGGAGAGGTGGTGCAGTGGGAATGAAGAGGAGCCCTCGGATATTGTGACCGCAGGGAGAGGCGGTGCAGTGTGAATGAAGAGGAGAGCTGGGATATTGTGACTGCAGGGAGAGGTGGTGCAGTGTGAATAAAGAGGAGCCCTGGGACATTGTGATTGCAGGGAGAGGTGGTGCAGTGTGAATGAAGAGGAGCCCTGGGACATTGTGACTGCAGGGAGAGGTGGTGCAGTGTATATGAAGAGGTGCCCTTGGACATTTTGACTTTAGGGAGAGGTGGTGCAGTGTATATGAAGAGGAGCCCTTGGACATTTTGACTTTAGGGAGAGGTGGTGCAGTGTGAATGAAGACGAGCCCTGGGACATTGTGACTGCAGGGAGAGGTGGTGCAGTGTGACTGCAGGAAGAGGTGGGACATTGTGACTGCAGGGAGAGGTGGTGCAGTGTGACTGCAGGGAGAGGTGGGATATTGTGACTGCAGGGAGAGGTGGTGCAGTGTGAATGAAGAGGAGCCCTGTGTCATTGTGATGAAGGCAGAGGCGGTGCAGTGTGAATGAAGAGTAGCCCTGGGACATTGTGACTGCAGGGAGAGGTGCTGCAGTGTGAATGAAGAGGAGCCCTGGTACATTGTGACTGCAGGGAGAAGTGGTGCAGTGTGAGTGAAGAGGAGCACTTGGACATTGTGACTGCAGGGGGAAGTGGTGCACTGTAAATAAAGAGGAGCCCTGGGACATTGTGATTGCAGGGAGAGGTGGTGCAGTGTGAATGAAGATTAGCACTTGGACATTGTGACTGCAGGGAGAGGTGGTGCAGTGTGAATGAAGAGGAACCCTGGGACATTGTGACTGCAGGGAGAGGTGGTGCAGTGTATATGAAGAGGAGCCCTTGGACATTTTGACTTTAGGGAGAGGTGGTGCAGTGTATATGAAGAGGAGCCCTTGGACATTTTGACTTTAGGGAGAGGTGGCGCAGTGTGAATGAAGAGGAGCCCTGGGACATTGTGACTGCAGGGAGAGGTGGTGCAGTGTGACTGCAGGAAGAGGTGGGACATTGTGACTGCAGGGAGAGGTGGTGCAGTGTGACTCCAGGGAGAGGTGGGATATTGTGACTGCAGGGAGAGGTGGCGCAGTGTGAATGAAGAGGAGAGATGGTATATTGTGACTGCAGGGGCAGAGGTGGTGCAGTGTGAATGAAGAGGAGCCCTGGGACATTTTGACTGCAGGGAGAGGTGGTGCAGTGTAAATAAAGAGGAGCCCTGGGACATTGTGACTGCAGGGAGACGCGGTGTAGTGTGAATAAAGAGGACCCCTGGGATATTGTGACTGCAGGAAGAGGTGGTGCAGTGTGACTGCGGGGAGAGGTGGTGCAGTGTGACTGCAGGCAGAGGTGGGACATTGTGACTGCAGGGAGAGGCAGTGCAGGGTGAATGAAGAGGAGCTCTGGTATATTGTGACCGCAGGGAGAGGTGGTGCAGTGTGACTGCAGGGAGAGGTGGTGCAGTGTGACTGCAGGGAGAGGTGGGACATTGTGACTGCAGGCAGAGGTGGTGTAGTGTGACTGCAGGGAGAGGTAGGCCAGTTCGATTGCAGAGGAGAGGTGGAGCGTTTCGAGTTCAGGAGAGAGCTGGATCATGTGGGCAGTGTGAGTGCATGGGAGAGTGGGACGTGTCAAATGGCCAAACAAATAAACATAAAACTTTAAAAAAATTAATTCACATGCAGTCAATACCATAATTATTATTTATCTGTATTGTTTAATTTTTCACACAAAATAAAGGCAATGCTTGTCGGCTTATTCACCTACAAGGAGTCACTTCCTACACAGCTTGGTTTTCTTAAGAAACAAAAGGGTAAGGGACTACATAATTATTTTCTAAGATTTGACATTTTGAGGAGATCTATATTAAACATGACCCTTGTGTTCTTTTAGTTGACGTATACAAAAATCTAAACATGTTCTACTAAATTGGCTTTATAACAATTTTGAAATTACTTCTTTATTTTCACTAAATCTCTGCACAAAATGAAGCATCTATAATATGTGGGACTTTATATTCAGTTTTGCACATTTATCTCAGAGAATGTCTTTCAATTTTAAAATGCTGAAATAAATTAAAGTCAAAAGGACAAGAATATACATTGTTTCTATTATGAATATATCATGTTCATAAATATTTGTATATATTCCACTTAGGACAATTAATGATTGCCTGGTAGTTTTTTATTATTCGGAACATGTCATGTAGATGTACAAAATGCATTATAGTGAAAAAGCTGCACACGCTTTTTAAGACATAATTGCTGCCATCATTACTTTACATACACTCATTATATGAACAGTTGTCAAGCAAAACCATTCAATAATTATATTTAAAGTGAATACCAAATGTGGAAAGTTATGTGATTTTGACATGGTATTGATTGGATTTCTCTGGATAAAATTACATTCATAAAACTTGGGAGACAGACTGAAAATTTTCTATCAGTGAAAATCACTCTGCTAATTTTACATGTTGAATGGTTGTTCGAGCATTGATGGTGTCAAAAAAATAAATTACATTTACTGTGATGCAAAAAAATTGTTACCAGATATATTTAACAATTTAAGTTATTTTGTAGGTCCCAAAGGAGACACTGGAGACATGGGATTGCCAGGACCGCATGGCGCTATAGGCCCACCTGGAACAAAAGGCTATAAAGGGGACAAGGGTATGTAAGGATGAATGTTCATTGATTTTCATTTCATGACATACAGTTACTTTGAACTGCGCAGAAAAGAAGCCCAAAGACAAATATGAAAAGCACAGAGCAAGCACTTTATGTGTAGTAAGGCTTTTTATACTGCCGAGATTTAGATTCTGAATTGCTAGGCAGGACAATGGAGAGTCATTTCATCCTTTTCTCCTTCAGCAATTACAAGCTCTATAAAAATAAGATCTCTTAAGGAAACCATGTTTTATTGCGTTTATTATGAATCATTCTGTGAAAACCTTAAAACACATTTTTAAATACATTTATACTTTCCACAGATAATAAACTATAAATAGTATAAGTAGTACATATATGTATCAGATGTATTTGTGTATGTGCTCATGTATCTGTCTATCTGTTATCAGGTAAGATTGTATATAAATATATATATACAAGCCACTTGCCGTCAAAAATGACGGCATAGTATTTGCTACGCTGCACTATGCATGGCTTCTCTCTCTCCTTCCCTCCTTCTGTGTCCTCTCCCTCCCTTTTCTTTCCCCTCTCTGCAAGCTAGCAATGAGCGCCTTTGGAACCCATTGAAGGATGCGCAGTGAGCGCCCTTGGCGCACTTTGCAGGCCACCCGTCACAAATGACGGGATATTATTTGACTTTACTCTCCCCCCCAAAGTGTCTCTTCCCCCACTTGCCGCTCATTGCAGGCCTTGGCATGCGCATTCGCAACCCTGCAACTTTGCAGGACTCTCCCTCCTCCTTACCCTACTTTGCCCCGCTCTTCTTCCCCTGTGTCTCTTTCCCCCCACTCCCTCCCCTGTGTCTCTTTCCCCAATCTGCCTCCCCTGTCTCTTTGCCCCCTCTCCCTTCTATGCCCATTGCAGGCCCTGCAATGAGTGGCTTTGACACTCATTGCGGGCCTCGGCATGTGCATGCGCAACCCGGCAACTTTGCAGGACTCTTCCTCCTCCTTTGGCGCTCATTGCAGGCTTCTCCCCCCTTTACTTTGTGAGTCTACTGCAGGTCTTGCAGTGAGCGTCTTTGCCACTCATTGCAGGCCTTGGCATGCGCTTTGCACATGCGCAACCGTGCAACTTTGCGTTCCTCTCACTCCCCCTTCCCCAATAATTGCGTGCCTCTCCCTCCACTATTTGGGCCTACTGCAGGCCTCACAATGAGTGCCTTCCACGCTCAACTCGGGCCTTGCAATGAGCAGCTTTGCCGCTCATGGCAGGCCTCGGAATTCGCTAGGCGCATGAGCAACCTCCAACTTTGCGAGACTCTTCCTCCTCATTCCCCCTCTCCCTTCTGTGGCCATTACGGGCCTCACAGAGCAATAACTTTGCCCAGCTCTCCCTCCCCTGTGTCTACCCCCCCCACTCCCTCCCCTGTGTCTCTTTTCCTCTACTCCCTCCCCTGTGTCTCTTTGCCCCCCTCACCCTCCCCTTTGTTTTCCCCCCTTTCCCTCCTCTGTGTCTCTATCCCCCTCTCCCTTACCTGTCTCGTTGCCCTCTCTCACTTCTATGCCAATTGCAGGCCTTGCAATAAGCGGCTTTGCCGCTCATTTCAGGTCTCTCCCTTCTGCGGCCATTAAGTGCCTCACAGAGCAAGCACTTTGCCCCTCGCCTGTGTCTCTTTTCCCCCATTCCCTCTCCTGTGTCTCTTTGCCCCCTCTCCCTTCTGTGCCCATTGCAGGCCTCGGCATGTGCTATGCCCATGCGCAATCTCACCACTTTGTGGGCCTCTCCCTCCTCCTTCCCCCTCTAATTTCTGCAGCCATATGAGGCCTCGGAATGAGTGCGGCACTCATTGCGGGCCTCTGCCTCTGCACCCATTGCGGCCCTGGCAATGAGTGCCTTCGGAGCTCACTACGGGCCTCTCCCCCCTCTACTTTTTAGGCCTACTGCAGACCTTGCAATGAGAGGCTTTGCCACCTCTCCCTTCTGCGGCCATTACGGGCCTTTGGTGCTCATTACGGGCCTCCCCCCACCCACTTTGTGGGCCTACTGCAGGCCTCGCAATAAGCAGCTTTGCCACTCATTGCAGGCCTTTGCATGCACTATGCGCAACCTCCAACTTTGCTAGACTTTTTCTCCTCTTTCCCCCTCTCCCTACTGCGGCCATTACGGCCTCACAGAGCAAGCACTTTGTCCCGCTCTCCCTTCCCTGTGTCTCTTTCCTCCCACTCCCTTCCCTGTGTCTCTTCCCCCCTCCCTCCCCTGTCTATTTGCCTCCCTCTCCCTTCTGTGCCCATTGCAGGCATTGCGACTTTGCTGCTCATGGCAGGCCTCGGCATGCGCTATGCGAAAGCGCAACCCTGCAACTTTACGGGACTCTCCCTCCTCCTTCCCCCTTTCCCTTTTGCAGTCATTGCAGGCCTCTCCCCCTGCGCCCAATGCGGCCCTCGCAAAGAGCACCTTCGGCGCTCATTGTGGGCCTCTCCCCCCCTCTACTTTGTGGGAATATTGCATGCCTCTTTGTCTTTCCCCTCTCTCCCTCCCCTTTGTCTCTTTCCCCCCTCTCCCTCCCCTGTCTCTTTACCCCCCTATCCCTTCTGGGCCCTTTGCCGACCTCACAATGAGCTGCTTTGTCGCTCATTGCGGGCCTCGGCATGCGCATGCGCAACCCCGTAACTTTACAGGACTCTGCCTCCTCCTTCCCACTCTCCCTTCTGTGGCCTCCCCCCTCTACCTTGTGAGCCTATTGCGGCCCTGCAGAATCCAATTATAAGCTTGGGTGCCATAGGAGCTCAGTCCATAGTACAAACACTCCAGAAAGAGATATATATATAAAGAGATAGAGAAATATAGAGATAGAGAAATAGAGAGAAAAAAAATAGCAGATACACAGCATGGACTAGCAGAAATGGTAATCACCCAGAGAGAATAAAATGGACTACCAGCAGAAGTGGTAATCACCCAATTATGCTCAGCTGCCACTTGGTTAGTTCTGCCAAAAAGAGAGATGAAAAAAAAAAAAGAAGATTTTGCTAATTTCAAGGTAAGTTTTTAAATGTTTGGTTTTCATGTAAAAAAATGTTGTATATTCTACTGATCATCTATCAGATGAATTCATAATCCAGGAAATTTAGATATCCCTTAAAGGCTTAAGGATTTTCTGTGAGGAAAATTTCTACCACAGCCTCAGTAGAGAAAATTTGCTCCCCATGTGAATCTTTATAATATTCTCACTTATTTTCAATTTCATTGAAGAGTTTTTCTACATAACATATGATTAACTCTTACCTCTATAAAAAGAACTGAGATTGTGGCTCATATGTACAAAATAGTACTATTCAATTCCACCCTATGTAATATGTAATGTGGAACCCACAAGCCTTTTAACATGCTTACAGCCTTATTAAATTGTGATTCGGCCAATTGAATAGGGCTCTATATAAGCACAGAGCATATTTTTTTACAGAAGTTTTTAGTTAGTGAATTTCTATCCAAAAGCAAGGTCTTCACTAAGAACTTCTGTAAAATATATGCTGTGTGCTTATATAGAGCCTAATTAAATTGGCCAAATCAGAATTTAATAAGGCTGTTAATCTGTAATAGCTCATTAAGAAACAGATAAAAGACAGTATATTTTAATCTGAACAGAAAATCAATGCATGACGATATCTCATTGCACAATATTTGTTTTAAGGTATCACCCTTGTTTAAAGTTAGCTTTCAGAGGATTAGTCACACATGGAGAGATAATCTCTTTAGTTCATAGGTGATGGCAATCAGACATTTTTTCATACTTGCATATGTCATGGTTCATTCTTGGAGGTGATGTTAGATTTACAGTTAGTATAAATGTATTCTCTCTCATCCTAAACAGGGCAGTAAGAACTGGGAGGATGGGGGGCACAAATCCCCCCCAGATTAAATGAATTGGGGACACTTTAGATCTGCCCCTACTTCCTGTCCTGGGAATAGAGTTAAATTATCCCCCCCCCCCCCCAGATTTTTTTGGCTTCTACGCCCATGATCCTAAGACTCACTAATCAGTAATATATATTATTCCTCCCATATGGGTTACACATACTGATAATTTCCCTAATCTGGGGCAAATTTGGATTTTATGTTGCCCTAGGCCATTCAGATTTGTGCGCTAACCACACACACAACTCCTTCATTGCCCTCGATATATTCCAAATCATAGATCACATTATTGCGTGACACTGCACTGGCATCTTCTGCAATCTGCTGCCCACTGAAAAAGTGCTGCTTGGGCCTCGTGGTCCTAGGTAGAAACACAACTCTGTTCATGATACCTATATAGCTGAATTCATGAAATATCATAAAGGCAGCAAGACTTGTGAATGTATATAATCACTTCGCTGTAGAAAACAATCATGTAGGCACTTTTACAATCTTAAATAATTTTAGAGTATCCAACCAGGTGTCCAGACCACCAGGATAACTTTGAGAAACATTTGAAGGTTTTGAAAATCTTGACTCCTCAATCATCCCTGCAGCATGCATTTTCTACCTTAAAGGAGAAATATAGTCATCTTAGTCTAGAGAAATGGTTCTCAACCTTTTTGATCTAGGGTCTTGCTGATTGCTTCCCATTGTTCATGGGAACTGGCTTGGAGATCCAGAACATTTTAATACGGTTACACATGTTAGGTGCTCCAGATCCTTTTTTGTTCATGAGGATGAGCACCTGTAATATGACCAGCTGTTGAGAACTCCTGCCCTATAGGACTTTATCCATTAAGCCGAGAGATTTACCACTAGTGAGTAGTGAAGCCCCATTTGTTATGCTGTGTTAACTATTCACTAATGAAATCTCTTCAATCTTAATATACGTTTTCACCATATATCGGGAAAGCCACCCCTCCTTGATGATATCACAGTACCTGGTTACATGATGTAGCTGCGTGATGTCATCACACAAGTGTCACAATATATTGACAACCAACCGGGGAGGGATGTGAGTGCATGGGGTGGTAGAGGAAGCCGTGCTGTGCTCTAGTGCCCACACAGTCATCCACAAAGCAGGTGCTAGTTGGGTTATTAAAAATATATGAATAAATATGTCTATGGTGATCAGATCACCTTTACAAAAGATATATGCACTGCCCTCTAATAAATAAATTAAAGAGATGAGGCTGCTGCCAGCAGTGGTCCCATGTAGTATAGCAGGTCTCAGTGCCAAACATGGCTGCAAAGGCAGTAGCTCCACCAGGATGCACAGTCCTGCTGCTATAGCCTCATAAACATTTTCATTTGCTATTTATTTTAACCTGCAAATTATAACAAGTACAATAACAAGCTAAACTGTATATGCAAAGGAATTCAATTTCCATTTTTGTTAAGAATAATTACTGTAAATGAATAAAGAACACATACTGCATTAATTACAATGCTGCAAGAGTAATTAATCACCCAGACATAGTGCATTATAGACATTATACTTTTTTTATTATGTGATTAGAACAATTAGAATCATTTTACCATTGCTATAAAGCAAGTAAGAATTAGAAAATGAACAGTGACCTATATTACAATATTTATCTCCCAAGTGAAATTTTATCTAAATATTGATAGTAAAAAGAGAAAAGTTTTATTTGCTGATAAGAATGTTCATGCATTTCTGCTGAATCCATAATATATCTATTACAATGTCTTATCACTCTAATATATAAGATACAAGGCACCAAATAAGCACTATGTGGTTGAGAATTAAGAATGCAAGATATAAGGTTTCCCTAAAAGCACAGTCTTCAACACAATTGGACCTGGCAGTCCATTTCTCTTTTATGATATTCAGACACCGCTATACAAACTCTTACCAAAATAATTGCATTTACCAAGGAAGCAGAGTTGATACATTGGTTCACGCAATACATCTATCAGCAGTGATTGCATATTTTATTGCACAGTTTTCCATAATAGATCTGTACAATATACAAGTTTATTAATAATTCAGGTGCGTCCTTTAAGTCTGGGTACATTTGCTTGGTAAGTTGTATATTTGTGAAATGGAAGATGAAACTCTCTCTAAATAAGCCAGAATTCAATATTTAACTATTTTGCTGCCAGCATCTTATGCAGCAGCAAATCAATCTATCTATCTATCTATCTATCTATCTATCTATCTCTATTATTCTATCTAAAAGAGCTATCTAAAATATTGCTCTGTGTATAATCCTCTTTTATTATTATTATTATTATTATTATTATTATTATAGTTTATTTGTAAGGCACCACCATATTCTGTAGCGCTATACATGGGTTACGATCAAGGCAAAAACAATAGCAGTATTAACACAATGCAAAGGATGGAGGGCCCTGTCTTTAAGCTTAGAATCCAGTGTCCAGAGTGCTTACCCCAAAGCAAGATTGAAAACTCGCAAACTTAACAATCCTCTTGGTTTACTGTCTTTTTCATACAGTATATACAGTGCTTAGAGCACTAGTTTATTTTTCTTTATCATCATTTCGGCTGTAAAATATCAAATAAAAAAAAAACTTTATTAAAACAATGTAAATTCAGTTAGTTTATATGGTCCCAAGTGGACTTTTGTGCACGGATATCTATAATAATAATTATTTTATCTATATGAATGGATGCACCTATTCTCAGGCCTGTGCCCTAGTATTTACTGCTGGAGGAATGACATTAGTTACATTATAGCAAGACTTGACCTTAGCCCCTAAAGACAACGTATCTTGGGAGCAATATCTGGGACACTGTAAGAGAATTAAGATGAATGCTGGTAGCCCTGTGGGTCTAAATATCCACTTTCAAGAATTTTAAGCATTGCAAGCAGGAATTTTAACACTTTTGTGTATCTAATGTCAGTGGGCACCTGACTTGGATAAATCATGACATTTTTACACTAAAAAGACATTTCTGCTAAATATGTTAGTGAAGCAATTTACAGTAAGTATCTTACAGAAGCCAATTGCGTGTAAAATGATTTATCATGGAAGGAGGTGCACAATGCTTTCGTGCACCATTATCACACAATTTGTATTTGACTGTGCATTTTCTATGCTATCAGCATATATATTTTCTTTATTCTATTACAACAAATACTACTAAAAACAATAACTACTACAACTACATATCATTATTAGTACTATTATTAAAAGGCCAGTAAACTTACATATTTTGTGCAATGCATATAAAAAGAGCCTGTTTTAAACATTAGAAAAGCATGTTTTTTCATGAAAAACACTCACTTTGAGTTCTATAATGTTGTATTTTATCCCGCAGCACAGCTTAACTCACCAGATTTGTAAGTCATTTTTTTCTTGGTAAAAACAATGTTTTTCAATGTTATCAGCAGTTAGATCCCGCCATCATAATTAGCAATATAAGGTACTAATTAGCATAAGGAGTTGCATATTAGCATAAAGGAGACAGAGAACGCTGCATATTTCAAATTATTTACCATAGAAAAAAAGCTGCAATGTTGCTTCAGATGATGCTAAATTCCTGTTTATTTAACAGGGACCCTTTAAATGTCTCTTTAATTTAAATTGAGTTTTTCTAAGACAGTTTACACAAAACAAATTGATCTGGATTCCACAAGATGTCTGACGCTATTCTCCCTTTATTAATTCATATTTTCCTAAGTAAATATTTGCATATGCAGGTGCAACTCATTTATCATCAATATCATTAAAGATTATATCACAATATACTTGGAATCAAATAAACGGTTATATGGCGTAATATTTATAGTTTGCTTGAAGGTGGTGATACATGCTTGCTAAGTCACACCTTTCACAATTAAACATTTAGCAGTGTCTATATTTGATTAAAGGATAAGCATTAAACAGCGGAAGGCTTTTACATTCCTACATTGAGCAATTTAAATGGTATGCGTTTGTACAACCGCTTTTTATACATTTGAGAAATGCCAAAGTTATATTGTAATCGTCCTTGGAACAATATAAGAATCTTCTGTTTAATTAGGTAGGGCTATTAGTAGAGGGAGCATCTTATTCTCCATAGGGCTCAATAACTCGATTGGTGCAATGCCTTGACACACCCTAATTAAACTCAGAAGGAGATGCAGACTTGGTGCAATATTCACTTAGGGCCTCATTCAAACTCGATTTGGCCAATTGAATAGGGCTCTATATAAGCACACAGCATATTTTTTTACAGAAGTTTTTAGTTAGTGAAGACCTTGCTTTTGGATAGAAGTTCACTAACTAAAAACTTCTGTAAAAAAATATGCTGTGTGCTTATATAGAGCCCTATGCAATTACATTGTCAGGAAAACATATCGCCGCCCTGCAAAGCTTAGCAAATGCTCTTCCTTTGTCCCAAAAGGCGTTTGTACAATAATTGGTCCTTTCCCTCTTCACCTTCGCAAAATCTGACAGATGCAATCCCGCCGCCAACCGACAGATGGCGCTGCCAATTTTTATATAAGGCACGCCGACAAAAGAGGCCTTGAACTATGAGAGGCGCCGTCGAGTTGCGCCACATCGGAGCGGAAAATAGTTCTTTGCCTTACAACAAAGATAACGGCGCCCGATGGCTCATGTAACTGCAGCTGTCAGTGCTGCCGAAGAAATGCGAAGGTGAAGAAAGATAGATCCCAATAATTATTTTTTTTTTTTATAAATCCACAACACTCATTGTTCATGAAAAGACAAAAAATGCTGTAGTCTTTAAAACCTGTAACCTTTTAGGTTAAAGAGAGTACTTATATATTACCCCATGCTACTTAAAGTTAATGACATACACACACAAGAATGGATAACATTTAGTACAACAAGAAAAGTATGGTTAGAAAGTAGATTATTTACGGTGAACCTCTTATTTATGCTTTTTCTATAGAATCTTTGTACGGCTGCTTCTGTGATTGCTATACACCACACATACCTGAGTCTGCCACATGATTAACCCCCTGATGTGGTGCTATAGGACTACTGTCCTACTACTGAGTGATTTTCTGACTCCTGTGATCACCCTTGGCATGCTGTGATCAAAGAGGAAGTCTTTATATCTATTTTCTATCTTTCTAGATTTTAAGTTCTAACAAGAGTAGAACCATCATCTCCTCCTGAACCAATGTATATGTATAATGTATATGTACAAATAAGCAATTTTGTCTTCAAATGCTTGTCAGATTTTATCCATGTTTTTATTGTAACCCTAGCACAACACAGTATCTATCTATCTATCTATCTATCTATCTATCTATCTATCTATCTATCTATCTATCTATCTATCTATCTATCTATCTCTTTCCTCTGTTGTTGTTGTTGTTGTTATTATTGTGTGTTTCTCCCTGTCCCTTTCTCCATGAAATAACAATATGTTAAATAACAACTCACATTTGGATTTTTGTTAGGTTTATAGATTCCTTCCAACACCCTTGGTAGTACTAATTAAGATCTGAATTTCAGTATGATTCTAATTACCCCTGGTATGAGGCTGTTGTGAAAAACATTAATGGCGATTCTTCCATTTAGGAGAGAAAGGCGAGGTTGGAGATCAAGGTTCTAGTGGGACGCCTGGATTCCCAGGCAAGCCAGGAGAAACAGGTACATGATAATGAATGATGCACAATTATATTTGTCTGTTTCTCATTTTGTCTTTTTCAGTAATGAATCTCTGCTCTGGTGACCTCCGTTCAAATTGATTCTGCTGAAGGAGAAACATTCCCCCTGGACCTGTGTCAGATACATACATACTGCAAGCAGCAGGCAGATATACATTGCCAGTTGTCTGTATAATACCGGTGCAAACATATGCTCCTGCTTAAGGAATGCTGTTTAAATAATTGATTTAACCCCTTTGGTGCCACATGGAGCATGTAATGGATTGATATACTTGTTCCCTCTGGCAAAGAAGGTGTGATCCTCTCTCAACACTCTTGATAACTGTACAGCAATTATAAAGGTGACATGCTTGCAGGGTATGATGTTTTGGTAATGTATTTTAATTACTGCCACCGTATAGAAAATGTACCTCTGTCATGGGTGAAAGAGCTGATGTAATAAAATATTATGTTTTAGTGGAGGAGAGTAAATTCTGCAGCTCAGGGTAAAATTAATGGAAAGCAAAGCACTTACATATACATAAAATGCTTCTGGGAAGATGATTTTATGAACAGGCTAGAGTAAATAAAAAAGAACAGCATGTTTTTATAATTACATTTACTTCTCATCCAGAATACACAATTTATCTGCATGTACGCACAGTCTTAAAGTCAAGTGGCAAGTGTTAGCAAATATGTAATGAAGCTGTGTAAACTATAAGCACAGCTGCAACTATTCAGTAGCAATACACTGCCATGATTAAAATGCTGAGATTATCCACTAGGGCACCTTGTGCAATAGCACTCAGTAGGCATCAATGGGCACATGGCTAGAGGGCATCTCACCACTGGATCCCAATGTGGCCAGTCTCTACATGTGTCCTCCTAAAATGGAACTCAACATGGAAAATGATGTTGTATGTGGCACTTACTATACCAAGTCCCTTGCTAGAATAAAAAAAGACTCAACTATTATATATTAATTTTAAATAACAAATTGTATTAGGCATATTCAACTACTTTTACTATGTGGTAGAACATGATGGACCACTGTAGTCCCATATTTATATTATACTCTTTTGAATAACAAGCCTTGAAATGGACAAAATACTTTTAGATAGTAAAAATAGATGCAACCTTTAATTTATTAACTATTGCATGCAGTTATTCTGTAGTGGGAGACACCATTTGTGATTCTGTTTCTCTGTGCCGCAGTTGAAGAGTGGCAATCTAGTGCTTTCAGTATGACTAATGGAAATCTAATCCGTTTTCAAGTTTTGAAATAAGTTCAATAAAGAGCCAACACAGCAATGGCTGACAACAGTACAGAATAAATGCAAAAGTTAAAGATATTTTAACTGTTTAACATATTTCCTACTATCTTTAAAGTTATTTTAACTATTTTACATATTGCTACTATAAAAAGAACATACACTTATGTGGCACAGTAAATGAGATGTTCCACATAAACAAAGGGTGCTCTTATATGCAAGATTACACTTATAAAAGTTTAAATATATGTGTAAAGGTTATAGAACGTATTTTAGTATCACAAGACCTAAATATGTTCGGTGATGGTAGCTGCTGAAGAACAGCTTTAGTCTAATCGAGTCAATCAGATTAAACAATTGTGAATTCTGTCAGTGAAGTATCAAAGTATATTCTCTCTCTCTCCTCTCTCTCTCTTTCTCTCTCTCTCTCTCTCTCTCTCTCTCTCTCTATATATATATATATATATATATATATATATATATATACTTTATGTTAATCTTCACTGGCAGTGGTCTTTAATATAAAAGAAACGTAAGTTTAGGTGAAAAATCGTCTTCCTCACCCTGCCATACTCAGTTTTATTTGTGTTCCTTATAGGTGAAGTTGGACCAAAAGGTGAAAAAGGAAATATTGGACTTCCTGGAATAAAAGGTCAAAAAGGATTTAAAGGAGACATTTGTGAAAATGGTACAAAAGGAGATAGAGGTGAAAAGGGGGACCAGGGCATGATAGGCATTGATGGAGAGAAAGGAGACAAGGGTGAGAAGGGTGATTTAGGAGATAAAGGAAATCTTGGTGATATTGGTGAGAAAGGAGATAGAGGGGAAATTGGAGAGAGGGGATTGAAAGGGGATAAGGGAATTAAAGGAGATGCAGGATTAAATGGTATACATGGTTTAGAAGGGGAACGGGGAGCAAAGGGTGATCCAGGCATTAAAGGTGAGAAAGGGGAGGTTGGACAAATGGGTTTAATGGGTCCGCTTGGGCCAAAAGGAAATTATGGTAGCAAAGGTATTCGAGGAACTCCTGGAAAAAAAGGTTCTAGAGGTCCCAAGGGATCCAAGGGGGATAACACTAAGCCTGTAAGAGCTGCTTTCACTGTTGGTTTGTCAAAGCCTTTTCCACCACCAAATGCCCCAGTCAAGTTTGACCGAATACTCTACAATGAACAAGAAGACTATAATCCTTCTACAGGCAAGTTTAGCTGTACAATTCCTGGAACATATGTGTTTGCATATCATGTGACAGTCAGAGGTCGTCCACTCCGAATCAGTATCTTCGCTCAAAATAAAAAGCTGTTCAAAAGTCGTGAAACCTTATATGGCCAGGAAATAGATCAGGCATCGGCTATGTTAGTACTGAAATTAAATGCTGGTGACCAGGTTTGGCTGGAGGTTGCTAGGGACTGGAATGGGTTATATGTGAGCAATGATGATGACAGCATATTCACAGGGTTTCTTCTATATCCTGAGGATCCCAGTGAATCTCTACTCCCCCAACAAAGAAAGATAGTTGACTGGGTTACAGTGTAACACTATGACAAGAATGATATAGAATACACAGAATAATGTAAAAGTAGGTACAAATGTTTTAATATTTACAGTGGAGGCTGATTCAACAAGGTCCAGTATCTATTAATGCAGAGGTTATGCAAATGTGAAATATGGATTAGTGATGAGTATATAAAGAAAAACAGCAGTCCTAGAATATTTTATACATTATAACAGATGTTTTGAAAAAGCTGTAAGACAATTAATAGTAACACAACACAGAAATAGACAAAGAATAATGTGTTTGATCTACCTTAGGCTTGTGTGAATTTAAACAAACTTGGGAGGATGTGTTATCAAAGCTAATAAATCTGTGAATGTACAGTAGATTACCAATTCTTCATTCTGCTGTGTATTATGTGATAGCACTGGACAAGAGGAGGACAAAATGACCCTAACTACGTTAAAATGAAACATTTTACTTTTATTAGTATAGGGTGAATCACCTCCCTTATTTGCTTTATAACAGTATATGACAGATAATATTTTATTTGATTTCAAATCAATTACTTTGACTGTGAATAGAAAAAGTGAATATATTTTAAATGATACTACAGTAGCTGGAAAATTGTTGAAAGTATGTAATATAAACTGCCTTAATAAACCTTTTTTGGATAACTTTGAAAACAGTATCAACTTTTTTTTCTGACATAAAGAATACTATATCAAGTTAAGCAAAACAACCATCTAATTATCTGACTGATGTATAGTAAATATAGTGTTTATTTTAGTTTCTTGCACTGGCTGCAATGTCAAATAGAAAATGGAATTACAAAATGCAATTACAATGTTAAGACCAATACACAAATATTTCATAACTGAAGGTTATTCTGGCTGCAACCCTCACTCAATTCAAAGGGAATTATATCTGCAATAGCTGCATTAAGACAGAGATGGGATTTGTTAATCTCTCTTGTGTGACTTATGTCCAAGGCTGCTAAATAGGTAAACAGTTGGTCTGTTTCTCTGTAGTGATTTCACGATGCAAAACAGCAAAAAAGGAAAGGTGAAAGTTGATTTGCTAAAAAGCAAAAGATATAGAGCTACAATGACCAGTGAGGAATGGCTGTGACAGATTTCTTCACAATTTTTTTTAGGTTCAGCTGATAAAAGATGCAGTTTCCAATTCTCATGGGAAAACCTGAAACATGTGATGCCGTAGGATGCACATGAAATGATTCATTGTCTAATCTAAGGACCTTGTAAATA
This sequence comes from Discoglossus pictus, assembly GCA_027410445.1. Taxonomy (NCBI): domain Eukaryota; kingdom Metazoa; phylum Chordata; class Amphibia; order Anura; family Alytidae; genus Discoglossus; species Discoglossus pictus. The sequence continues at coordinate 340,455,372 of CM050165.1, read as the reverse complement.
CAGCAGTGATTCATTGTTTTAATATTTCTCATTGGCAAGGGTCACCTCTGAGGCCACATCCAAAGAAGGACCTATGTGGTCTACAAGATAATGTAAAAAAACAGTCATGCATAATTGTTTTGTTGCCAAGTTTAGGTATGGCAATGCATAAGAAAGCCAATGTATAGTAATACAAGGTAACAATGAGAACTCATTAATTGTACAATGAAAAAAAAAACTAATATACTTGAAAGCTGTCATTTTAAGAGCATAATTATTAAGGACAAAACATAAAGTTAGTAATTAATTAGAAAAGAATAAACGCTGATATCTCTAGATCATGTAGGCATCCATGATGCTTTAGTAGAAACAGTGTGTCAGGGGGGTATTTACATTATTCTTGCCGTTAGTGTTGCAAGCTGCTTGTTTCTGAGCATGTCCTCGGAAGGGGTTAGGTGTCCATTTAATAAGCCCCCCTCACCTCTCCCTCTTTTCTCCCTTCACTTGCAGATACAAGTGAAGTATCTGAATAAGAGCATAATTAGGCAGGGAAAAGTGTTTGATCATCTCCATGTTTCTTTGTGGATAAGATTTGTGGACAATACTTTTCTTGACTGGCTTCAACAATATTCATCACTATTTCACTTACACTTTTTAAATACTTCTTGTTTTAAACTTTCCGGATACAGTCAAAGAGGTCAGCCTGCAACTATTTGAAAACTCTTAGCTCTCTAAACATCAATTAGCAATGACAGGCCAGGATTGGGCATTAGTGACATGACCTCTATCTGTGAATGCAGGTCTCTTGGGTAAAACCCCCTTAACTCAAATAGAGCTAAAAAGAAGACATTAATCACAAGTAATAAGCCACTTCCATCTGGAAGGACATCTTGAGAAACTATGATGTATATTGACACTGGATAGCATGATTGGTAGCATGATAGCTAGCATTTCTCCTCTCCATCTTGTTATGCCTTACAGCTAGTGCTGTGACCACAATGAGGAGCAGAGTTTAATGAGCCTGATACAGGTTAGCTATGACAAGCCGGGTGAAACATTGTCATAGGCTGATCTGTTGGGGAATACTGTTCAGCAGATGTGGGCAGAAATCATCTGTAAATTACATATAGGAATATAAATCTATATGGAAATTTTGCACTTGAGAACATAGTATACATTGTGGAGGATAATTCATGCATATGAACCATTCAATTTTTTATAAATAATGTTGGATAACTTACTACCTTAATAGATGGTTGTCATGAATCAGCCAGGGGCCATCTTGGATTTGGAACTGTTATCTGCCACATGTTATTGAACAGAATGTTTTGGGCTCCCAGAGCCACTGTTATATTGTAATATATTCAGGGCAGAGTCCCACTGTTATTGTTATGCATTCAGAGAAGAGGCAGTTTACCACGTCACCACTAATAAAGTCGTCATAACGCATTAAGTGGACTGACGTGGGAAGTACTGCCTCAACTCATAACATGTGGGTTATAAAATGTTGTAGTGGTAATATCTGTAAATATATTGTATTGTAATGTGGGAGCCATGTTGGGTGCAGTCATCCATATTGACTGCATATGTAACCTGAGTAGATCACCCATCTGCCTTCCAGCTATCACCTAAAGTAAACACTTGAAGTGATAGCAAGCCCAGAACAAAGGGGTCTCCACAGACACAGAGGCACCATAACTCCAGGGGGTCTACAGCTTGTCCCCTCCCAACTATCAGTGCAGGCAGCAGAGCAAAAAGGACATGTGTCTCTCCTGAGAGCTAGAGGCCAAGTGAATTAGGTAGCCACACCTAGTGGGCGGACCTGGGAGGAGTCTCATGTTTCCCACGGTGTAAAGCTACGGGATTGGCCAGAGGCCATTAGGGGCTGACCTCAGGTAGCCCCTCCCTCTACTATGTTGTAAAGAGTTTATATACATGTGTTTTCCAAATAAAGGTTGTTGAGAGATAGTTTTCACATAAAAAGGTGTCAGACTATTTCTGTGTGTTGTATCCTGACTTGGGGAGTGGTCTTGCTATGGGCCACTAAGTAACCTGGATCCAGTATTCTCTGCCTGTAGCTTTTGGGCCTTGCCCTCTTCAGAGGCCATCTTTTGTGCCACAGAGAACAGGAACTTCATGATTCTGCTGGGGTAGGTTTGAACTAGGTTCATATCAAGCCCCCAAGAAAGAAGCAGATCGTTTACCAAATGGTCTTTCTTCAAAATCTTTAATGATTAATTATATATTCTTAATCACTTATTTCTGCATCGATTTATGTAATATTGTGTCCTACACTTTTGTAGCGAGGAGTCATTTCAGCTTTTATTTCAAAACATGACTTAATTTAAGATGTTTTTATTCTTTGCATTTTAATCCTACTCATCTAGCAATTAAAAAGTCTCACCTTTATTCCAGGTTTTTAGTGTTCTTACGTGCCGTTGTGCATATTCACAGTACTGTGCAACAGGATGGGAGAAGAGGGCGTAATTACTCAGTTGTGGAGCTCACATGTGCAGAATAGGAGAATGGAAGAACCAATGCTCCTTGTGGGGAGAGTTGCTTCAGTTTCTGTTGGTTCTTTCATACCCTGTATGTCCTTCTTCTCCTCTCTACTTTTCATGTCCTACCTGCTCTCCCCTTGAGTCTTTCCAAGTGTCCTCACTTTACCCCATGCTCTAACTTACCAACTTATGGCCTTATTCAGACCTACAGTCTCACTCAACCCATCATAGACTCACCGACCCTCATGTATTCATTTGCCCCCTTATTCCCATGCCTTCACTTAACCCTCCTATAGCTTCATGAAACTCGCCTATGATCTCTGATATCTGCCCCATTTACCCCCCATGGCCTCACAAAAACTCCTTATCATGGAGCTTCACTTAACTTTTTCATAGTATTCCATGGGTAGCACAGTATCAGTCCTAAACACACAGAACAGCCACAGAGTCTTCATGCACAAAGTGGGACAGTCACATTAGAAATAGAGAAATCCCTCACACATATATTATGTGTTCCATGCTGCATGTAAGGACAGCACTGGTATTCACTGAGAGAATATGATTCAGTAGTTTAGGAGTAGCTGTGAAACATCACAGTGTACAGCCTGTATCCTCTGGGATGTAGTGATTTTGATGCCCCTAGCATTTTCTTCTATAAGTTGAAGAAAAAAATTGCAGCTTCCAAAATTCTGTGCATCATCTATGTGTCTGATTATTTGGTTCACTAAAAGGAATCAAGTGATACAGGTTAATTTCATCAATCCTAGCAAACAAAAACATGCTTTGATCATTTTTACCCCCTAATTCACTTTATGATCCACTTTAAACTGGCTTCCATCCCTTCCATTCCACTGAGACTGCACTCCTCTCTGTGCAGAATCTACTAGTTGATGCACCTAGTGCTGGTTTCTTCTGCATCCTCATCCTCGTTAATCTGCCAGCTCCATTTGACCCTTTGGATTACCTTATTTTCCCACTTGCCAGAATTGGTATAGTCGGCACATCACTTTCCTGGTTCCAGCCCTACCTAATCGGATACACAGCAGCTGTAGCCTTCAAAGGTTCAACTTCATTGCCCTCCGCAGTTTCCATTGGTGTCCCCTAGTGATTTCTCCAAGGATCCTTTTTGATATCGCCCTACAGAAACCCTAGTTTCCTCCTTTAAATGCATATGGAAGTTTCATGGATTATGAATGCTTTTGAAAGAGAAGAATTAGTAGTGTATGAAAACTTTTTTGCATGGAAAAGATACCAAAACATTATTAAACTTACCCTCTCTGAGTTTGCAAGCAGTTCATTTTGAGAGTTAACACCTCTGGGAATACTTTTTTGAATTAGCATAAAATTCATAATTCATTTGGCCACTTACAGTCAGCTAATCCATTGTTTCAATCTGTGAAGTCAATTTGTACAGCAAAGCATCGTGGAATCTGTAGTAGTTAACGCCCCTGGGAATCCTTTTTTGAATTACCATAACATTCATAATTTGTTTTGGCCAATCACAGTCAGCTAATACATTGTTTCAATCTGTGCAGCAAAGCATCATGGAGTCTGTAGTCGCTTGCATAAGGAAACAAGAAGCAGCTCGGACACTGCTCTGTGGATTTCTGCCTTGTGCTGCTCTTGGCTTGAAGTTTAGTATTTATTTTTAATGAAAATAAATCTGTATGTGTATAGAACGACTCAATGCAATGTGCGTGTTTGATATAAGCAGCATGTGTTAGCTTAGAAAAAGGTAAAAACAGGGAAACTTAGATATACATTTAACTTCGCTCTACATTACGTTTCAGATGATACCCAGATCTTCTTTTGAGAGATCATTGCATTTATTAGAAAAGAAAATATTGCAAAAAGATGTTTACTATACAATTGTCTTACTCTGCATCATGGCTTCTCTACTTTCCCTTCACCAGTAATTATTTATTTTGACCCAATTAACAGGTTAATATATAACCCAAGTGTTGTGGGAGGGGCTGTATCTTGCCCCTTCTTTATAAAAACTGTACTACCCTAATTCTCTTTGAGTACTCGCCTAAACGCTGTCAGTACTTTCCCTCTGCTGCCTTGCCTCCTCTGCTGCCAAGTTTCCTTCGCCTCCATGTGCCAGGTATGCTCCTGCTTACTCTTTGCTCTTCGCTCCTCTGCCTCCATTCCTTTCCCCCCGGCGGTCTACGACATCGCCCCTCTGGTCTCTCTTCTGTCTTCCCTGTCTTTGCCTTGCTCCCCTGGCCGTTGGGCTCTTTCCTCCTCCCCCTTCTTGTCCGGTCCTCTTCTTTTCTCGCTCTCCTCCATCCGTGGCCCCCCCCTTTGCCTCAGCTTCCTCTTGCCCTCCTCTTGGTGCCCGCTTCTCCTCTTACCTGCTCCGCCATCTCTTCCTCCTTTCCGCTTGTCCCCTTCTCTTCCACTGCCTTCCGCACTCCGCCGTCTCACCCTTCTCTTGCCTCCCATTCGGTCCCGCTCCTCCTCATCTTCTACCCGCTCCATCCCTTTTTTCCGTGCCGTCCTGCTTCTCGACTAATGATGTCCCGAACACTTCGCCGAAGAACTATTCGCGCCGATTTTCGCATGTTTGCGTTTGCATCGAACGGCGAACACATGCTCTTTTCGGTCCGCCCCCTATTCTTTATCATTGAGGAAACTTTGACCCTGCACCTTACCGTCAGCAGACACATTCCAGCCAATCAGCAGCATACACTCCCTTCCAGGGACTTCCATCTGAAGGACAGCCTCCATTTTAGAATAATTCTGAAGCTACATTCGTTGAGAGAGGACATATATTCTACCTGCTGCTGATTTAATAGGGAAATATATAGCCAGGCTGTGTATTTAGCTTTCACTACACACCTGAAGGACTCATTTGATATCTGCTGCAAGGACAGCAACCCAAAAAGCCCTTTTTAGGGCTAGAACATCATTTATTGTATTTTATTATTTTTTTCTGTGTAATCTAATTGCATATGCCTGCCTGCTAGCTTGTGTGTGAGGCCCATTGCATCTACTCTGCCAACTTTTGCCAGTGCACAGTGACAGTCATATCTAGTGCAACCGTAGTGTACAGTGAAATAAAAGAACCGTTTTTTTGACTGTAATCGATTGAATATCAGTTGCCTGCCTACAGGAGTGTGTGTGAGGACTATTGCATCTACTCTGCCAACTTTTGCCAGTGCACAGTGACACTCATATCTAGTGCAACCGTAGTGTACAGTGACATAAAACAACCCTTTTTTGACTGTAATCGATTTAATATCAGTTGCCTGCCTACAGGCGTGTGTGTGAAGCCTATTGCATCTACTCTGCCAACTTTTGCCAGTGCACAGTGACACTCATATCTAGTGCAACCATAGTGTACAGTGAAATAAAAGAACCCTTTTTTGACTGTAATCGATTGAATATCAGTTGCCTGCCTACAGGCGTGTGTGTGAGGCCTATTGCATCTACTCTGCCAACTTTTGCCAGTGCACAGTGACACTCATATCTAGTGCAACCGTAGTGTACAGTGACATAAAACAACTATTTTTTGACTGTAATCGATTGAATATCAGTTGCCTGCCTACAGGCGTGTGTGTGAAGCCTATTGCATCTACTCTGCCAACTTTTGCCAGTGCACAGTGACACTCATATCTAGTGCAACCGTAGTGTACAGTGAAATAAAAGAACCCTTTTTTTTCTGTAATCGATTGAATATCAGTTGCCTACCTACAGGCGTGTGTGTGAGGCCTATTGCATCTACTCTGCCAACTTTTGCCAGTGCACAGTGACACTCATATCTGGTGAAACCGTAGTGTACAGTGACATAAAACAACCTTTTTTTTCTGTAATCGATTGAATATCAGTTGCCTGCCTACAAGCGTGTGTGTGAGGCCTATTGCATCTAATCTGCCAACTTTTGCCAGTGCACAGTGACACTCATATCTAGTGCAACCGTAGTGTATAGTGACATAAAACAACCCTTTTTTGACTGTAATCGATTGAATATCAGTTGCCTGCCTACAGGCGTGTGTGTGAGGCCTATTGCATCTACTCTGCCAATTTTTGCCAGTGCACAGTGACACTCATATCTAGTGCAACTGTAGTGTACAGTTACATAAAACAACCCTTTTTTGACTGTAATCGATTAAATATCAGTTGCCTGCCTACAGGTGTGTGTGTGAGGCCTATTGCATCTACTCTGCCAACTTTTGCCAGTACACAGTGACACTCATATCTAGTGCAACCGTAGTCTACAGTGACATAAAACAACCCTTTTTTACTGTAATCGATTGAATATTAGTTGCCTGCCTACAGGCGTGTGTGTGAAGCCTATTGCATCTACTCTGCCAACTTTTGCCAGTGCACAGTGACACTCATATCTAGTGCAACCGTAGTGTACAGTGAAATAAAAGAACCCTTTTTTGACTGTAATCGATTGAATATCAGTTGACTGCCTACAGGCGTGTGTGTGAGGCCTATTGCATCTACTCTGCCAACTTTTGCCAGTGCACAGTGACACTCATATCTAGTGCAACCGTAGTCTACAGTGACATAAAACAACCCTTTTTTACTGTAATCGATTGAATATCAGTTGTCTGCCTACAGGCGTGTGTGTGAAGCCTATTGCATCTACTCTGCCAACTTTTGCCAGTGCACAGTGACACTCATATCTGGTGCAACCATAGTGTACAGTGAAATAAAAGAACCCTTTTTTTTCTGTAATCGATTGAATATCAGTTGCCTGCCTACAGGCGTGTGTGTGAGGCCTATTGCATCTACTCTGCCAACTTTTGCCAGTGCACAGTGACACTCATATCTAGTGCAACCGTAGTGTACAGTGAAATAAAAGAACCCTTTTTTGACTGTAATCAATTGAATATCAGTTGCCTGCCTACAGGCGTGTGTGTGAGGCCTATTGCATCTACTCTGCCAACTTTTGCCAGTGCACAGTGACACTCATATCTAGTGCAACCGTAGTGTACAGTGAAATAAAAGAACCCTTTTTTGACTGTAATCGATTGAATATCAGTTGCCTGCCTACAGGAGTGTGTGTGAGGACTATTACATCTACTCTGCCAACTTTTGCCAGTGCACAGTGACACTCATATCTAGTGCAACCGTAGTGTACAGTGAAATAAAAGAACCCTTTTTTGACTGTAATCAATTGAATATCAGTTGCCTGCCTACAGGCGTGTGTGTGAGGCCTATTGCATCTACTCTGCCAACTTTTGCCAGTGCACAATGACACTCATATCTAGTGCAACCATAGTGTACAGTGAAATAAAAGAACCCTTTTTTGACTGTAATCGATTGAATATCAGTTGCCTGCCTACAGGCGTGTGTGTGAGGCCTATTGCATCTACTCTGCCAACATTTGCCAGTGCACAGTGACACTCATATCTAGTGCAACCGTAGTGTACAGTGACATAAAACAACCCTTTTTTGACTGTAATCGATTGAATATCAGTTGCCTGCCTACAGGCGTGTGTGTGAAGCCTATTGCATCTATTCTGCCAACTTTTGCCAGTGCACAGTGACACTCATATCTAGTGCAACCGTAGTGTACAGTGAAATAAAAGAACCCTTTTTTGACTGTAATCGATTGAATATCAGTTGCCTACCTACAGGCGTGTGTGTGAGGCCTATTGCATCTACTCTGCCAACTTTTGCCAGTGCACAGTGACACTCATATCTAGTGCAACCGTAGTGTACAGTGACATAAAACAACCCTTTTTTGACTGTAATCGATTGAATATCAGTTGCCTCCTACAGGCATGTGTGTGAAGCCTATTGCATCTACTCTGCCAACTTTTGCCAGTGCACAGTGACACTCATATCTAGTGCAACCGTAGTGTACAGTGAAATAAAAGAACCCTTTTTTGACTGTAATCGATTGAATATCAGTTGCCTGCCTACAGGCGTGTGTGTGAAGCCTATTGCATCTACTCTGCCAACTTTTGCCAGTGCACAGTGATACGTCATATTTGGAGCAACGGAAGTGTACAGTTACATAAAACAACCCTTTTTTGACTGTAATCGATTGAATATCAGTTGCCTGCCTACAGGCGTGTGTGTGAAGCCTATTGCATGTACTCTGCCAACTTTTGCCAGTGCACAGTGACACTCATATCTGGTGCAAGCGTAGTGTACAGTGAAAAAAAAGAACCCATTTTTTTCTGTATTGGATTGAATATCAGTTGCCTGCCTACAGGCGTGTGTGTGAGGCCTATTGCATCTACTCTGCCAACTTTTGCCAGTGCACAGTGACACTCATATCTAGTGCAACCGTAGTGTACAGTGAAATAAAAGAACCCTTTTTTGACTGTAATCGGTTGAATATCAGTTGCCTGCCTACAGGAGTGTGTGTGAGGACTATTGCATCAACTTTGCCAACTTTTGCCAGTGCACAGTGACACTCATATCTAGTGCAACCGTAGTGTACAGTGACATAAAACAACCCTTTTTTGAATGTAATCGATTGAATATCAGTTGCCTGCCTACAGGCGTGTGTGTGAAGCCTATTGCATCTACTCTGCCAACTTTTGCCAGTGCACAATGACACTCATATCTAGTGCAACCATAGTGTACAGTGAAATAAAAGAACCCTTTTTTGACTGTAATCGATTGAATATCAGTTGCCTGCCTACAGGCGTGTGTGTGAGGCCTATTGCATCTACTCTGCCAACATTTGCCAGTGCACAGTGACACTCATATCTAGTGCAACCGTAGTGTACAGTGACATAAAACAACCCTTTTTTGACTGTAATCGATTGAATATCAGTTGCCTGCCTACAGGCGTGTGTGTGAGGCCTATTGCATCTACTCTGCCAACTTTTGCCAGTGCACAGTGACACTCATATCTAGTGCAACCGTAGTGTACAGTGACATAAAAGAACCCTATTTTGACTGTAATCGATTGAATATCAGTTGCCTGCCTACAAGCGTGTGTGTGAGGCCTATTGCATCTACTCTGCCAACTTTTGCCAGTGCACAGTGACACTCATATCTAGTGCAATCGTAGTGTACAGTTACATAAAAGAACCCTTTTTTGACTGTAATCGATTGAATATCAGTTGCCTGCCTACAGGCGTGTGTGTGAGGCCTATTGCATCTACTCTGCCAACTTTTGCCAGTGCACAGTGACACTCATATCTAGTGCAACCGTAGTCTACAGTGACATAAAACAACCCTTTTTTGACTGTAATCGATTGAATATCAGTTGCGTGCCTACAGGCGTGTGTGTGAAGCCTATTGCTTCTACTCTGCCAACTTTTGCCAGTGCACAGTGACACTCATATCTCGTGCAACCGTAGTGTACAGTGACATAAAACAACCCTTTTTTGACTGTAATCGATTGAATATCAGTTGCATGCCTACAGGCGTGTGTGTGAGGACTATTGCATCTACTCTGCCAACTTTTGCCAGTGCACAGTGACACTCATATCTAGTGCAACCGTAGTCTACAGTGACATAAAACAACCCTTTTTTACTGTAATCGATTGAATATCAGTTGTCTGCCTACAGGCGTGTGTGTGAAGCCTATTGCATCTACTCTGCCAACTTTTGCCAGTGCACAGTGACACTCATATCTGGTACAACCATAGTGTACAGTGAAATAAAAGAACCCTTTTTTTTCTGTAATCGATTGAATATCAGTTGCCTGCCTACAGGCGTGTGTGTGAGGCCTATTGCATCTACTCTGCCAACTTTTGCCAGTGCACAGTGACACTCATATCTAGTGCAACCGTAGTGTACAGTGAAATAAAAGAACCCTTTTTTGACTGTAATCAATTGAATATCAGTTGCCTGCCTACAGGCGTGTGTGTGAGGCCTATTGCATCTACTCTGCCAACTTTTGCCAGTGCACAGTGACACTCATATCTAGTGCAACCGTAGTGTACAGTGAAATAAAAGAACCCTTTTTTGACTGTAATCGATTGAATATCAGTTGCCTGCCTACAGGAGTGTGTGTGAGGACTATTGCATCTACTCTACCAACTTTTGCCAGTGCACAGTGACACTCATATCTAGTGCAACCGTAGTGTACAGTGAAATAAAAGAACCCTTTTTTGACTGTAATCAATTGAATATCAGTTGCCTGCCTACAGGCGTGTGTGTGAGGCCTATTGCATCTACTCTGCCAACTTTTGCCAGTGCACAATGACACTCATATCTAGTGCAACCATAGTGTACAGTGAAATAAAAGAACCCTTTTTTGACTGTAATCGATTGAATATCAGTTGCCTGCCTACAGGCGTGTGTGTGAGGCCTATTGCATCTACTCTGCCAACATTTGCCAGTGCACAGTGACACTCATATCTAGTGCAACCGTAGTGTACAGTGACATAAAACAACCCTTTTTTGACTGTAATCGATTGAATATCAGTTGCCTGCCTACAGGCGTGTGTGTGAAGCCTATTGCATCTATTCTGCCAACTTTTGCCAGTGCACAGTGACACTCATATCTAGTGCAACCGTAGTGTACAGTGAAATAAAAGAACCCTTTTTTGACTGTAATCGATTGAATATCAGTTGCCTACCTACAGGCGTGTGTGTGAGGCCTATTGCATCTACTCTGCCAACTTTTGCCAGTGCACAGTGACACTCATATCTAGTGCAACCGTAGTGTACAGTGACATAAAACAACCCTTTTTTGACTGTAATCGATTGAATATCAGTTGCCTCCTACAGGCATGTGTGTGAAGCCTATTGCATCTACTCTGCCAACTTTTGCCAGTGCACAGTGACACTCATATCTAGTGCAACCGTAGTGTACAGTGAAATAAAAGAACCCTTTTTTGACTGTAATCGATTGAATATCAGTTGCCTGCCTACAGGCGTGTGTGTGAAGCCTATTGCTTCTACTCTGCCAACTTTTGCCAGAGCACAGTGACACTCATATTTGGTGCAACCGTAGTGTACAGTTACATAAAACAACCCTTTTTTGACTGTAATCGATTGAATATCAGTTGCCTGCCTACAGGCGTGTGTGTGAAGCCTATTGCATCTACTCTGCCAACTTTTGCCAGTGCACAGTGACACTCATATCTGGTGCAAGCGTAGTGTACAGTGAAAAAAAAGAACCCATTTTTTTCTGTATTGGATTGAATATCAGTTGCCTGCCTACAGGCGTGTGTGTGAGGCCTATTGCATCTACTCTGCCAACTTTTGCCAGTGCACAGTGACACTCATATCTAGTGCAACCGTAGTGTACAGTGAAATAAAAGAACCCTTTTTTGACTGTAATCGGTTGAATATCAGTTGCCTGCCTACAGGAGTGTGTGTGAGGACTATTGCATCTACTGTGCCAACTTTTGCCAGTGCACAGTGACACTCATATCTAGTGCAACCGTAGTGTACAGTGACATAAAACAACCCTTTTTTGAATGTAATCGATTTAATATCAGTTGCCTGCCTACAGGCGTGTGTGTGAAGCCTATTGCATCTACTCTGCCAACTTTTGCCAGTGCACAATGACACTCATATCTAGTGCAACCATAGTGTACAGTGAAATAAAAGAACCCTTTTTTGACTGTAATCGATTGAATATCAGTTGCCTGCCTACAGGCGTGTGTGTGAGGCCTATTGCATCTACTCTGCCAACATTTGCCAGTGCACAGTGACACTCATATCTAGTGCAACCGTAGTGTACAGTGACATAAAACAACCCTTTTTTGACTGTAATCGATTGAATATCAGTTGCCTGCCTACAGGCGTGTGTGTGAGGCCTATTGCATCTACTCTGCCAACTTTTGCCAGTGCACAGTGACACTCATATCTAGTGCAACCGTAGTGTACAGTGACATAAAAGAACCCTATTTTGACTGTAATCGATTGAATATCAGTTGCCTGCCTACAAGCGTGTGTGTGAGGCCTATTGCATCTACTCTGCCAACTTTTGCCAGTGCACAGTGACACTCATATCTAGTGCAATCGTAGTGTACAGTTACATAAAAGAACCCTTTTTTGACTGTAATCGATTGAATATCAGTTGACTGCCTACAGGCGTGTGTGTGAGGCCTATTGCATCTACTCTGCCAACTTTTGCCAGTGCACAGTGACACTCATATCTAGTGCAACCGTAGTCTACAGTGACATAAAACAACCCTTTTTTGACTGTAATCGATTGAATATCAGTTGCGTGCCTACAGGCGTGTGTGTGAAGCCTATTGCTTCTACTCTGCCAACTTTTGCCAGTGCACAGTGACACTCATATCTCGTGCAACCGTAGTGTACAGTGACATAAAACAACCCTTTTTTGACTGTAATCGATTGAATATCAGTTGCATGCCTACAGGCGTGTGTGTGAGGACTATTGCATCTACTCTGCCAACTTTTGCCAGTGAACAGTGACACTCATATCTGGTGCAACCGTAGTGTACAGTGACATAAAAGAACCCTTTTTTGACTGTAATTGATTGAATATCAGTTGCCTGCCTACAGGCGTGTGTGTGAGGCCTATTGCATCTACTCTGCCAGCTTTTGCCAGTGCACAGTGACACTCATATCTGGTGCAACCGTAGTGTACAGTGACATAAAAGAACCCTTTTTTTACTGTAATCGACTGAATATCAGTTGCCTGCCTACAGGCGTGTGTGTGAGGCCTACAGCGCCTACTCTTCTAACTTTTGCCAGTGCACAGTGACACTCATATCTGATGTCACAGTAGCTTGCACGCCTAGTTCCACTAATCGTTAAAAGAAAATGTTAGGCAGAGGCAGGCCACCCGCAGTGGGCGTCGTGGTCGTGGTGCTGTGATTCCCTTTGGCCCTAGAATAATGCCCAGTTTTCAGAGGCAACGTACCCTGAACTTGAAAAGTTCTGAGGACATGGTTGACTGGCCAATCTTCTACAGCTTCCATTCGGAACCTAGACGCACCATCCTCCTCCAGCTTACCACTCGCCCGCCTGCCGCCACCACCAACACTAGCACCACAGCCGCTTCACTTGATCCGTCAGCAGAGTTATTTACATATCCGTTGGAAGAAATGAGTGATGCACAAACATTAGTACCAGAGGATGTAGATAACAGGGATATGTCCCAGTCAGGCAGCATTACACACATGGACGTACGGTCTGATGATGATGATGATGTTGTACCCAGTGCTGCTTCCTTTGTTGAGTTGTCAGATACAAGTGAAGCGGTTGATGATGACGATGCGTCCGTGGATGTCACGTGGGTGCCCGCTATAAGAGAAGAAGGACAGGAGGAAAGTTCAGATGGGGAGACAGAGAGGAGGAAGAGACGAGTCTGAAGCAGCGGGAGGTCGTCGAAAGTAGCTAGTGGCACAGTCAGACAGCATGCATTGGCACCCGGGGTCAGCCAGACAGCACGCCAGTCAACGCATGCTGTTGCCACCACCAGAATGCCGTCATTGCAGAGCTCAGCAGTGTGGCACTTTTTTCGTGTGTCTGCCTGTGACAACAGCGATGCCATTTGCAACCTGTGCGAAAAGAAACTGAGTCGTAGGAAGTCCAACACCCACCTAGGTACAACTTCTTTGCGAAGAAGGCACATGATGTCACATCACAAACGCCTATGGGATCAACACATGAGTACAAGCAGCACACAAAGTCAAAGCCGCCATCCTCCTCCTGGTCCAGCATCTTCAGCCACGTCAACCACTGCTGCCCTGCTTGCCCCCTCTCAACCATCCGCCACTCCGTGTCTCGCCCTGAGCAGTCCCTGCTCCTCTGCCCACAGTCAGGTGTCTGTCAAGGACATGTTTGAGCGTAAGAAGCCAATGTCACAAAGTCACCCCCTTGCCCGGCAACTGACAGCTGGCTTGTCTGAACTCTTAGCCCGCCAGCTTTTACCATACAAGCTGGTGGAGTCTGAGGCGTTCAAAAAAATTGTAGCTATTGGGACACCGCAGTGGAAGGTACCCGGCCGAAATTTCTTTGCACAAAAGGCAATCCCCAACCTGTACTCGATTGTGCAAAAGGAAGTAATGGCATCTCTGGCACACAGTGTTGGGGCAAGGGTCCATCTGACCACGGATACCTGGCCTGCAAAGCATGGTCAGGGCAGTTATATCACCTACACTGCGCATTGGGTAAACCTGGTGACGGCTGCCAAGCATGGAATACGTGGCTCTGCAGAGGAGTTGGTGACAACGCCACGACTTGCAGGCAGGCCTGCTGCCACCTCCTCTACTCCTCCTACTCCATCCTCTTCCATAACTTCCTGGGCTGAGTCCTCTTCTGCTGCTGCTATGTCTTGCTCCACATCAACGGCAACCCCCCAGCTCCACAGGTACTATTCCACATCCCGGATACGGCAGTGTCACGCCGTCTTGGGGTTGACTTCCCTGAAAGTAGAGAGTCACACCGGACCAGCACTCCTGTCCGCCCTGAACGCACAGGTGGATCAGTGGCTGACTCCGCACCAACTGGAGATCGGCAAAGGGGCTTGTGACAACGGAAGAAATTTGTTGGCGGCATTGAATTTGGGCAAGTTGACACATGTGCCGTGCATGGCACATGTGTGTAATCTGATTGTACAACGCTTTGTGCATAAGCACCCAGGCTTACAGGACGTCCTGAAGCAGGCCAGGAAGGTGTGTGCCCATTTCAGGCGTTCCTACACGGCCATGGCGCACTTTACAAATATCCATCGGCGAAACAACATGCCAGCGAGGCGCTTGATTTTAGACAGCCCGACACGTTGGAATTCAACACTCCTAATGTTCGACCGCCTGCTCCAACAAGAAAAGGCCATTAACGAGTATTTGTATGACCAGGGTGCTAGGACAGCCTCTGCAGAGCTGGGGATTTTTTTGCCACGTTACTGGACGCTCATGCGCAATGCCTGTATGCTTATGCGTCCTTTTGAGGAGGTGACAAACCTGGTCAGTCGCACCCAGGGCACCATCAGCGACATCATACCATTTGTTTTCTTCCTGGAGCGTGCCCTGCGAAGAGTGCTGGATCAGGCCGAAGATGAGCGTAAAGAGGAAGAGGAAGAGTTGTGGTCACCATCACCACCAGAAACAGCCTTATCAGCATCACTTGCTGGACCTGCGGCAACGCTGGAAGAGGATTGTGAGGAAGAGGAGTCAGAGGAGGAATGTGGCTTTGAGGAGGAGGAGGAAGACCAACCACAACAGGCATCCCAGGGTGCTCGTTGTCACCTATCTGGTACCCGTGGTGTTGTACGTGGCTGGGGGGAAGAACATACCTTCATTGAGATCACTACGGACGAGGAACGGGACATGACTAGCTTGGCATCCAACCTTGTGCAAATGGGGTCTTTCATGCTGTCGTGCGTGTTGAGGGACCCTCGTATAAAAAGGATGAAGGAGAACGACCTGTACTGGGTGTCCACGCAACTAGACCCCCGGTATAAGCAGAAAGTGCCTGAAATGTTAACGAATTACCACATGTCGGAAAGGATGCAGCACTTCCAAAATAAATTAAAAAGTATGCTTTACAACGTTTAAGGGTGATGTCACAGCACAACGGCAAGCTAACAGCGGAAGAGGTGAACATAATCCTCCTCCTCCCACGACCACGCCGGCAAGGAGAGGACGATTTACAGACGTGTTGTTGATGGAGGACATGCAGAGCTTTTTAAGTCCTATGCATCGCCACAGCCCTTCGGGTCCACCCTCAGAGAACGACTCGACTGTCAGGTAACAGACTACCTCGCCATAACTACAGATATCGACACTATGAGGAGCGATGAACCCCTTGACTACTGGGTGTGCATGCTTGCCCTGTGGCCTGAGCTATCCCAATTTGCCATAGAACTTCTGTCCTGCCCTGCTTCAAGTGTCCTGTCATAAAGGACCTTCAGTGCAGCAGGAGGTTTTGTCACTGATAAGAGAAGTCGCCTAGGTCAAAAAAGTCTAGATTACCTCACCTTTATTAAGATGAATGAGGGATGGATCCCGAAGGGACTGACAGTGGGCGATACATTCGATTAAAAAAGGCCTGATAGATGAGCTGCCTTTAGCTAATAATGGTCCACACGCTGCTGTATTTTATTCCTGAATGCCGGATGACTTGCGTGACTTATCCGCCACCAACTAGGGTTCAAGACGCAATGTTTTAGGGCACTTTCTGCCTGGAAAACTAACATCAATTTTTCTAGTCGCTGCAACAATACCTAAATTTTGGATTTAAATTATTTTATTTTAGAAGGCGTACAGCATGTAATGAAAAATAAAGCATTTTTGAACAGTCTTGCATAACAGTTGTGCAAAAATACATATTTACAATAAAAACATTCTGTGAAAGTTAGCTGGCTATTCCTTCTTATTTTTACTTTTTAGGTTAATAATTTTTCTTATTTTTTACTGTGATTGCAATTTAAGAGATACCTAAAACATGGTAAAACAGACAATAGTAAAGAGTATATCTGCAGGAAACACCGAAGTCCTATTAGCTATCATCCCTCCAGCAGTATTAGCTTATTATTTACAATATCTAACCTGGTCAATCACCCTTGGGTTACCCTAGGGCAGGCTTCAGTAAGCGACCTCTCCTTTCCTGGGATGATTTATCTGCTTCTGAAGGGTCTCCAGGGCTCCCCCACTCCGGTCCTTCCCCCAGTGTCGCTTCAACCAGTAACAAATGTTTTATATTTGTAAAGCGACCCAATGATCCCCCTTGATAGAGGTTTATCTTTACAAATTTTGGAGAACCAATTTAAGACCGGTGTCCCCTGTTTCTGGGTCAGGGAGTGTGTGAAATGCCTCAGCCTTCAGTAATTGTAATGTTCTGACAGCGGTAGCTCATGCTTGTCCCTCTGTTCATCATAGGTGAGCATCTGGCCCTTTACTAACCAGTCTCCCAGTCTATAGTAGTCGACCTCCACCAGTGTTGTGATGTTGTGCTCATGTGTTTCGGGGCCTGAGGGTGGTCAAGAATTGGGGTCATTTGGGTGGATCCAGGGAACAAACCCGTGTGTTTCTTGGCCCATTTCCAGTATGATAGTGAGTGTCTGATTAGGGGGTTTGGCGAGTTTTTAAGGCTCTGAGGCAATTCTGATAGCCAAGCCACCTTGTCCCAGGTTAAGGGCCTTAAAGTGTGGTTCTCTAAATACACACAGGCCGGTTGATGACATATAGAATCTGCTATTGGGAGGAAAGATAGGTGACGTAACAGGTATTAAACTGATAGGAATGAGTAGTACAACTTAATACACCACTCCTATCTGGTGGCACCTTAGATTGCATGCGCAGTGCCCCAAATTTGAAGTGGGAGGACCGACCAAGCATCTTTTTCCATCTCCCTGTTCCAAAAATCCATGCCATGTACACGTCCCCTGATAGGTGACGTAACAGGTATTAAACTGATAGGAATGAGTAGTAAAACTTAATACACCACTCCTATCTGGTGGCACCTTAGATTGCACGCGCAGTGCCCCAAATTCGAAGTGGGAGGACCGACCAAGCATCTTTTTCCATCTCCCTGTTCCAAAAATCCATGCCATATACACGTCCCCTGATAGGTGACGTAACAGGTATTACACTGAAAGGAATGAATAGTACAACTTAATACACCACTCCTATCTAGGGGCACATTACATTGCACGCGCAGTGCCCCAAATTTGAAGTGGGAGGACCGACCAAGCATCTTTTTCCATTTCCGTGTTCCAAAAATCCATGCCATATACACGTCCCCTGCACAGCAGGCGTCCCAGGGGGCTTGTTGTCACCTTTCGGGGACCTTTGGTGGCTCATCAGTGAGGACAAGGAACGGGACATGGCTAGCTTGGTATCCAACCATGTGCAAATGGGGAGTTTGCGGTTGTGCAAAGGGACTGTTTGCGGTTGTTTGTGGTGCATTAAACTGGGATATTGGTTTGTTACTGTGAAGCGGGTGTAACCCTTACACTACCTGATCGATACAACATCATACCTGATGTTTTAAAGCATGTTATTCCAAACAATTTAGGAATGTTAGGTGATTTATGCCCTTTATGGCTTAAAACCAGACTCTGCATCGACTATGTAATTCCGTGGGAGTTTTGCCATGGATCCCCCTCCAGCATGCCACAATCCAGGTGTTAGTCCCCTTGAAACAACTTTCCCATCACTATTGTGGCCAGAAAGAGTCCCTGTGGGTTTTGAAATTCGCCTGAACATTGAAATCTATGACGGTTTGCCAATGTTCGTCCGTTCGCGAACATTTGATGGAATTCGCGTCCGCGGTTTGCGAACCGAAAATTTGATGTTTGCGATATCACTATTCTCGACCTCTCTCGATTTGCCTCCTCGCGTTCGCACCGGCTTCCTCGCACTTCCGCTTCTGGTCCTTGCTCCTCCCTTCGTCTCGCCTCTCTCACTCTTTCCGCCTCTCCTCTGCCCTGTTTCAGCAGTTCACTACGCGCTCCCCCACATTTGCGTTTCTTGCTGCTGCAATCCCGTGGAGCTCTGGTTAACCCGTTCTTCTGCCCTCTCTTGCTTTCGTCTCCGCTTGCCTTACTTTTATAGCCCTGTAATCATTTATTTTTTATTGCTAGCATGGCCCACAATGCAAAACATGGCACGGTTTGAATCGGTTATTTATCTACTGTATATATAAACTTATTATCATTATATTATTTACTTATACCAAACAAATATTGTTCCTTGTCTGATAACTATGTGTTTTGACCACTACTACAAACAGTTCAGGATAAAGTCCCTGGCACTGTTTTAATAATTATTAACCATGGTTTCTTGTCACGGCCTAAACTGATCCATATTCACGATAATGGCTGTATGCACATGAAACCAAAGCCCACATTCATATATTTATTTATGTAAATGTGACACAATAAACATCATCATGCATCCACGCATCCACTATAATATTGCACGTATATGAAAATTAAACATAAATAACCTTTACATTTAATTTAGTCACAGTTTCTAGCCCATTTAAGTCATCTAACTGATTCATAAAGTTCTTCTACCAATGCCAAATATCCTGCCTTCAACATCATAGCCATTGCTTCGATGTACTCATTCCTTTCTCACAACCCCACCTTCATCCAGGAACCCCACCAAATACCTTGATATCCTACTCTATCCATGAAAGTTCTCTCCTCTCTTCATCTTGCCTCTCACAATACCACTTACTGTGCCCTACCTCTGTATTCCACATTCGCTCGCCAGTCATCATACAGTCTCAACTGGCCTCATCCTTAGAAAGCATCACATTCTGTCAGTTGCTATGCTTCTCCTTCCTTCAGACCTCAATGCCATCTGCTCCAACCCGCTCATAATCCACAGGGACTTGCTCGCATTTCCCTCTTTTTATGCACATGTCCAATCCCCTTGTCTCCAACATTTACGCAACCATCTACTCCTAATGGCCCTTCTCGTAAACTCGCTCTTTCTCCCTATCTCCTCCTTCCTGGCTTTGTCTACAAGTCAGTCGCTTTCTAACCCCACCTTTTATAAACGTCCACTCCTTCTTCTCTCACCACGTATCCTCCAGTTCTTACGTTCCTACTTTGAACACATTCTTTAACCTCGATCCCATCTTCGCCTCTCACCCCTCGCACGCCCAATCCACGACCACGCTCCATAGATTCCCTTCACTTCTCAATCCCCCTTCCTCATAACCCACCAACCTCCCTCTTCTCGCCTGCATTACCACCTCTACTCCCCTTCATCCCTAACCAAACATTCTCATTCCAGGACCAATCCAACTCAGGCCATGGCCGGCATCTCTATATATGATGTCGGAAGCTTACCCTCTCTCGCCTCTTCTTTGCTCATTAGACCTCCCTCCATGGCAGAAAGCCATTCCTCACTCCGCCACTGGACCATACCCAGACTCACACAGAAACTCACTGATAGAGGAAATCTGTTTGCAGCGTCCGCTCGCAAGGCAGAACTGTATCGGCTCTTAATCAATGAAAGAGCTCCTCAACCTCTCCCTAACGAGCAAATGATGCAGATCCAATGACAACTAACGGATGTTGCTTCCTCCATCACCTCGTGCAATGGCAGAATCGATCGCCTAGAATGTCCTTGTATCGACCTTCTGAATGTTGACTCAAACCCTCCAAATTCAGGTGAGAAGGCTCCGATGCCCCCAACCATCATGCCCGCTCATTTAGTTCTGGCTCAACTCTGAAGAGATGTAATTGAAGGAAAAGATGTAAATCTCATCTCCCTCCTCATTCCATCATTCAATACCATAGAGAACAAGACTGTACCTGAACGCTAAGTCTCCGTCCTGATCTGCTCCAAAGATCCATGACTCAACCAGAAATTAACCATTACTGAGTTTGTTCTTGCCTTCAGCGTCTTCAGGGACATTGTCTGCGCAGCCTTCCCTCTCTGCTGTCCAGAACTCGATGATTATCTCTATTTGATTGCTTAATTTAGCCCACAAGTATGGCGGCTTCAATTATTACGATTACCACCGATTGTTCTCGTCTAAAGCTGCCGCAGCTATGGCCCGATTCCATTACCCCATTAACTGGGCAGCACTCAACCAGGAGCTGTTCTGCCACCATTTTGCAGGAATCAAAGCCTCTGTGTGCTTTCATTGCCAATCTCCACTTTACGCCACAAACTTCTGACCATTACCTTCACCCTCTTCCTCTCAACCGGGCGCTTCCCGCATCCCGCCACTTTTTCACCTCCCATCCTCCCTTCCACCACGCCCCCTGCCTAGGTCGTTAAGTGCATTAGTTGGGGTCAACCCCCATTTGTAATAACTTTAATGCCAAAGGATGTTTCTACGGAGCCTGCAGACTATTGCACGTCTACTACGTCTGTTGCAAGGCTCACGCTAAAGCTGTTTGCAAGGTCAGCCTTTTATCTCCAACCTCCTCTACCTAGTAACGCACCATAACCATCCAAACAGCTCTATCGCACTTCCTAAAGCGTCTATTGCCGACCTTCTGATGTGGAACTCCTTCATTTCCCAATGGAACGGCAAGTCCTTATTTCTGGCTTCACCCCCCCAGACATTTGAATCGTCTTCAACAAATAAAGATTCCAGGTCACCTTTGAAACTGAAATCATATGGGAACAAGTCAACCAATTTGCATTCAAGGCCAAAACTATCATTCCTGCCCTAGCGGCGACCATGGCCTGGCAAGAGAAATGGCACGGACACCCATCTTGTGTCATGACCCCCGACACTTTAACCCACTAAACTCTAGTGAAACAACGTTCCACCAACCTTTATACCATGTCCCTTATAAGACGACTAGCCCTCCTATAATTTTCAACTGTTTCCATACATCAAAACTTCCAACCACGATAACCTTACTTATCTCCCCCTGAGTTGAAACCTCCGCCAGCCTCGATTTACCTATCACCAATTCCCCTCGATCCCATGCCCGTCAGCCTCCACCGACGTTGGTCTTCTGCCCGATCTACCATGATGAACGGCATCTCCCCAAACAACAAGAAAGCCTACACCAGAGCATGGAACCTCTTTCAGGACTTCACAGCCAACTACCTTCTACAACCTCCTCATTCCTTACATAGCTTCCTATCATTTGCGGTCCACTGCGATACTCAACTCGGTCTCAGTTACCAAACAACTAAAATTTACCTGTCCGGAGTCAGTAATACCTCATCTAAAAATCTGAATCATCTCCTTTCTTTCTGAGCACTCTTCCAGTCAAATTATTTCTCAAAGGACTCTCTCTCTCAAGAAAACCGCCAGGCCCCAAACTTGCAAATCCATTGACAGACGCCTATTCAAAAGGCTCATCGCTCTCCTTTCCTCAGATCCATTCTGGACAGATATCTCCACCAAAATTTCATCAGTTGCCTCACTTGCCTTTTACGGATTTCTCCAGCCTGGTGAACTCACCATATATCGCATCCAACCCACTTTCCTAACTCGAAAGGACATTGCTTTCAATAATGACTGCTTCACCCTTAGGCTTCCCTATACAAAGACTAGCAAATCTCCTGTAACCATTACCTACTACCCTAGCAACGACCCTTGGTGTCCTGTCTCCAGCATGAACCGCCTCTTGTCTTTTGTCCTCCAAGCCATCCACTCATCGGCTTCTATCCAGCCAGCACTTGTCTACGACCACGTTCATCCATTACATCCGTCTAGTTATTAATATTATTGTTTATTTGTAACACGCCAACCTATTCCGTAGCGATATACAAAAGTTAATTTTCAGTGAAAGACATATTCAATATTAACACATTGCAAAGAATGGAGGGCCCTGTCTTTGAGCAAAAAATCTGGTGCTCATAGAACTTTCCCCAAAGTGCCAAGCAAGATTGAAAACTTGCAGACTTACAATCTAAAGGTTTTTTGTTTGGCGCAGGAGGGAAGTTTTGTGTATTTTAGGAAGGAAGGTGATAGGCTTCTTTAAACAGATGTGTTTTTAGTGAGGTTTTGAAGGTTTTGAGGCAGGAGGATAGTCTCATGGAGTGAGGCAAGGAGCTCCAGAGAATAGGGGCAGTACAAGAAAAGTCCTGAAGGAGGTGACAAGAGTGGTAGAAAGAAGAAGGTCATTAGCAGAATGAAGACGGCGGGTGGGGGTGTATTTAGAGATGTGAACAGAGTTGTACGGGGGTGCGCTGTTGTTGAGGGCTTTGTAAGTTAGGGTCATGATTTTACATTGTATTCTGTAGGCTAAGGGAAGCTAGTGGAGTGATTGACAGAGAGGTGCTACTGACACTGAACATTGCGTACAGAAGATGAGTCTGGCGGAGGCATTAATTATGGACTGAAGTGGGGAAAAACGGATGGTAGGCAGGCCACCCAGAAGCAAGTTGCAGTAGTCAAGATGAGAAATGATGAGAGAGTGTATTAGAGTCTTGGCTGTGTCTTGTGTAAGGTAGTGACGTATTTTGGGAATGTTTTTTTAAATGGAAAAGGCAAGATTTTGTTAGTGACTGTATGTGGGGGATGAAAGAGAGAACAGGGTTTATAGAACCCCAGGGCAATGGGCTTGGGAGGTGGGAGTTATGATGGCATTGTTGACAGTGAAATGGATATGTGAGGAATTGACGCTGTAGTAGAGGGTGGGAAGATTAGTTGGGAAGATCTAGTGGGGTGGAAAGGTCTAGTACTTCTCAAATTCAGATTAGACACCTACACCTATTCTGGCCATTCCTGCAAAATCGGAGCAGCCACTTCCGCTTCAAGGAATTCCACTCCGACTCATGTCATAAAGATTTTAGGTAGGTGGAAATTATTGTGCTATCACAGCTACATCCACAACCCCACTACAAAACTCTGGAATACATTCTCTACCATTACTAAATAAACTCTTTTTAATTTAACTCCCCTACCTCTCTTGTCCTTTTTTGCCTCTAATCAGGCTAGGGCGCCGTAGCAGAGTATGCCGTACCTCAAGATACTCAAAACTATCAAAGAGAGAAGGCACCAACTACAATTAACAGGTTAATACATAACCTGTGGTTCTGGGAGGGGCCATATCTGGCACCTTCCTTGTAAAAACCATTCTACCCTAATTCTCTTTGAGTCCTCACCTAAACACTCCACCCACCTCCTTCTCTCCATCTCTTCGATTTCCCCCAGCCCTTTTAATCAGGCTAGAGTGACATAGCTAAATATGCCATGCCTCAAGCTACTCAAAACTATCAAAGAGAGAGAAGGCCCTGACTACAACAAGAGAAAACATAATATCCCATTATGGCAATGTTTTTCTCCATTAGGAGAAATTGCTTCTCTAACCACATAATATTTTCAACCAATCACAGGTGAGGCAAAGTAGCAGTTGCTAGGCGATAGGAATGCGGCAAGCCAGAGCCGAAAATGACAGCAAATCTTTCCATTGATTTTTGCACTGCCAAAATATTATGAGTTACTCCATTAGACTTTTACACCAAAACCCTATGCTAATCAGACTTTAAACATCACTCACAAAATGAGGCAGTTCCATAACATCAAAAACATTAAGTGTACTAAAGACGACTCGCAAATGGTTTTAAAACCATTGCTGAGTGCTGAAGCATTGGGTAAAGAGACAGTATAGCACCACACAAAAACCCCATAGAAAATGATGAATGTTTATCATTATTTGACAATTAACAGTCCAATATATACATATGTGTAATTAAAACATATTATATTTTATTATTGTGTCAGTTTAATTATAAAACATCCAGGGTATCACACAACCCAGTACTCAAGGGATAAATACATATCAGGAGAGCAAGTAGACTAGGAACAAATGCTATAATGCATTGTAGACATGCAAATGGGCTTATTTAGACATGCAAATGGGCTTATTAATGTATTATTTGTTTTCTGTACTCAGTACAGTGGAGAGCTTGTCTCACTCTAGTGCTCATCATACACTAAATGATTGTTGTGGAATACCCAATCCTACAAAATCTGTTGCACAAACCAGACCTATCTAACTCATACTGATGATAGCCAAAAGCTTGAAAGAGGCCTGTATATGAGTGATTTTTTGTTTGTGTAAAATCCAACCCAGTGCTTTGCTTAAAAGCTGTTTAATACGACAGGCAAATGCTTTAAGGGAGCAATGTATAAAGTTGCTATTTTTGGATCCAAAGAGTGAGGTACATTGTATTCTCATTTGCATGCCCTGCCTTTTAGACATGCAAATGGTCTTATTAATGTATTATTCGTTTTCTATATATATATATATATATATATATATATATATATATATACAATTGTTAAATATAGTTAATTTAAATATATTTTAAATGAATGAAAAAATTATATATATACATGTATACATATGTGTGGTTGGACCCCTTTCCTCGTGTAGCAGTGTGGGTGGCCTGTTGCTATGCCCTAACTGGAATGCTAACAGGGCCAAGTAATAGTGAGGAGATAGGGCAAGGAGAATGGGGCACTGGAAGCTTGTGCACAGGTAGTAAGTGGGAGTGGGTTTATAAATGGTGGAGGGAGCGGGGTCCTCTCACAATACCAGGTTGGGCCCCTCTCCTCATGTAGCAGTGTGGGTGGCCCGTTGCTATGGCCTTACTCGCCTGCTAAGCGCCTAAAAACAACTAAAGCTTGTAAAGGTATTGCACCTAACATATATAACACCAGAAAAGCTTTCAAAATGGAAAACGACAGAAAGCCCATACTGCTTTAGGGGCTGCCAGGTTACGGGATCCTTTATCCATATTGGTGGCTTTGTCCAAAGGTCCAACAGATATAGAGAGCTGTTTCACAACTAACCACAGAGTTACTCTGCTCTCCAGTAAGGGGGGGATTAGAGGTATATCTACTATGGATTCTGGTGAAAACCATACACCCCCTCAAAACAAGCTCATACAGTTCTTCTATTTAGCTACCAAGAGCCATATAGCAAAGAACTGGAAGTCTAATAAACTTGATCTGTCAACGGTTAAAAACAAAATGAACTATATAGCAATAAACTAAAAAATAACTCACACACTGGAAGACTCTATTCCTCGGTACGTGGAGATTTGGGGCAAGTGGCTGGAACCTTGAGCGGAATGGGGACTCAGTGGTCATAATGGGGCCTGGAACCTGGAAAGGAGACCCATTTTTTCTAGAGGAGAAACCGCTCTGACAAGGTTGGAAATGTCATTACTATTTTAAATGATATGTATATTTATGTGAACTAAATCATTAATATTTGTTTTGTTTGAAATTGTTTAATTTAATTTAGGGGAACCACACTGGTTATGCAATCACTATGAACAAGATAATGTATTCATACAAATTCAGTTTACTTTAATAGAAATGTAACAAACAAGAAAAAGACAGTAATATATACTTAGATAACATTGATATTACAAATAATCACCATTTAACAATCAGATAAAAAAAGGAAAAGATGGAAAAGAAGACAGATAACTAAAAGTGTTAGATCATAAGATATCACAGTGTGTATTATATCTCTACTAGCGACTTGCCCGTCAAAAATGATAAACACCCAATGTAAACCTTTTTGTTCTGTGAGGACCTTCGGCGCTCATTGCGAGTCTCTTGTCTCATGTATTTTTGCTCCTCTGAGCACCTTCGTCACTCATTATAAAGAGAGAGATATATTTATCTATATTTACTTAATCAATAATGAATTAATTATTTCTTGAATAAATTAATATACTTTACCTATTTGTAATTAATATATCCAGCAATCAAATAGCTTGAAAAGCTAACAATCTGATTATATATTTTTTTTGGCAATAGACAATGTACAGTGAGTGTTGGTGCTCTGATGATAAAGTGTAATGAATGTTCCATCTGTGCATTCGAAATTGTTTGTGTGCGCGAGGGAAATCCGTTGGTGTAGCTGTATAAAGCACCATTGTAGCTTCGTAATGTTATTAATGTGTTTCGCTGCTTGCAAGCATTTTGCGTAATTTGTAATGGTGTATTTTGTATTTTGTTCGTTCCTGTGTGAAAATGCTATGCGTTTGGCAGTGTTTTGCGTGGTCCGAGGTCTTGTATCCTTGCTTTAATTTTTTTCGTCTGACATTTTTTTTCTCTCGCTTAGGCGATTTTCGTGTGGTGAAAGTCATCGAAGTTGCATTTAAATTGCGTTCCACCTCATCCCCAGACATCCTGGCTATTCGCCCATGCTGTGGGTGATGTTTTTGTTGTATTTATTTGTATTTGTTTTTTGTTTTTTCGCCGCTCGGCCATTAACCTTGTATTTTTGCTATGTCATATTTTTTTTTCCGCCTCTTTTTTTTGTTTTTAAAGTCCCGCATCTTGTATTTTTTTTGTCTGAGTCCCGCTTTTGACAAGTAGGAAGTGGGAATGGGTTTATAAATGGTGAGGAGAGGGGCAATTAGCCTGGATATATATGGTTTCTTGAAGAAGTTATCAACGCTTTTTCTCACTCGTTTTCTCAATCATGATGTTTGTAGTTTCAATTAGCTCCTAGAGCAGTTTCTCATCTGTAATGCTTGTATTGGTTTGGTGAACATCTACTTCTACACTGAAATATTTTTCAAACAAGGCAGGCTGTGAGTGGAGTTCTGTAATATTGTGAGTGAAAAAGATTAGAATGAACATGTAACGTAGGGAAAAAAAGCTCCCACAGCCTATGTTATGGTATAATTTAAATTACACTGCTTAATTAGAATGGGGGTCTAAGGGCCATATTAAATTCCAGCCCTGTAAGTCCAACTTCAAGCACGTAACGGCTGCAGGCTTGAAATATTGCCGAGTTGCATTGCTATTAAATTAGAAGGGGCTGCGAGCTACAGGCTTGAGATGCAAATCGTAGCTTGTTCGTAGAACGCTGGATTTGCGGCCTTGTGGACGATCAATTAGTGTAGACCGTAGTTATGAGTTTAGACAAAGCCAATGGAAAAATATATATTTAGTGTTACATCACTGAAAAAGGGGAGGGTAGATTTCAAAGTCCTACGGGCTTCAATTACAAGTTGCGATCGGACCCACATTCCACAATAATGAAATATTAATAAAGCCGTAAATATGATTTTCTATTACATGCGAGTTACAGTATATGTCTTAACACATTGATTGCAGGTAGTGATGTCGCGAACATCAAATTTTCTGTTCGCGAACCGCTGACGCAAACTTCATCAAATGTTCGCGAACGGGCGAACCGGGCGAACCGCCATAGACTTCAATGGGCAGGCGAATTTCAAAACGCACAGGGACTCTTTCTGGCCACAATAGTGATGGAAAAGTTGTTTCAAGGGGACTAACACCTGGACTGTCGCATGCCGGAGGGGGATCCATGGCAAAACTCCCACGGAAAATTAAATAGTTGATGCAGAGTCTGGTTTTAAGCCATAAAGGGCATAAATCACCTAACGTTCCTAAGTTGTTTGGAATAACATGCTTTAAAACATCAAGTATGATGTTGTATCGATCAGGTAGTGTAAGGGTTACACCCGCTTCACAGTAACAGACCAATCTCCCCGTTTAATGCACCGCAAACAACCGCAAACAGTCCCTTTGCACAACCGCAAACTCCCCATTTGCACAAGGTTGGATACCAAGCTAGCCATGTCCTGTTCCTTGTCCTCACTGATGTCATTGAAGGTCTCTTCCTCCACCCAGCCACCAAGGGTCCCCGAAAGGTGATAACAAGCCCCCTGGGACGCTTGCTGTGTTTTGTCTTCCACCTCCTCAAAGCCACCTTCCTCCTCTGACTCCTCTTCTTCAGACTCCTCTCTCTGCTTTGCCTCTGTCTGCATTATTATAAGGTGTGTACTGTTAAGTAGTACTATTCCTATTGGTTTAATCCCTGTTACGTCCACTATTAGGGGACGTGTATATGGCATTGATTTTTGGAACAGGGATATGGAAAAAGGTGCTTGGTCGGACCTCCTACTTCAAATTTGGGGCACTGCGCGTGCAATCTAAGGTGCCACCAGATATGAGTGTCACTGTGCACTGGCAAAAGTTGGCAGAGTAGGCGCTGTAGGCCTCACACACACGCCTGTAGGCAGGCAGCTTATATTAAATCGATTACAGTCAAAAAAGTGTTGTTTTATGTCACTGTACACTAAGGTTGCACCAGATATGACGTATCACTGTGCACTGACAAAAGTTGGCAGAGTAGATGCAATAGGCTTCACACACACGCCTGTAGGCAGGCAATTGCTATTCAATCTATTACAGTCAAAAAAGTGTTGTTTTATTTCACTGAGCACAACATAAGCTGTGAGCTTGACACAGGCATGCAATTTTAATAACGCCGTAAATCTGATTTTCTATTACATGCGAGTTACAGTATATGTCTTAACATATTGATTGCAGGGAATGATATAACACGGAATATAAACATGAAATAAAGTATTTTTTGGGGGGCTGATTTGCGGTCTTGAGAATGTTGTGCAATAAATTCTGAGACCTAACATCACTTTCACTTTTAATAAATGTACAGTAGAATGTTGTTATTTGCATTACAAGTGCTACGTATTGGACTTTACCCCCCTTGCGGGTCCTCACGAGCACACTTTGGGCTTTGGGCTCCATTTGCATGTTACGGGTTTGCTTTCGAGTGACTTTGTTGCAATTTAATAGCATTATTGGAAACGTAGCATTTACGGGCTTGACAGATCAAAGGATTTACGGCCACATAGCCTATTCTCAGCTCTCCTGCGCCTTAAACCGCAAGTCCGCTGTTAATTTAATAGCAGTAACCCATAAAATTGAAGTTATGGGGTGCGTTTTAAAACGTAGCCCAAATTTAATGGGGCTGTTAGTTATCAATATTTTGCAAGCATTTTACTCTAGCATATGCAGCAATCCTCCTTTAAAAAAAATAATCTTTAGATAACAGTAAAGAAAGAAAAAAAAAAACTTTCCAGTGTCCTTTTAGGATAACAGAGTCTATTTTCTTTTTTACATGCTTTGTAATTGATTTACCTGAAATTTCACTTTTTTTGTGGCCTATTGGTTTACTTTTACCAATTCAGGCTATATTTTAATTAACTATTATGGTCTTCATGTATCAATATTTTATAATTAGTCATTTAAAAGGACACTGTATTCAAAAATGTTCCATCACTAAAAAGAACATGTCACATATTGCAACAGTTCTTTAATTAAAAATGAATAATTGGAAGGGTCCTTATAATAACATTAAAGCACCACAAAAGTCACCATATGTACTCTGCACTATCAATAAGAGGGTGGAAAATCATGTGGAAAATGTTTGAAATTTTTTAAAACTGTTAAATAATTGACGTAGATATTGTCATTTTAGTTTAGCCCTTGAAGAACCTGCATAAGAAATAAGGTTGGAGTCTGTAGTTGTTATACATTGTATTATGGATTTACACCCTATTTGCAAGCAAAGTTTGATGGAGCAGTGGTAAACAACTGCAAAACCCTAACTGCAGAGTAAATCCTACATAGCTATGTGAATCCTCCATCCCTAAAACATTGAGAGAGAACTCCTATGGGTCATTGCTCCGAGTGAACTTCACGACAAAGCCAAAAAGCAAGGCATAAATCTCCATTGAGTTTTACAATGAAAATAAATTCTGAGTTACTCTGTTGGACTTTGACACCCAAATCCTATGCTAATAAGATTTTACGGATCACTCGCAAATTTGGGCACTGCCGTAAACGCAAACTGCAGAAGAAAGATTTATGAGTACCAAAGACCACACCCAACTGGTTTACTGGTTTTCAAACCTTTACTAAGTCCCCTATAAGCATTTAAAGTGACCGGATAGCGCAAGAAGCACTACAAAATTATGACGTTTCAACATTATTTGACACTTAACAATCCGATATCAACCTATGTGTAATTAAAAAATATATGTTAGTATTAAGCGCATTTTATGATACAAAAATCCAGGGTAACAAACAACCCAGTACTCAAGGGGTTAATACATGTCACAAAACCACGTTGCCTAGGAACATCTATTACTATAACTATATAACATAAATGTAACTATAACTATATCACATTTTAAACACAAAATAAACAAAATTTTCTGATGGAAGCTATAAATACAATTGTCACAATATATTAATAAATAAAAAACAATTACTTATATATTTCCTTGCAGCAGCTAATTACAGACATTACTGACACCTCCCTGACCTGTCCCTGAGGCCTGTGCCTCCCCCGAACCCCCTCCAGTTTCAGACCCCCGTCCCTCTCCTACGCTTGCCTGGTGCTAGGGCCACCCTAACACCACCCACCTCCTCCTTTTCACTCTCCTCCTCCACTTCCACCACCTCTTGCTGCTCCTCCTCCTGCTCCTCCTCCTCCTGCTCCTCCTTCTCCGCCACCTCCTCTCCTCCGCCACTCTCAACCTCCATCTCCTCTCCTCCACTCCTCTCATCTTCTTCACTCTTCTCCTCCACTACTCCACAGGGCTACTTCTCTCCGCCTCTCCTCCTACCATATCAGATGTCATCTGATGACTGTGAAAAACTGAAAGCACCTCTCAATACTAATAGAATAAAGGGTATTATTTTAAGCAGTGTGACTTTAAGGACTGCACAATATCATACAATAACCCCCTCCCAAAAAACATACTATAATTTGACTACAGTACAAACAACAATAATAAGCTGCAGTACCTCTATATTTGTAAAGTGCACATGAACATATACAATGACATCAGACTTAGCCAAGACAATATTGAATTATGAGTAGCAGACCTGTTGTTGGCCAGTGATGAGAAGGATAGATTAACTGGCCAACATCTGGGTAAAATATTTATGATGTAGAATGTGCCACACATACTCCCAATAGAGGTGCTATCTAGTTGGTTGCCAGGGGAGAGCTTGTGGCTATGGAGTTGGAGTTAGAAAGTTCCAAAAAAGAGAGAGTTGGTCAGAAGATATGTTTCTGAGCTGTCCTCCTTGATCTCTAAGGATCATGTACCAAGGGTTATGCCTCTTTTAGGGACTTTATTCTCTTGGATCAAGAGAACATTGATATCTGCTGGCAGCTCCAGTTGACAGGTGAAAGAACCCAGGGTCTAACCAGTAGCCCTTCAGCTCTGTTCAAATGATTCTACCATCACACAGACAAAAAGACAGAAACATGGGATTGACAGATAAGAATCAAAAAGACCTTTCTAGTCTACCCATTCTACCCCCCTAAATGTTTGGCTTAATTAAGCTTCAGGATGGCCTTATGTTTGTCCCTTATGTTGAAAGGCTAACCCACTTATCTACTACAATTTCTGTAAACTAGTAGTTTTGCTCATTAACCTTACATTTCCCTACATCCAGTTTCTATCATAGTCATATATATTTCCAGTATTTATATATGTATTAATATATATATATTGTATAGGTTTTGTATAAGACATACCTCATTTCCTTCTCCTCTTCTTTAAACTCTTGATTTTCCTCACTCTTCCCACTGTAACTTGTGCCCTCTTCTCTGTTAGTTCCTTTTTTTTCCATGTCCCCTTGTTTTTCACCTCTCAATGGCTTCCTCTCTCTCTCTCATTCAGTCTGCTCTTCTTATTTGACCACTGTCTCTGATTCTCTCCCATGTTTACTTTACCCTTTCTCTCACATCCCCCATGAGTGGTGAAACATAGATATATAGATAAAAAGATAGAGCTATATATAGATAGATAGATAGATAGATAGATAGATAGATAGATAGAGCTATAGATAGAGATATAGATAGATAGATAGATAGATAGATAGATAGATAGATAGATAGATAGATAGATAGACAAATAGATAAATAGATAGATAGATAGACAATCAGATTACATAGATAGATAGATAGATAGATAGATAGATAGATAGATAGATAGATAGATAGATTGTGTGTTCTGTAGGGAAAGTGTATTTCTGTGTTCAAGTGATAAGGTAAGGTTGTGTCCTTGGGCATTCACTGTATCCTTTAATAACATCTTTGTTGTTCACCAGAGCTGATTGCTATATCACTGTATATCCTGAAGGAGTAGGAGCATCACATTACGTTACACTGGTAATACAAATTATTAGACTTATTAAAGCTTGGCTCATGTAGAGATCCAACATGTCTGGGTTATAAATGTGTTTCCCAAGGTATACAAGCTAAACACCAGAATATAAGCCTGTCATGTCTAAATGTACTGACCACTGTGCCGGATCAGTGTTTATCCCTTTATACACTTTCCTTCCTGTCTTTGTCTCTGTTGCAAATGTTTTCGATTGGCTTGTTAGAGAAATCAGAAACAGTTTAGAAATAACTCATACACGTTTGTTTTCTTTCTATCCCAGCAAATTGAACATATCACACATTGTAAATTGTAAAACACTTTTGCTTCTTTCCAACCTGAGGATTGAATGTGTCATTGTTGCTTCCAAATGTCTTATCTATGAAATGCTTCAGTGTGATAGCCGGCCTCATCATGGGCATTCATTTCACTGACTTTTATTTCAGAGCTAAACTCCATTATATACATCCTTATCTGACAACCAGAGGACTGTAAAAAAAAAAGAAAAAAAGAAATGCTTTGCTAAGGCACTGAACACCCACTGATGTTCAGACATTTCATCTCAATGATCACTTCTTCGAGGAAAGTGAACTATGGGGCACCAGGCGCCTGATTTATATAGTAATGTCTTACTAATTTCTGTCTTAAACTGACAAAACACCATTAATTTGTAATATTTTTAGGGTAGTGAACACTGTAGTACATAAGCAAGGAACATAATGTACTGCAGTTATTACACTACAGGAAGATGCCAACCATGATATACTTTAAAGACTCTGATTGCAGTATTTGTCTTCAGTAAAAATAACTTTGTATTACTAAATGATACCTTTTAGTGTAAAGATACTTCTTCACAGTACAAATGCAGAACTTTGCTTGTCCTAAATCTTTCTTCATTTGAGCATGCAGAAATATAATTTTTAGGGATGGAAGGTCAGTAGCAAGACAAAAGTATAAATCCAGGCCCTATTTTTTCAGACCTGACAAAATTATTTCTTTTTTCATGTTCTCTGCCCAGAATAAGGTCACTTGTTGGCTTTCACTTTGTCTTGCTTCGCACAACATCTTTGAGTCCTCACACGTCATGTCATAAGCCATAGAGTGCTTTTTCTCTGGCATGCCCGTCTCTGCATCTATTTCATGCTGAGCTTGGCACATATTAACCACATGTGCCACTTGTAGAAGCTCCAGTATCTACAGCATTATCACAGTTGTGACACTTGATGCCCACAAATTCTGGTGCCTGTTTTTGCTACCAGCAATTAAATCCCTTGTTCAGTTGTTTTGCCCCACGCAGCATCTAGGTGCTATGTTGTATCCTCTGATGTCCTGGTTTGACCTTTGGCTCTGTTTTTGACTACTCAGCTATCTGTCTCCCTGACCCTTGCTTGGCTTAGGAGTTCCTCATCGGACTTCCTGGCCTGGCTTGTTCTTTGAGCATTCTCAGTCTTCTGTCAGACTCACTTCTGGACTATCTGACAATCCTGATGTCCGTGATCCTCTTGTACATTTGTTATTGGAATCCTATAAGTGGCTTTCATCCTGTCATAATTGACATGTTTTTATTGAAACGTTCATCCTCTTAAATAAACTCTAAATAAAGCTGTTTCTTTGATTCTCCTTCCATTTCTGGTTCCTTACTAAATGTATGGTTACCTATAAATACAAAGTAAAAACTGAGCCTAAATCATGGCTTACTTAAAAAAAAACATTTGGAACTTGTTGAGGTTTAACAAAAAGTTAATAGTTTTTTATTTATTCTGAATGCTATGTGTCTCGTCGAGAAATAATATGCCTGTTTATTATCTAATACACCCAACTAGAATGTAATGTGAAGTACACTGTGTAAAATGACTAAATATTAACTATGGGGATGCTTAATTTCAAGCCAGTAAAGAATTTTGATACGTTACATATAATAAACAACTTGGTGTCTATTAGAAACTATATTATCTCATAGATTTACAAAGCATTGAATTGCTTGGGTATGCGATGCTGAAGACTGAGAACTCAATTACATGGCTGCGGTAAAACCTGAGTAAGGTGGCCTTGGCCTTATGGGAGTTTTTACAAGTAAGTTATAGAGCTATTACATGGCTCCGGTAAAAGAACTCCTTTAAAAGTTACTGACTCGCACACAGCGGTATTGCATGTAGTTATCTAACCCTAACATGCTCTTGCAATCTGCCTAACAGATACCTGTAGGAGACTCAGAGTCTGAAAGGCAGTAGTCTTCATAGCGAAGGCTTCTTAACAAACAGGGGCTATCAGTAGGGAGCATTAACCCCTCATTAACCCCTTTGTTGTTGTGTAGTCATTAAGTTGTGTCCAACTCTCCGTGACCATTTTTTGTGACAAGTTGTTCTTGTCCATAAGGTTTTCATGGCAAAAATACTGGAGTGGGTTGCCAGCTCTTTCTCCAGTGGACCACGATTTGTCTGACCCCTCTGCTATGACCTGCCCATCTTGGGTAACCACACCTGGTATAGCTCACAGCTTCATTGAGGTACATAAGCCCCCTCACCATGACAAGGTAGCGATCTAGAAAAGGATTAACCCCTTACCTATCATGAATAAATAGTGGGGGCCTAATGGAGCCCTTGGTACCTATCCCTTACCTACCCTAAATAAAAAGCGGGGGCCTAATGGAGCCCTTGGTACCTATCCCATATTAGAATCCCTATGGCCTTATAGCTATCTACCATGGCTCCTAATACTAAGCCAGCTACCATGGGGGACCTGATTTAGCCCATCAAACCTAAACCCTAAGGGGGTCTGTAAAGACCCCCATAGTCCCTCACTAATCTCTTAAACATTGCAGAAAATAAAAGGTATCTGTTTTTGGTACCAGCAATGTGTTCAAAATTAATCACTAATAAATAAAACAAAAAGTAATTACCGTACTTAATATATTTAAAAAAATGTAACATTTATGGAAAAAAAGGGGTTAATTGATGCTTTAGGCTCAATATAATCAGCGACTCCCTGGTCCTCATTCTGCAGCCCTGGATATGCAGGCTCATCTAAAATTGATTGTTGATCTAGTCCTCTATTTTGAACCATTCATGGAAAGGCCTTTTCATTCTTGATGAAGACCCTCGGATCCTCATCTTTGGGTTATGGCAAAGCCAATCCAAAATTCCCACACTGCTTTATAAAAAAATAGTAAAACTAAAGGAGCGCCTCCTCTTAAGAGCCTCTGCACTAAGCAAGGCCTCCATGTAAATCAGGTGCTCTAAGTTAGGGCACTGCTGTAAATCGGCTGCGGGAGCTTTTTTTCCCTAAATTCTACACTAATGTAAATCTTTTGCTCCCCCAGGTTAGGGCACTCAGCCCACAGCCGTAAATTCTGCCTAAGCCGCAACTGATTTCTGTGTAGGGAGTAGCTAAAACAAGCTCTACAGATGAGACAGGACTCTAGGAGCCAACAGGAAATGGGAACTTCATGGATATTATAATGAGTGGGAAGTGCTGTAACAAGTGCTGTATCTGCTAGGCAAGGAAACATTAAAGATATATATAAAGAAATTGTTTTTTTTATTTATAAATATACTTTGATATTAAAGTTATGTGACAATTGTACTTATATCTTCAATAAATAAAGATGTGTTTATTTTGTGTTAGAATATGATATATTTATAGACAATACATTTGTTCCTAGGTAATGTGGTTTTATGATGTGTATTAATCCATTGAGTACTGGGTTGTATGTTACCATGGATTTTGTATCATAAAACAGGCTTAATACTAACATATCATATTTTTTAATTACACATATGTTGATATTGGATTGTTAAGTGTCAAATAATGTTGAGATTTCATCATTTTGTAGTGCTTTTTGTGCTATACTGTACCTTTAAATGCTTCTGGGAGACTCAGCAAGGGTTTGAAAACTGGTTGTGAGTGGTCTTTCTTCTTCTTTCTGCAGTTATAGCAGTCCCTTATTTGAGAGTGATCCGTAAAGTCTTATTAGCATAGGGTTTTGATGTGAACGTGTAAGGGAGTAACTCATAATTTATTGTCAGTGCAAGAGTCAAAGGAGATTTTTGCCTTGCTTTTCTGCTTTATTGTGATGTTAACTTGGAGCAGTGATTCATAGCAGTTCTCTCACAATGTTTTAGGGATCGGGGATTAAAGTAGCTAAGCAGGTTTTACTGTGCTGTGACAACACTTGTAATTGCTTTTACAGAGATTTACATAAGGTCCCAACAGCCTTTGCCGAGTTCTTGCCTAATATACAATTTTATAGGCTTCTGAAATATTTGCCTGTTGTATTTCAGCCAATCAGAATTGAGTAATTAAAAATTCTGCAGCCAATCAGATCAAGGCAACTCTGTTATCAAACCCAATTCTGAATAGTTGCTGCTTTAGCCAATCAGAATTGGAGGAAGCAGTTCTTTCTCATTGGTTAAACGACGTAACCGATTATAATTCATGAATTTCATTCCCTACATTCTGATTGCTTAAATATTTAAAAAGCCTTCTTAGATTTCGGGGTCTTGAATTTCTCAATTCTGAGTAGCTGCCTGAGATTCTTTTAAGGCTATCCTGATGTGTAATTAAGCAATCTTTTAGGTAGATAAAATGGCCAGCATATATGGGCCTGTTTGTTTCTTTCTTGCCTTTAAATCTATGTATGTTTCTTTATTTATGTTTAAAGTGACCAGTGATTAAATCTTTGATTACATTGGAACTGTAGAAAAAACACTAGTTAAATGTAATTTCTCACAGTGTGCACTTCACATTTGTACTCTTAGCACATTTAACATTTGGGCTGTTACTGCAAGTTCAGAATTTGATTTGCTCCTAGGAATGAACTACTCAACAGTAACTAGCCTTGCCTTAATAGAATAGCCTCTACTGGTTGTTATAATTGCCATTAATTATCTTTATATTATCCACAGCTGAAGTATTTGCTTAAACAGTCAATGGACATTGATTGCTGGACATACTGTTGAACTCAAGTGAAGTTCTTTGATTTGCAAGTTGTTATTATACAACATTTAGAAAAGCTGCCTGCCATCACCAAAACTGTCCACTCTTATGGTCATACAATAGTGTTTAATTTCTTTACTTAATAACAGATTAGCAATAAAATCTGTATTTGAAAAAAATCAGACATTTTTTATATGTATTTTTGGACTTCAGAGCTTAGACTTTAGCACCAACTATTAGATATGCAGGAGAGCAGATCGGCCCAGAGGACGGACCTGTATCAGAGCAGCTTCCTGGGCAGATACTGTCCCATGTCTCAACAAGGATGTGGAGAGAAGCAGATCAGAACCTTACTACATTTTAAATGAGATATCACGATAGAGTCTGAAATCTAACACAAATTTGGTTATGCTTAGCTTTCTATTTAGGAAGATCTTTGGAACGGATTGAGACTGAGACATCCCCTTGCATCATGATTCGATTTTCTGTGGTATCGAATGTAGGGATAAGGAGTAAGACTACATTTTCAAAAGTCGCTCTTTGTTGGGATTGAAAAGGCCAAGAAGACCAATCCTATTATTACAATCCTGTATTATTGGCACATGCAGGATATCTTAACAGGTGGCCAAAACAAGTTGCAGTTTCAGGGCCAAGTAGCAGAGTCTCAGGACAAGTTACCAAGTGCTAGAACAAGTTGCAAACATTTATTTCTGATTAAAAAGAAAAAAAATGATAAACACATTCTCTCTAAAGGAAATACGCTGTGCATATGTGTCCCAATCAGAGCATAAACTTTATTTTTAAGCTTTTTATACAGTTCACCACTCACTTCTTTTGGTAAACATAAATCTCACACCTTATGCCCCCTTTGAGGGTAGTCTCCGGGGCAGTATCTGGGCACAGCAGGTGTTGATTAGGTAGTGTAACTTCTGGAGACTGAGTGTTTGGGTGAGGCATCTTGGTCTAACCCACATGGGGAACGACATATCTAGGATGTGTATCCGGAACAGTCTCTCCATTACTCGGGGACCCAGCAGAGTGTAGTGGCGCTGGCCTGTGGGCTAATGGCACCTCCTGAATGGGGAGGGAAACAGTGAAAATGTCCGGTGAGTTCAGGAGACTATGAGGCAGGCTTAACCTGCTCCCTAGCTGACCTCCTCTTGGATAGAGATATCATTATTGAAATACCTTTATTGAGCAGCGGCGTAGTAGTTTAGGGGAGTTGAGGCGGCTCCCGGGTGCATTCACTTATTGTGGCTGATCAGGACTTCAATAATAATTTATAATAATATTTCAGAAATTAAGGTTCCTTATTAGATTCAATAGGGGGTGACCAACAAATAGTTGAATTGCTGTTTTGACAGCCTTGTTAATTATCCTTGATGGCTTAATCAGGTTTGTGAAATTCCCTTAGAAGTCCAGGGAGCCTAATCTGCCTGAGTTTGAATCCGTCCCGGCCCTGGAACTGGGAGTAGACTGGGTATCGCGGTTGGTTACTGGAAGCATCGACTTGTCACCCTTTAAGTGGTACTAACCCCAAAATGTTTTTATTAGTCCAATGTATCATTCACATTCCAA
Organism: Discoglossus pictus; assembly: GCA_027410445.1. NCBI lineage: Eukaryota > Metazoa > Chordata > Amphibia > Anura > Alytidae > Discoglossus > Discoglossus pictus. The sequence continues at coordinate 340,416,098 of CM050165.1, read as the reverse complement.
ACTACATTCTACACATAAAATAACTGTTAAAAAATGTAAAAATGAACTGGTAAAAACTAGAGCTAGGGGAAAACACCTTATACCATATTACAATTCCACAAGTGACATAGAGCCCCATTAAATTCGAAGCCTGCAGCTAAATCCTTAAACCATGCTTCCGCACGTTCGATTTGCGATCAATTAGTTAAACCTGTGGTTAAAAGTTTTTAATGGAGCCAATAGTAAAAGAGATCGTCATCTTTACATCATTAAAAAAATGGGGGTTAGATTTCAATCACTTACTGCTTTGAAGTATGACCCGCATTCCAGAAATAATGTAGTATGAAATAATCAATAAATATGATATTCTAGTCCCTGCAAGTTCTATTATATGTATTAACACATTGACTGCTGGAATCGATATAACATGGAAATTAAACATAGAAAGGTTGGCCTTTAGATTTGGGAGGAGATGGACATGATGGTGAACATTGGGGCTGAACAACTATTGGGACGAGTCACTAAGGGGAAAGATTTCATAACTAGCGACTCAGGGTTTCGTTTGAAATGGATTCAAAGATTATGGAGGAGGTTTATGATTTAAATGAGGTAAGTCAGTGGTAGTACAACCTGCACGGGAATGGTACATGACAGCAACTGGATAAATGGCTTGGTAATGTCTAAAGCATGTTTGAAATGTATGAATAAGATAGAGTTCCTGTCCCTTCAATTATACCAGGCATATAGATAAGTATGAGTACACATGACTCTGGTTAATGCAAAACATACATGATTTACCAATAGGAAGTTACTGCAACTAGTATATGTAAATGAATGATAAAAAGCATAGGCACTACATACTATTTCAGCAGGCAGTACTACAATTATCTGTATAGCATTTACTGCTGGTATTTCAAATACCAGGAAGAGTCTTTGGTTATTCCACATCTATACATGAATAAAAAAAAATCCTTATAATTGCAGTTCCCTTTTTATGAAGTGGTGCCAAACAATTGTACTTCATATTCCAAATGAGGGCGTACTAGGGATTTGTATATTATCAGAATTATATTTGTTTCTGCAGTTTACTGTAGCCATTAACAGAGCTAGTGAATAAAGGGCCCCTGTGCAATATACGTTGGGGTCGCCCCTTGCAACGTCTCTCTAAATCATGAAGGGCTCAATAAATAAAATCTAGAAATATATTTTGATGTTAAAAGCCCCCTGGGATGCTTATCTGATCCCTTCAAATAATTTATAAAAACTGTGCCTTTATTATAGGTGGCTCCCAGTCGCATATGCCCCTAAATTGTTATGATCCCCAGTTCTCTGCGCCAGTAGTAGCCCCTCCATTGACTGCAGCTTTTTTTTAGAAATATTACAAGATAGCAAGGAACTAGGGGGGGGGGGGGGGGGAGACAATTCCCCCCACATTATATGAACAGGGGACACAAAATAGCAAAACTAAACTTAATAATGCATTACCAGATTTGGCCACTAGAGTGTACCAGCACTATGGAGCAGTATGCCTTTCCCATGATAGCTTTGACTCATAATTTATAATCACATATATAGTTGTGAGCAAAGCGAGGGCTGCAGTTGCTGGCACGGAGCGCCGAAGGTGCTCCTTGCTAGCAACTGCAGACTTTAGGCCCGCAACTGCGGACCCTCGCGAAAGCGAGGGGCCGCATTTGTGGAGGTGGAGGCTCTCACGCCAACCGCAATCTTAACGGAGTTAACATCCACAAGTACGAGCCGCAAGACTTTACGACCTTAGCGCCCAAACCCTGCGCTCATGAAAACATTAAAAACACTTAAATACAACAAATACACACAATAAACACATAAAGAGCGTACCCACAGCAAGGGGGGGGGGGGGCCCTGGACCTCTGCAAGTGAAGTTACACCTCAATTTAATTCCAGAGTTTAGACACACGAAAATCCCCTAAGCGAGAGAAAAAATGGCTGCAGAAAAAAACGAAAACGAGGCTACAGAACCCTAAACACGCAAAACACCTCCAAAAAAGCCGTACGAGGTCCAAAATACACTATTAACAAGGACGCAAAATTATGACCTTAAAGCCCGACTTGTGTGCACAAGAAAACAATAGAAACACAATAAATACACACACCAAATACATAAAAACCATGCCCACACCAAGGGGGGGGGGGGGGGGGGGGTTACCCAGGACCTCTGCAACTGAAGTTACACCTCAATTTAAGTCCAAATTCCACAGTTTAGACACACGAAAATCCCTAAAAATGGCTGCCGAAAAAACAAAACAAAACGAGGCTACAGGACCCTAAGCACGCAAAACACCACCAAGCACATACAGATTTTCCGAAAAAAAAAACATACGAGGTCCAAGATACACTATTAACAAGGACGCTAAATCATCCACAGTCGCATACCACATACACATTAGCCGCCATTTTACAACACTAACATACACAATGCGGAAGTACACAGCTACCCTAACGGATTTTCCTCAAGCACGCACACTATTTACACTACACACTGCACACATTGCTGACACACATCAGCTCCACAACAGTGAAAACTGACATTGTATGCTGCAGCAACATCAAAACAGATTGTCAGCTCTTCAACACAATGCTTCCTGCATATATTACTTCAAAATAGGTAAAGTTTATTTATTTATTAATTTATTAATTATTTCATTAGCATACAAAAAACGACTGCCAACGCTGCTCATAGCACACAAACAACAAATAGCCTCGCAATGAGCTACGAAGGCGCTCAGCGTGAGGCTCACAATGAGCGCCGAAGGATCTCGGAACACCAACAAAATCAATGTCTCAACCATTACCTGCCTTACAATCTTATTGCCGTCATTTTTTGACGAGGAAGTCACTAGTATATATATATATGTAATACACGCACATATATATATATATATATATATATATATATATATATATATATATATATATATATATATTATTTTGTGGCAGATGGGACCCCTAGGGTCATTTAAAATGTAAACAAAGAAATTGTCAGTAGATCAGCCCGTGCTGCGTGTCCTGGGAGTAAAGTTGAATTGCACCACTCAGGGCCACATTTTTTGTCTCTTTAAACTTTATCCCCTCCAGATTATTTTGGGCTCCTATGCCCATGCAAGGTCGTCTTTATTAACATCTGCTATGAAATGCTCCACTAATTAATATTATAACTATTATACTATATGAATAGTTACCAGGGTGCATTGTGGAGGGATTTGAGATACTGAACTGATATTGACCCCTTGTATTCTTAGGAAAAGCCCTATACATTTTCAGCTAGTAAATAACACATCAAGGATAAGTTATTTTCAGCTCATTTGTTGTACAATTGTAAGGACACTGTAGAGTTATATTCTTTTCTGCACATAATACTGCTGATTTAACGACTTTTATGGAACCTCTGCCTCTGCAGCAAGTTACCATGTCAACAGTTTCTTTCAGCTTTTTACAATGGCTTCCTATTGCTTCTCTCAGTGACCATAATATTATTTAGTGATTTGTTCAGATACTGCCCATTTATTTGCTTACTGTAATCCTTAATTTAATAAAAGTAATACAATTGTATTGAACTTATTTTATTGTGCATTAAATGTCATATATAATAGTTAACTCTTGAAAAAATGTACATAAGAACCAATTGCTTCAAATTTGCACAGAATATACAAAACCTTCCAAACCTGGAGTTAAATATAAGCAAAAATAATTTACATATTTTGTTATATTTTAGTTTTATCTAAATGGTGTTAATGCTATTTTTAGGGAACATCAATTTCATAAGTACACAGTTTTATTCATTCTATTAAGCACCACCCCCAGATTAATTTTTGTGAAGAGGAAGTACAGAAATCCAACTAAGACAATATACATATTACAATGAACTAACAACACAACACAAAATGCTTAATTTCGTATCATGGCTACTGCATCAAACAGTGTGGTACCCATCATATTAATACATCGTATGAGCTGCTTCAATTTTAGGAAGTGCAAGGTGGAATCTCTGTGCTAATCAAATATCCCCATATTTATCTAGGGTCAAACTAGATCAGTTCAGGGTATATTTTGTCCTAATGGGAGCTGGCCAGGGAGATGCAGGTTTAAGTCCCAAATCAGCCTCAAAATAAAGCAAAACATTTGTAAATGTTAGCTTTTAAATGCATTACCTTTTGACTATCACAGCTTGGTGCATATCTGTACTAATACTGTAATATTTCAGGTTGTCCTATTCCTTAGTTTTGTTTTATATTACCCGTTGATATGTGTTATTGATATGTATTATAATGTTTGTGATGCTACACGGAAGCTGTATCAGTTGTATTTTTTAAGAGCTGAAACTTTTACATAATATGGAGAAACAGATCTGAGACCTTGAGATTTAATTTCAGCCCATTGCTAATTATGAAGATATTGTTTTTGTTAAATTATATAAAAGGATAAAACAAACAAGCTTAAAAATATATATTATTTGTAACCTGAGATAAAATTAAATAAACTGCTATGTAACCATCTCGGCTTTAGTAATGGCTTCATATTTTTTTCTTTATGAATAATGAATTGTTTAATTTATGTGAAAATATCCACTAAAAACTCACAAAATTAACCTTCATATATTCTACGCTCTATAAAGCAAGGACACCATATGCAATCTCTGTAGACCTTAAATTGTTCCTGTGGGAACAAAACAATAGAATTTCACTAAGCCTTTCAAGGCTAGGATTCTTCTGATAGAATCCCACAGGAACGCTAACCTATTTCTAGTATTCACAGGGACTTGGCAAGTCTTCTAATTCCACTCAATTAAATTATCCAAGACATAATATTGAATGTTCTGTAACGCTACTGAGCACGTTCTGAGCATGATAAATCTTTCTCTTCTGTACACCTGGATCTTTCATTTTTGTAATTAAATGTTAAGTAATTTATTTAAAATATACGTAACATTGTTTTAAAGACATTTTTCTTGAAAATGTAGATAATATGGATTCAGGTAAAGGCTGATGGGTCACTACTCATAATTACGGCATGGCCTTAAAGCAAAATGCCTAACAGATATGATAGGTTTTTCAATACTTAATGTGTTAAGGGCAAAGCAATCTCCCCTCACAATGTTTACATGTCTGGTAATTACTAAAATGGAATTTCTATATTTAAGACGTTATCACGTTCATTATAAAGGATGCAGATTTTCCACGGACATAGTGTTCAGGGAGTATTCTACTGTAGATGGCAATATTACACTATGTATTAGTCAAGAGAGCCTTGGTGCTATAATCTCTTATTCCAAATTCTAATATATTGACTTCTCCAGACTGAGCTGAGTAATATAAAGTTGTCTATTTTGTAAGTTTGGAAATAAAATATGATGACTGAATAACAGTGACAGATGTTTATTGATAGCACTTTTCATTGTGATTTTTGTGTATGAACTATGGTAATAAATAGAAAATCAAGGCGACTATCTATATTCTAAAGTCTTTACAGGAAAAGTGAGCACACTGACCCACAACCGAATGCCCAACAGCATCTTCTGGTATAATTGCATCTAAATAATATTTTTAAAACACATTCTATTATTTATTTTATTATCTTTTATATGAGGTTTTGGTTTCTGCTGACTTTTCTGTGAAGATGTTGCATTAAAAGAAGTTTCTGTACAGTGGAAATCAAGATAAGATATTCAGAATTCCATATAGAGAAAATGACCACAGTGGTCCTTTAACACTTGCAGGTGCAGTATAAAAATGGCTCAAATAAATATAATATTGTTGCAGTACAATCAGCACCCTACATAAAGGCGTTTGTAAGTGATTTTCATACCCAATGACGTTGGATATTCATTATATTCTACAGTATGCCATCAGTATAAGTTCAAAATGAAACCAGCTCATCGACTGGCAAAGCTGCCATACTAAGATATAGGATTCTTAATGTGTACTTTTCAGAGTCTCTTCAGTGTTGATTGAGTACCCACAATACTGGTTTACACTTCTCCCACCTGTACATTAAACTGTCTCCTCTAAACCACTAACGATGATATCAGTTACAGAGGCAAACTAAATCAGCTGCCAGACAAGAATGTGAGAGGACAATTCGCTTACACCCTTTTTGGATACAAAAGCACACATTACAAGGGCACACACTGAATACAAACACAACACATGACATTTTTGGACAGTTGTCATAAAACATTTTATTTTTATTAATACATAGCACATATCAGTGATACACTACATATCCCAGGCTGCTTTTCAACACAAACAGGCACCCAGAGTTAATTAAAAAAATTCAGCTAACCTGGTTGGCCAAAACAAATCATTTTAAATTTGAGCCTTGCAGTGCAATGAGCGCCTTCGATGTTCATTGCAGCTTAAGTCGTGTGTGCGGCAACGGCTCGCTTTGCTTCGCAAGGCTTGCAGTCGTCCCTCGCTGTGCGAGGGACGCAAGTGCATGACCAACATTGCAAACATCACCAACACTGACAACTATATATGTGATAACATTCACAGCTTCATATCACAAAAGCTCAGAATGACTTGGTTGATATTCCACTGCAATGTGACCCAATCTGATCTGCTATGGGTTGAAACAAAGACATACTCCAAATTCCAATAAACTTAATAGAAGCTGCAAAGTTGTTTATTGATGCTGTAATGACTATTTTCTATTGGAAAATTGACATAGTAGCTTTATTGACCACCTTTGAATCTTTTATAAAGTTAGTGGATATTGACCAAGGGATTTGAAGACAGATAAGAATCACTTTTCCTATCTACTTTTCCTATAACCTGTCCATTTTCATTTTTTTTCAAGACTTAAACCTTACTTGACCCTTGATATTGTTCAATGTTAAAAATAGCCCTATGTTTTACCACTCATGTCAATGTTCCCTTACTGTATTACCCGCAGCCACTTCAGCTGGATTGATCAGTTAATTCACACATTGCTACTGCAACTGGGTCATCTGTTTCCTCTCTCTCTATCTATTTTTCATCTATATTTCCATCTGAGAAGACAGGAAAATTATAGATTAGATACTTTCATTTGATTTTGTTAAAATAGCTCTTTCTGATTTATTAATGTGATAGATCTTCAATATGTGAATCCACTGCTTATCGGAAGACTGTTTAAACTACATCCTTTTTTTATCAAAGACAATTAAAAAGTTAAAAATAATAGTGCATTAATACTCCACGTCTAATGGTATTTAATCAAACTATTTAAACATTAAGTGCATCACTTTAAAAATCCTGATAAATAGGGTCCATATATTAATATATGAATGGAGTATTTAGTTCCTCTATTGTAAACTCACAACTAACTTTCTTTGACAGTACAGATTGTCTCTCCCCCCCCCCACAGATGGGGGAGGAAATCATTGAGATGTGGTATATTACTTAAAAAGGAATATCTCTGCAGGTACTGCCATAAAATGTCAAATACCTCAAAAAGTGTTGAAACGGATGGATAACATTAGTCCTGGAGCGCTGAACACAGACCTGGAATTCAGTATTTCCCTGTTGATAGAGTTACCTGTTGTGTAGAGGTGAGGCAATCACTGCTTCAGACATTCTGATTGACTCACCCGTATACATCAGGGAAAATCAGAACCAACTTCGACTTTTTCTGGAATAGACCAATGAGTAAATTCCTAAAAGGTTTCATAATTGACATCAAGTCTACTTGATTCCAGTCCAGTCTCCAGTGTTAGGTAGAAGACATAATACGGGAGACCTAAGTGCATAAGATAGGCTTGGTAAGTTTATCTTAAGACTGTGATTGTGAATTTGCATTTAAAAAACTACCCTGACTCTCAATGCTTTAAGAAGGTATAAGACTTTTATTGTTACAAAAATACAGAAACATGAATGTAACCATTACAGCATCGAACCCAGCCACAGCTTGATTGGCTCTTGGGTTAACTTTTGAACTTTTCGCCCAATCAGTTCAGATTTCTTAGTGTCAGTGACAAAAGTCAAACTTAAAATGGCTGCTAACTTTTATATAGATGATATTGTCTACTAGTGTACTTTAATATAAAAAAATAAATAAGTTTAGGTCAAACTTTCCCTTAAAGAAGACAATAAGAGAATTGGGTGTATAATTTCTAAAATAGCTTAAAAACAAGAGCTTAGCCAACAAACCAGTTAAGATTGTCTCATGGTTTTGCAGTTATCCTAGTACAGAGGCAGATAGGACAGTTTTGTCATATCATTTAGCTCCGCTTGATTTCCAATTAGAGAACCTCATGCAGCACGATATGGTTGCCCAGTTGATGATGAAAGTGGTCCTAAAATATATTCTGGAATGTCATCTCCCATTTCTCAGTTTTGGATTTCTCTCCTTTGGGATGCCTTGTCAATTATAACATGCGCTCAAAGTATATGAAGTGCTAAACAAATCCCAGGACTGGGCACTATCGAAATAAACGCCATTCTATGCACTGTCTTCATCACTCTATTCACTATAAATGCCAGTATAATATTACACAAAGACACACTAGTTAAAAATAGAATATCCTCCAGTTGTATGTACACTGCAAAGAGTAATATGTATGTTTGTTTAGAAAATATAGCTTGGAGGGCAGAAGAGAGAGGGATTATATGATATAAACATACGAATATATCAAAGGATTTATTACAGTTCACATGGGAAATATCTTCCAGAAAATGCAAGAAAAAATGTCAAGACTGGAAGGTTTAAGAATTAGGGGCAATGTTTCTATGTAATGCAAAAAAAAGGGTTCATGATTTGAAGTTTGAGTAGATTTTTTAACTAACAAAGCTTAAACACGATGGATAAAACCAAAATGGAAATGCAAATCTACAATACATTTGTTTTAAAGACTTTGTAAATAAAATGACCTGATTTATAAATATGTTGCCTCTAAAATAAGACTCCTGCTGACATTTGAAATGAAGTTATCAGGGTACGTTTTATTTTGTATACATACTGTGCTTTGGTATTTGAGTTTCTAAATATAAAAAATAAATTATAGACTTATTACAGGCCTATGTGGGCATTTTCAAAACTCAAATAACATAACCTCAGATTTGAAGGAATATTTAAACCATTAACACAGTTAAGGATTTTAAATTTAGATGTAATAAAAATAAATTTAATGAGACTTAATAGCAATACCTCATTATTTTATAAAGTGTTTTTGTACATTATTTTCCTCAAATATGTGTACATCCTAGGGAAGTTAACTCTGAACATACTGTATGTGCCAATATAAAGATTGATTCCTCTTCTAAAGTGTTTTCTCTTCAACGAGAGTAAACCTCTACAGACTGTATGCATTACTGAAATCCTCTTAGGGCCTGTACCTCTCAAACTAAGCTGACCGTTAAATCATTATTGATTTACAAGTCACTTGCCCGTTAAAAATGACTGGTGGAGATGAGCGCCGGGACTTAGGCAATGAGCGTCGAAGGCGCTCATTTCGCTGGTGGAGAAGATCGCTGCAGACGCTCATCCCGATGACCCGCCAAAGGCGCTCATTGTGCTGGTGTAGATGAGCACCGCAGGACGGATGAAAAATCACGGCCTTACAACTTAGTACCCAAAGCACGTAGATGGACTGCCGGGCTCGCAAAAATACAACTTTAACGGCCGAACCGCTGAACTGGAAAGACCTGCAAAAATACACAAATATGACTCAAATTGACTTACACACACACACAGCACAGGAGGAGAGCCAGGGAGACAAGTTCATTTGAGACATATTTTGCCTTTTTTCACGTTCAAAAATCGCCAAAGCGAGAAAAAATGGTGTCTGAAAAAAAGTAAACAAGACGAAAACAAGGCTGAAGGACGTAAAAGGTGGCGAAGGACGTAAACACGAGCCCTAAGCACTAAGACTTAACGCAAACCAGTAAAACTTCCTTATAGGCAGTAACATTTAACTCAAGCCAGTAATACTTAACCCAAGCCAGTAACACTTAACCCAAGGCAGTAGGCCCCTAAACTACACAGGCCTATAAAGTACACAGGGGGGGGGAAGCTGGCAATGAGCGCCGAAGGCGCGCATTGTGACCCACATCGATGAGCGCCAAAGGAGCTCATCATGGTGGTCGCAATAAGCGCCGAACTGGAACATTACAAAGCAGGAAAGGTGCGGCTTGCTAAAAACGTAAATGAACGGCAAAGCCACTCATTGCAGGGGTTGTCATGAGTGCTGAAGGCGCTCATTGCGAGACACGCGATGAGCGCCAAAGGCACTCAGCGCAGGGCTCGCGATGAGTGCCGAAGGTGCTCAGAGGGGCCATAGCCTTGCATTGTGTGGCAAACAGCATTGACTGGCTTAAAATTTTATTGCCGTAATTTTTTGATGGGCAAATCGCTAGTATAAACATATTTATTATTTCTTGAAAAAAATGATATACCATTATCTTATGGCTGCTTTCTGATACATTCACCCTATAGCCTCATCATGCTACTCCAAACCAATCCCCTTAACCCTTACATGCCTATGATTGGCAGGTATTAGACTAGTGGTCACTCAGGAGAATGTTCTATTACATCACAAGGTCTTACAGAATAGATCCTGTAGCTCATGTTTGAGAAACAGCAATAGATACATTTTTATATCAAATATCTGCTAAATCAATGTAATACCAGTTATACTTATACTAAAACAATTGCATTACTGGCACATCAATCAGATCTGGCTGAATAACTGTATTTGTAGTATATGTATTTCTCGGAATTCTGAGCAGGAAATACGTTTTTAAATGTGAACACAAATGTACTATTTGTTTAATGTACTCTGTACGGTGGCGGCTTATATCACATCTTTTTCCCACCATATTCTAAACAATGATGTGGTTAATAGCCTTCCCACAAATCTATAGCAGGAGTTAGGTACCAGCCGCACACTGATGAGATCAGATTGAAACAGCTGTCTGCGGGTAGGTTTCCTAACTCCTGAATAACCCATACTATGTTATGCTTTAAAGCTGTGTAATACAACAAGCATATGCGTAAAAGCAGCCATGTTTACAATGGCATTGGATTAAAGAGTGAGACATTTGTGGGCTCATTTGCAGGTCCCTGCTCAGGTTCCCAGAATGCAGTTCCATAACTGTATTTCTCAGAATTCAGAGCAGGAAATACATTTTCTAGCATTTTAGATGTTCAAATTTCAACACAAATTTACTATTTATTTGTTGTTGTTAAGTAGTTCAGTCGTGTCCAACCCTCTTTGACCCTATGGGCAGAAGCTGACCAGGCACGTGTGCCTGGTTGTGCTAATCCATAAGGTTTTTCATGGCAAAAATACTGGAATGGGTTGCCAGTTCCTTCTCCAGTACACCACAATTTGTCTGATCCCTCTGCTATGACCTGCCCTTCTTGGGTGACAACACATGGAAGCTCACAGCTTCATTGAGATACACAGGTCCCTTCACCACGACAAGGAGGGGGCTATTTATTTAAAATATTTATCATAAAGAGTAGGGTTTGAGAAAAAAAATGTACTTTACCCTGAATGATAAATATACCCCGATGATGCTGACTTGTTGGGAATTGATTGGCATCCCATTAATGAAATAACCCTTTTTGACAATTAGGGAAAGGACTTATTACTCCATTGTAAATATTTTGATAAAAAATATCCCATTTTAGATACGCCTGTGATAACAGTGTTAATAGCTAGAAATCTGTGATTATTAGAAAAATAATAACTTGACCTTCATTCTTTTTGATGGATAACAAAACCTTTGAAGTGGGTTAATGGATCATCTCTGCCAAGCTTCTAGCTGTTTTAGACATATTGAGTAACTTACCCTGGAGATCTGTGTAATTCTCTAGAGCTGTCTTGCAATGAATCATGATATGAAAATGTTTACTTAATAATATTAAAAAATATGTTATTTGCCATGCGAATGTAAAAGCCACCTGTCAAAAAAGATGCAGGAGCCCTTCTAATATAATATGCACTTTTAGCTTATTTTCCAGCACTCAGCTTTGACATTATTAAGATGAAAAAGTCCTATAATTCTTGGGAGTTACCTTTAAAATGTGTAGATTGTGGTCATTACGGCTCTTAAGTCATAGTCATTAATTCAGATCACTTTCCTGTCCACTGTTATAAAATGACATAACGTAGCGTGTCTCAGGGACAGCTTACAAACTGTATTGGAAAGTAATGTCATGCTGAGAGGAAGATTAAAAAGCTGGTAGCGGAAAAACATGAAATAAGATGAATATTTGCGATAATTTCTAAGAACCCATTTTTGGATAAGAATGATAGATACATTTCGGAAAAAATTGTGATGATTGCATGACTGTAAGAGTACGATGTAGGTTAGCATGTGAATGTTAACAAGCTTTCAAATAACTATAGCACCCTCTAAGGAGGATCTATTATATTCAGATCATAGGCACATCCATTACATTCATAATGTACTTGCTTATCCTGCAATTTGACTGCAGATTATTCTAGACAACTTACAATATATATGCAATTTCTTCAAGGAGGCTTTTTTTTACCAAGTATCAGAGAATTGTACTTAGAAATAAGCACACTGACGTTCCATTTTTGCTCATTTTAGTAACAGTAATGCTGTTTCATTGCCAGGTTATATATATATATATATATATATATATATATATATATATATATATATATATATATATATATATATATAGATAGATAGATAGATAGATAGATAGATAGATATACACGGTATATATTAGCACACTTGATTTTTTTCAGTATGTTTCAAGGCTGAGTGCAATCTTTATTAAACGGATACCCAGTGATGTATCTGGCTGTCTTGATAAAATGCAATGATGAAATTTAACAGAGTAAAATAGACTGAGCATTGGATAGTAAGTCATTGTATGATTATGATAGATTGCAACTGAGTGTAAGTAGGCTGTAAACTGAAGTCATCCAACATTAAAAAATATTTTTACACTTACTGAACCTTCCCTGATAGAGTTAGGCAAACATAGAAGCAGAAACACATACCTGACCATAGATAAGAATCAGAAATGCCCATGGTTTCTGCACATGCTATCTACCAACAAGTCTGACTTATTTAAGCCTAAGGATAGCCTTATTATTATCCCACACATGCTTACATTCCTTCCACTGAAAGGCTGCTCCACTTATTTGCAATCCTTTCTATAAAGTATTACATTTGCACATTATTTATACATTTGTAACCTTTCCAACTTCAAATCATGACTTATTGTTCTTCCATTCCTCTTTTTTTCTGTAAGACACATCCCTGAGCTTTATTAAATCCTTTGATATTTTGGAAGTTTTCTCTCATATCACCTCTCTCTTTATGGACCCCTATGTGTCCTATGACCATAAACATGGGGGCCCAGTGGACTCCTATTTCACCTACATTTAAACCATTACCATAAGGGTTCCTAGGGACCCCCATGGAACTACTATCAAAGGTGTTGTTATGGACCCTACAAAAATACAAAAATACAAATACAAAATTAACAATATCAGAATAAAACAATAAATTACATAAAATAAAAAAGAACTACATCAAATAAAAAAGACTTAGAAATAAAATACTAGATAGATGAAAATTAAAATGGAAAAGAGAACCTAACAAAATAAAAACGTTCTACTAGTTTTTGGGGTAAATTCTACTTCCCCTCCTTTTGATGACCCTCCACTGACTCACTGATCCTGGATAAACAGGCACAACCATGTTGATTAAAGGAATCCGTCTTTCTGGATTGAAGATCCTTAATCCTCATCTTTGGCTCATGGAAAGGGCCTATATATAAAATAAATGTGCCTTAAAAAAGAAAATAATTCACAACACAATAGTCTAAGTTGGTGAAGTGGAATGAGAAAAATATATACATAAAACTATTTTTTAGAAATAGAAAACAAAAAATTGGCATGTGCATATGTATTCACCCCCTTTGTTATGAAGCCCATAAAAAGCTCTGGTGCAACCAATTACCTTCAGAAGTCACATAATTGGTGAAATGATGTCCACCTGTGTGCAATCTAAGTGTCACATGTTCTGTCATTACATACACACACCTTTTTTGAAAGGCCCCAGAGGCTTCAACACCCAAGCAAGAGGCATCACTAACCAAACACTGCCATGAAGACCAAGGAACTCTCCAAACAAGTAAGGGACAATGTTGTTGGGAAGTACAAGTCAGGGTTAGGTTATAAAAAATATCCAAAACTTTGATGATCCCCAGGAGCACCATCAAATCTATCATAACCAAATGGAAAGAACATGGCACAACAGCAAACCTGCCAAGAGACAGCCGTCCACCAAAACTCACGGAGCGGGCATTAATCAGAGAAGCAGTACAGAGACCTAAAGTAAACCGGGAGGAGCTGCAGAGCTCCACAGCTGAGACTGAAGTACATAGGATGACAATAAGCTGCACGCTCCATAGAGTTGGGCTTTATGGCAGAGTGGCCATTACTTTCAGCAAAAAACGAAATGGTACATTTTGAGTTTGCGAAAACGCATGTTGGAGACTCCCAAAATGTATGGAGGGAGGTGCTCTAGTCTGATGAGACTAAAATTTTACTTTTCGGCCATCAAAGAAAACGTTATGTCTGGTGCAAACCCAACACATCACATCACCCAAAGAACACCATTCCCACAGTGAAACATGGTGGTGTCAGCATCATGCTGTGGGGATGTTTTTCCTCATCAGGAACTGGGAAACTGGTCAGAGTTGAGGGAAAGATGGATGGTGCTAAATACAGGGATATTCTTGAGCAAAACCTGTACCACTCTGTGCATGATTTGAGACTAGGACGGAGGTTCACCTTCCAGCAGGACAATGATCCCAAACACACTTGGGTGGTTTAAGGGGAAACATGTAAATGTGTTGGAATGGCCTAGTCAAAGCTCAAACCTCAATTTAATAGAAAATCTGTGGTCAGACTTAAAGATTGCTGTTCACAAGTGCAAACCATCCAACTTGAAGGAACTGGAGCAGTTTTGCAAGGAGAAATGGGCAAAATCCCAGTGGTAAGACATGGCAAGCTCATAGAGACTTATCCAAAGCGACTTGGAGCTGTAATTGCTGCAAAAGGTGGCTCTACAAAGTATTGACTTTAGGAGGGTGAATAGTTATGCACATTGACTTTTTCTGTTATTTTGTCATATTTATTGTTTGCTTCACAATAAAAAAAAAAAAAATATCTTCAAAGTTGTGGGCATGTTCTGTAAATTAAATGATGCAAATCCTCAAACAATCCATGTTAATTCCAAGTTGTGAGGCAACAAAACACGAAAAATGCCAAGGGGGTGAATACTTTTGCAAGGCACTGTAGTTCACAGCTTCAATGAGGTACACAAGCCCTGTCACCATGTGAAAGATAACGATTCAGAAGGGGATACTTTAGATTGTCATGGGGGAAATTTGGAATCCACATGGTTATGTGTTAATTTTTTGTGCCATGGGAGTCCCTTTTTGCTACCAGTGAATACCTCTAGATCGGATAAAGTGAAAGATTCAGGGCAGATAAATGCTTAACTAATGGAAATGAAGCTCACAGATTTCTGAGTTGGGGGTTTTATTGATATTGTGCAGTGAAAATGTATACCAAACAGAAACTCAGTACTATATGAATCTGACATGATAACTTGCAGTAAGATCACTCTACTCTCAGTGCTGTGTGAGCCTGTCCTGATAACACATAGGATGCGACCTTGTATTAGATAAGCATCCAGCAGGATTTAAATATCAAGGACACTACATAATTACTTAATTTAACAGGAGGTACAATTATTAAAGTTTAACTTCTGAAAGTAGATACTTACTTAAATAAGCCATAATGAGAAGAAAGATGGAATCTATCTACCTGCACATATAATATAAATTAAATCTTCTAGGAGATATAGGGAAGAATAAAGCAATTACTGAAATCAGTCCGGGCGGTTCTCTCCGCAATCTGAAAACACAGATGTGGGTTATTTGTGATGTAGAAATACCACAGGTACAGGTTTTGGTAAACACACTATAACATTCTATGTATTGCTATAGTCCTTCTCCAGTGGGTAGCGATATGTCTGACCTCTCTGCTATCTCTCCCATCTTGGGCTACCCTACATGGTATGGATCAAGGGATCAGAAGGGGATTTTCATGGTGCTTATGCATATTGTGGCTTTCAACAATGTATGCTTATACTCAGAAATATAGAGTTTGTTCCAATGGGTTAAATACAAAGCATTTTTGAGTATAGCACCTACATGTGTGATTGAGGACATAACTACATGTGTTCATGCCTGACTGCAGAACAGAATTGAAAGCAACAGAAATGAACAGAAATCTTATATGCATCCAAGGTCACAAATATGCAACTAATCCTCGATGAAAAAAGCAAAAACAGAGTAAGTCAAAATTAAAGACTGAGGGCCTAATTCAATTGCAAGCCTGCAACTCGATCATTGAAGGACGTATGTCTGCGGGTATGTTGCAGGCTCCCGTTCATCTCCAATTACGATGCTATTCAATTGAGCTAGGACACGAGTTACGGGCTGAAGCCTCAAGCCCTTAAATCCCTCCCGCGGCCGCACATTGTTAAGGGGCTGGCCGATATGCGATCGGCCGTTACGATCCAATCGCGGTATAACGTAGTGCAACACAAGCCTGGCCAGTGACCCCTTCTTTCCAGGGTTACAGGTACACAACCGGTGTCTTTGGGTAGCTGCAGGGGAGTCAATGTAGGAAGACCAGGAGACAAACCACAATCTGGGATACCCTCTGGCTCTTTGATCTCTGGATTCTCAGGTGGAACCTCTTGACTCTCTCCTTCTGAGACTGCCTGGCGTGTAGTTACAGGCAGCCCTTGAGAAGCAGCTGCTACTGCCTCTTGTTCAGGCTGAAGAGCAGGGCTACTTTCTTTTTCTGCTCCAGGGTCTGTGGCTGGCTCCTGGCCCAGTGCACATTAGGTTCTTCTCTTTTTCTAGGAGCAGGGTAGCTTTTCCCCAGTTCTTCCTCTGGGCCTGGCACTGCTGTGGTTTGGCCCTGTCCCCATGCCTCTAACTGGGTGAGACTTAGCCCCCTAAAGATAGGGATCAGTTCTTCCTATTCCCAGTCAACCCCATTGATGAAGGCATCCTTGTGTTTTTGAGAATCCCTGATATCAAAATTCTCCTCACAGTCCATACCTTTATTTTCAGACCCAACCTTGGCAACATTTAGCTGGGTCCCTGTAGTACGTGTTAGGTGGTTCTGTTCCATGCCTGACTGGCATGAGCCCTCCCAGCTGGGTGGCCAAAACCTATCCAGGGATGCTTCATCCAGCAAGTCTATATAATCCACCTCCAGCTGTAGCTCCTGCTGGATCAAAGGCCAAAGTAGGTTAGCTGTCTGAGAGCATGTCTCCAGTCCCAGCATGTGACAGCATTTGAAAAACAGACACAGTTGTCTTTTCTCTGTCCCCAAGCCACAGTCCGGATCCCCATGTGCTATGTCCCAAAGTGCCTCTTCCAGCCCCAATGAAAAATTATGAGGTATCCCAACATGTCCCACCCAATAAGCACATTGCTCTTCCAGGGCGACCTCCTCACATACTATTCCTTCCAGCCATTCCATTAGCTCGTGACCTGGCCATAGTCCCAGGAACGCCATCCATTTATTTAGAAGGCCCATTCCTCTACAGTGCTTTCCAATCACTAGAACATTCTCTGTATCTACTGGGGATAAGCATTTCCCCTCCACAGGAGCTGAGAAAGGGCCATTGCTTATCCTTCTCCACTTCTCCTGTACCTCCTGTATGATCTGTATTCTGGAGTTCCCTCTGCTGATCCTTGGTTGAACCTGCAGGCAGTATCTCCATCCATCCTTGGTACCATCTGGACACTTCCTGCCCCTCTGCTGCAGACATCTCTTCATAAGCTGCCATCCTTCTGTGTTTTCTACAGAGATCCCACCACTGCCAGCCAATGTCACAATCTGCTTCTTCAAGGGGGCTTGATATGAACCTAGTTCAAACGTACCTCGGCAGAATTGTGTAGTTCCTGGTCTCTGTGGCACAAAAGATGGCTTCTGAAGAGGGCAATGCCCAAAGATATAGGCAGAGAATACTGCATACAGGTTACTAGTGGCCCATGGCAAGACCATTCCCCAAGTCAGGATACAACACACAGAAATAGTCTCACACTTTGGATATGTGAAAACTATCTCTCAACCTTTATTAAATGATCAAAACAACATATTTATACTCTCCAATACCACACCCTTGTGTACATTTGTGTATGTGTGATGTCAGACCATCTGGCTTGCAACATTGGGCTATCAAAGCTCTTGAGATCAAATTCACCAGATATCTATAGCTGGCTAGTAAAAAAACTTTATGTTAAACTCAAGTGTTTTCTTAGGACTACTTGAAGTACATACATCTGTCTTAAACCAAGGTCTGTATGTGTGAGTGTGCAATGATCTGCAGCTAAGTTCTATGCAGAGCATTTTTACCAATTCCACATATGTTCTATATAACATTTACCCTCTTATAATATATTATAACTAGGATACATAATAAACATGTACAGGCAACATATAACCACACAATAACACATAATCCCAATGCAACAATGTCATGCTCCCTTGGCCATATTCATAAATTACTGGCAATATGAGTCCTTAAACAGTTAAATCACAAGAAAACATAATTGCAATACACATAATCTAAACAACACACATAGAGACATATAGAGCTAGGTCACTCCATACTCACACAACCATCCGATGACACTCCCAACAGTTATTAATTACACATAATACACACATTTTTTTTCCATCATATATTTCCAGGAACACTTATTTTAATGTTTGTTCTATTATTTTTGGGATTAATATAGAGGTGGGGAGGAGGAGAAGAGGAGAGGCGAGGAGGAGAGAGAGGTACGAGAGGGGGCCCTGGGGAGTAGTGGTGGAGAGAAGGAGGTTGAGGAGTTGGAGGAGGAGGTAGTGGAGGAGGTGGCGGAGGCAGTGGCGCAGGAGGACCAGGCGGAGGTGGGGAGCGAAGATGAGGGGAGTGTAGAGGAGGCGGTGGGAGGTGGCTGGGTGGCCCTAGCAGCAGGAACGCCCAGGAGAGGGACAGAGGGGAAGGAGCCTGATCCCAGGGGGGTGGTAGTTCAGGGGAGGGACAGGCCTCAGGGACAGGTCAGGGAGACAAGGATCCCTGTCCACAGTCGGGAGGGCAAGAGGCTAAGGGTCAAGAACAGGGCCCACAATTATATTCACCGGGAGAGTGTGGTCTTCCTCGGTGCTATCAGTGGCTTCCGCATGATTCTTACAGGGTGAAGGGAAGTTAGGGCTCAGGCATGGAAGGAGGTAGCGGCTGAGGTTACAGCAGTAGGCACAGCATCGAGGGATGTGAGGTTTGTCAAGCACCGGTTTGATAACATCAGGGCCAAGGTAAGGAGGATGATGGACAAGGAAAACAAGAACCAGACTGTGACCTATAGTGAGTGGGAGAGGATCGCCAAGGACCTTCTGAGACAGGAGCATGCCGCTGGAGCTTCAGGCCTGATGGCCCAGCAGGACCCAGCCTCCTTGTCAGGTGAATATCTCATACACCAACATGCCACCACATATACATCACACACTACACTTGTACATGATAACCAACAAGGACACTGACATGTCAGCTCTAAGGAATTAACAAGAGATGGATGTGTCATTAAATACAGGAAGCTGACAAATCACTGTCATTCCTGGGCACAACAACAGTAATCAAGCAATAGAGAGTCCATGTATTGGTGTGCCCACTGCAGCCTATGCAGTTACAGACCACACCCGAAAGCAAGATGGTGTTAGTAGCCAAGAACAATCAAAACTAAGGACCAAAGAATAGATTAAATCTAGCAAATGATTGAGTTGCAATTAGGAGTATCATCCAGGTTCTAGCCTAGATGTCAGATAGTTAGGAATGCACACAAAACAAAATATTATTCACCATACTAATGACATATACTTTTATTTTCTCTTTTGCAGCATCAAGGAGATCTGGGTCCAGTGGCGAGCTAGAGGTGGGGGCATCTGCTCCATCAGAGCAGGAAGTGGAGGAGCAAGCCCCGGCCCAGGAGGAACCGGTGCAGGGGGAGGAGGAGAGAAGCGGAGCAGAGAGCCCTGGTTCAGAGGGGGAGGATGTAATATGGCAGGTGGTCACCTTTTGGACCTACGGCTACACCGCCTGGATTCAACCCCAATATCCCCCTCCTCCAGAGACTGTGGCTATCAACGCGGCCCTCCAACTGGAGTGAAGACACTAGCCGGCCGCCACCTCCTCCCCCCACAGCAGAGCAGTGGGCTGCCGCGACCACTGAGCCCAACCAAACCACTGCCCATTCTGCAACACCCTCCAGCCGGCCCCCTCCCCACAAACACACCACCACCTCCCAACCAGTCTACGCCCCAGAGGCCTCCAGCCGGGCCCCAGACCCTCCGAACAAACACACCACCACCTCCCAACCAGTCTAGGGGCCTCCATCCCTGACACACCACCATCTCCCGGCCAGTCTAGGGGCCTCCATCCCTGACATTAGGCCAGGCTGAGCAGGCAGAGATGCTGGCTCTCATGCAGCAGCAGTTGGAGTGTCTTCGGGGGATCCAGGCAAGCATCTCCGCCAATCAGGAGGTAATGAGCAGTCTGGCTAGGCGCAATAGGAAGGAGAGGCACCACCTAATGTCTGAGTCATACCTGGCTGGGCTGCGCGGACCAGAGAGCATTCGAGGGAGTCACCGAAGAGGGCATACAACGCTCTCTGGTCCCCAGCCGCGTCTCGTACACCCCGGCGGTATCCCCTGACAAACCTCTCAGCCCGGCCCCTCCTCTCCTCCCACCATGCCTCCACCACTGCAGGTGCCGCTGCCTCCCGGGGGGTTGCCCTCCCCTGTCCCCCCCTCCCCACCACCATCAGGGAGACGGCAGCAGGCCATGAGGATTTGGGCTCTGTGCCTAGGCGGAGGGGGACCTAGGGGCTGTGCATATGTTTGTGCCTTCTCAACAGCACTCCTCAGTGACAATCTATTGATCACAGTGTTAACCTAATCTAGCCTGGTTACAGAGTCTGGGATCTTGACCTATGTGATGGTGATATTTTGTATGCAGATGGCTACCTCACATCACATGGTCCATGATACTCTTCTTTGTGGACACATAGGGTTCTGTTGAACATGTCACCAATTGATGGTCACTGAGGAATGCTATTGAGAAGAGATGCTGCAGTCCCTATAATTTATTATGGCCTTATTTTGACATTTGTGTCTTTATTTTGTTTTAGGTACAATTCAGGTCCATGAAGGCATCTTCTGCATCTGCAAGCGCTGTGAAGGAAATGTATGAGGTGCAAGGTTGTCACAGTGCCTCTCAGGTAGACTTCTTTCAATGACAGCCCCCCTTAACATGTAGCTACCACAATCTTAAAGCTATTGTATAGACAGATATCTAAGAAATGATTGTTGATAGCTTAAATGTAGACTAATACCACTATGGCGGAGGACTCACAAAGTCTCACAATGGCATGTTAATGACAACCAGCATTGATATATGCACTAGTGAAGCATGTGATCCTGATCTCCATATTAGTCTTAGAATAGATCATAGGGTCTGATGTAACTAACATTGAATCTGGCTGCTGACCTTTGTGTCCTCTCTGTATTAATGGGTATTTTGCCATATTGCTGATTATCCAGAGAGCTAGCTAATAGTTAGTAATGCTTTCAGATAGGAATCAGATGAGTTGGTATATTGTTACAGTATTTAGCACTGTACTGTACATGCATGTTGCTTTTTTTTTATCCTCCTCCATTATTTTAGTTGACCACTTTTTTTCAGATTTGGCTTTTGTCACCACACTGTATTTGTGAAACTGGATTGGATTGCCTCTGCACAGCCTCCATGTGGTTTGCGGCCCTTCCTGATGGGTTAGAGTAGATTAGTGTGGTGTATGTTCCCCTGGTCCCCCTGTGGTTTGCAAAGTGGTGGTGGTGGTGAAGGGGCTTGTGTACCTGAAGGAAGCTGTGAGCTATATCATGTAAGGCCACTGTAGGTGGGCAGGTCATAGCAGAGAAGTCAGACACATCACAGTCCACTAGAGATGGAACTGGCAACCCACTCCAGTATCTTTGGCATGCAAACCTTGTGGATAAACAGACAGAGACACAAGTAAGTGTGCTGTAGTCCATAGGGTCACAGAGAGTAGGATACAACAGAGGGACCGGACAAGCATAAATAAAATGTTCCTCTGGTACTTGATATATGCAATGTGGTGGTGTAATTTGGACACTATTTGTTGTCCCAATGTAGATGTGATAAGTGAAATGTATATAAGATGATCTTTGTATTGTTAAGGTCCACATTAGAGCCTCTGTGAGTGTGAAAGGTTTAATATGTCAGCCATTTTCATGTATTTGTGTTGCAATTTAATGAAGTAGTGTGTCTTTAATAGCTTTCAGCATTTTGTAGCATGGCTTTTCATATTGGCATATGCATGACCATTACAACTAAGGAAAATACAATTTTATTTTTTGCAATATTTTATAGTTGGGAGTTGTTGTGCATGTAATTATAATGCCTTCAGTTGCTTTCTCCACATTTTAAAGTGCATTGGTGTCTTTATATTGTCATTTGCAGTGTTACAAACCAGCCTGCAAACTCTTTGGGGGGCCTGTTTGGAACCTGTAAGCTTTGGGCCGCCATTTGGCATTTGCAGGCTTGATTGCGGCTGCGGTCTTGAACGATTTTTGCAATTGAATAGCTATGTGCGATTTTCGCGATCGCAAGACTTTAAGTTACGGGTTTAACATCACCATTTTTTTAGGCCGTAACTCGTAACCCGTTTGGAGCCCGCAAAAAGACGGTAATTGAATATCAAATTAACTTGCGAAAGATCAATTGAATTGGGCTAAAACATTTTCCCATTATAAAGTCAACTTCTTTAGAAGAGCATACTATAGGTATGATATTTCAGTTGTATTTATATCCTGTTTTAAAAATATTCACCAGTCCTTTTCCTATGTAAGCAGAAATCAAGACCGTATTTTCACACAAATATGTAAACTCTGATCCCTTCAATCAATAAAGTTAATAGCAAGTACCTTGCCAATTTAGCACAGGAGGTAAAATGTATGTATTGGCTTTGACACTAAAATTGAGATATTTGTTGCACTTTGCTGCTAAAAGGAAATACCTGAAGTCATCTGTGAACCTTGAAAATAAAACATTTTATTAGATGGCAGCTAGTCCTGTGAGGCAGATTATCAGACCCGGCGCACAGCCACACATCTCGTGTGCAAAGAGTCGTTTACAGAACTGAAAGATGATTGATGTGAGGATTAATAGAACAGTCAAATATATGACCTAAAAAGATTTCAGCGCTAGTAAACCTCTGCATAGAAAAGAGAGTTGCTGGGAAAGTAGAGGGTTGGCAATGACACTTGAGGTACATAAAACAGTATTCACACGGCCGGCTCAAGGTTCTTTGGACGGAGAGATGAAT
The DNA here is from genome assembly GCA_027410445.1 of Discoglossus pictus. Classification (NCBI taxonomy): domain Eukaryota; kingdom Metazoa; phylum Chordata; class Amphibia; order Anura; family Alytidae; genus Discoglossus; species Discoglossus pictus. The sequence continues at coordinate 340,392,629 of CM050165.1, read as the reverse complement.
CCTATTTTGTCTTTCCATAGCTCTGGCGGCTAGTAATCATTCTACATAAAACAAAAGTAACACCCATAAAGTAGAAACAAATCAAAGGAGATCTGCTGTAATGGAGTTTGGTCAAAAATACAAAACATATAAGGGGAAGATTAATGCCCTTAGAGTTTATAGCTTGGAGGAGAAGAGCGAGAGGGTGACATGATAGAAAACTTCAAATATATAAAAAGACAAAGCTCAGGAGGGAAGAGGTTTTCAATAAAAGTGAATATTAGAATAAGAGGTAATGAAGTTTGTGCAATGAAGGCATATACAATTTATAAAATTCATACATTGTATGAAGTTTGGTACATAGATAAAAACAAGAGACTTTTAGTAGGAACAAATACAGGAAAGGAAATTTGTCTAGGATTTTCTCAAGATTAATTAAAGGTCCATGGAAGTTTGGGAAAAGTGTCACATGTTTGAGAAGTATGTTACATATAGACAATATTAGCAACTATGTAGCCAATTAGCATAAAATAATTTTTAGAAATTTTCTAGCAGGCTTTGTTTGTCTCTAAGAGGTCCATTTTTGGATTTCTAGAGAATAAGGAAATAATGATTGATTTAATCCTGTTCAATAACATTGTGTTTTCAATAGAGCAAAACAGAAATATTTATCTGCATTCAAAGTTCCCTCCTTAGTGACTAACTATATTAGGAACTAAAGAAAACATATCCTTCTACTAAGTTAGAATCGCATATGATAATTGTCAAACTGCGATTCATCGTCATGCTTGCGAGCCTCGTGTAGCGAAGCGAGCCGTTGAAGCACAGAAGTACGAAGCACTTAGCTGATGAGCAGTTGAGGCATTGAATCACGGAGCACTTAGGCGATGAGCGCCGAAGGTGCTCATGGCCTGCGAGCCTCAGAAAGAGATGAGAGCAGTTGAGGCATTGAAAGAAGCGAGACTTAGCTAGAAATGAGCGCCAAAGGTGCTCCTGCGAGCCTTGCAAAGTGAGGTGAGCCGTTGAGGCATTGAAAGACGCAGTACTTAGGCAGTAATGCGTGGCTAGCATTTCAGGCATTGAAGTATGCGGGACTTAGCCTCCAAACAGTTAGGAAACGCGGGATTGCCTTAGGCTGCAAGCAGTTGAAAAACGCAGGACTTAGAAAAAAAACTTGTGAGACGCGGAACTTACAAAAATAAATTACGAGGTCGGAAAAATACGAAGTAACCGGCCCAACCGCGCAAACCGAAAAACACACAGCATGGGGGGACAGTTAGGACGTCTAGGAGTGAGATTGCACGCAAATTTAAGCAGAATTTGCAGAGAAAAAAATGGGGGTCGAATAAAATTAAAACGGGGCTACACGACCCCGAACAGCGCAAAGCATCGCAAGCCGCGTAACACTTTTACCCAGGAACGTACAAGGTACAAAATACACTACTAGAAAGGACGGAAAATGCTCGCGAGCCGTGTAACACATAGACAATCGCCTCCATTTTACAACACTTACAACTAATAACATTACGAATCTAAAATGATGATTTACGAGCCTAAACAAACGGATTGGCCTCGCATTGCTGACACTTTCTCCTCAGGCCAGCAACAGTCCAAATGTACATTGTATGCTGCAGGAAAATAAAAAGAGATTGTTAGCTCTTCAGGATATTGATTGATGGATATATTAATTAGAAATAGGTCAAGTATATTAATTAATTAAGTAATTAATTAATTAATTAGGATTAAAAAAATATATATCTAAAAATACAAAAACGCTAAATAGCATATTTTACACTACCGTTTGAAGGACACGAGGGGAGAGGCTCGCAATGAGCCCCAAAGGAGCTTAGAGGAGCAAAAGTACACAAGGGGAGAGCCTCGCAATGAGTGCCGAAGGTGCTCAGAGGAGCAAAAGTACACAAGAGGAGAGGCTCGCAATGAGCGCCTTTGGCGCTCATTGCGAGCCACACGATGAGCACCAAAGGTCCTCAGAGGAGCAAAAGCTTTACATTGTGTGGCAAACAGCATTGTCATGGCTTCAAATGTTATTGCCGGGCAAGTCGCTAGTTGAATATAATAGTAAAAAGTTACAGTCTGTCTTTTTAAACTTCTAAAAACATTTTACCTACTAGAGAACTAAGACTATCTGCAGTAATAAGAGAATGAGCAGCTTCTTATTAGCTCTCAAAATCTTTCTTTTTTTTCTTAAGCCTTTTGTGTTTTGCTATATAATATTTAACCAGTATCTTAAAATATAGCTCTTAGTCAAGTAATATGTATCTAATGTTGCCTGTGCTACTCAAATCAAAGCTGCCTCTTTGTTTAGGACTACTGCATATTGAGGAAATAATACACCTGCTTGTCACGTATGTACCAAGTTAACAATATTAGCAACTTTAGAAAATCTGAATTTTTGAATTCTCTGTTTATGTGCATAGGAATCCATTTTGTGTTTTTTACATCACATCTTGAGAGCTGGATGATGGGAGTGTATGTTTGTACTTATAAATGGAGGAGAGGCTGGGGAGGGTGGAACAGGCAGAAGTCCAGAGCCTTTGTTTGATAATAGGATAAGACTGAAAATGACACCACACACCTCCCCTTTCATAGGCCCAGAAGCAAAGTCCTTGCATCAAAGAATGGAACCACATCTCTCCAGAAATGTAACTCCCCTCTAACACACACAACATCCACCAATATATGATAGATTTCTCCTGGGTACTGCAGAGGCTTCAACACTGTTTAATTATGCTACTAGTCAGACCGAAAGCTTTAATTGTGCCGTGGTCCTGTAAATGTGTCATTCCTGTTGTTTTGATCAGACCACATCAGGAGCTATTTCAAATTCTCACTACTAAAAAAATGTATGTATACTCTATGTATACTTGACATTCTTAGGGGGCAAATTCCACCTAAACATACATTTATTTTATATTAAGAGCACTCTTAGAGCTATGGAACTCGCTAGTTTATCAGTTATTGCTCTGTATGTTCTCCAGCAGCTTACATCATCTCATACACAGTGGTCTGTAATAAATGAATGCAATGTCTTGGCTCAGATCTGTGTTCAAGTCTCAAGAAATATACAACAGTTTTGACCAAAAGTCATCCCAGTTCTTATTTATATTCTATATGAAATTGTCTTTTGAAACAAATTAAAACATTTGATTCCTTCATGCAGAAATGCAATCTTGGAATAGCTCTTTCAGCGAGTTATTATTTCAAGCACTTTCCCAATCATTAATTTCTTTGTTTTGTAGTCAAACTTAGAGATTGAAAAAAAAAAAAAAATGCATAATGTCTGTTTCTCTGAAGCATCACAAATAACAACTACTCAAAAAAATATTTATAGCTCTGAAATTTAATTTCACTGTTCTGCTGCAAAACTATTTTGAGGAAGAAAATTATTTAATTACATGAATTATTTCTTCTAAATATGTAATGTGCAACAAGTGTTATCTACATAATGGAGGCAATTTATTTTATGTAAATACTGATGAGGCACATGCGGCATCTAGCATTGTTCACACTGATAGCATATCACAAGATGATTCGGAATATCAGAAATTTGTCTGAATGAAAAAGACATGTCAAATAGAGGCTAGGGTGCCGCGAATGAGAAAAGGAAACATTCATGTCTCCGACAGATGAAATATAACTGTCTAATTGCGGAACTGCACAGCACACTCTGCTTGCACTATGGGGATTAACGGCAATAAAATGCAAATGAACAGCGATTACAGTACATTGCAGCCCTTTTCTTTTCAACTTTAAAGGACCACTGTTCTTTGAAATATATTTCAGCCTAGTAACATAAGCAGATATGCAAGCCATGAGCATAAAAGCATTCTCAGAGGCAAATGTTAATTTTTGTGTTTATATATGAGGGTTTCCATTATGTATCTTCCACTCTACTTGTTGATTTGGAGCCTAAAGGGGCAAGTTCTGATGATTTATCTATTCTGTAATGGAAGAAGGAGGGAGGGGGGGTTATTTAGTCATTTTTTGATTCAGATAAGCATTTAACATTGACAACTTCCCCTTCCCATGCAAAATGCTCAGACGACGTAATGGTGGAAGTAGTAAGCGGAGGCCCATGATGCAAAATAGTTCTCCGGCCCCTTGCAACTATTCACTTTATAAATATGCAATATAGGTGCCCGTGAGGTCAGTAAAAAAAAGCCAATAAATAAAAAAAAATCTACCCCATTCCAATCCCCTGATAAATTAAGAATCCTCTTTACCCCAGGTTACTGCCAATAGCAGCGGGCCTCTACCCAGTTGTGGGCCGTGGTGCTTTGCATGCACACATGGCTCCTCTCCTGAATAGTAGACCGTCACAAGTAAACTTGCTCTGCTTCACTTGATCTGTAATTGCCCCATTATCTCTTGAAAGGAAATAGTGCAGTCATGGGAACTTTTGTGCATCAGCAAAGTCTGCTAAAAGTAATATTTGTAATGAAAATCCTTCTACACACATGGCTAACACAGCTCCTAATGTTGTTGGTTTGTTGCACACTTCACAAGCATATGCTTTTTTCCCCCTAATCTACAGTGGTCCTTTAACGGGCCACTTAAATGTTTATATTAACAATGTTTATCAGCAACCTATGGCACTAATGTTGTAAGAGGCACCCAACTGGATTTTGGTTGGCACTCTGCTGAGAGACCAGTTCTGATATCATATGCTGGGGTAGTTTTAATCAATTGGGTTTGCAATATAGGTTATTTGATGAGAAGAGCATCTACTGTACTGATAGTAATTTGATGACATTAGAGTTAGGAGAGAAGTGGTAAATTTATCTCGATCAGCAAGAGGGGTAACATGAGATGGGCTCATGATGAAATTGATGAGATGGTAGTGATGAAGAAATTGATAAGATGGATGTCAAATAATAAAGATAATGTATTTTGGAGATTTGATCAGATGGAGCAAAGTCCATTTGGTGATGTTAGAGCAGTAATTTGATGAAATTTGATGCAGTGTGGATGGCACAGTGTTGATGATGAGATTGGGGGGCAGCTCAACAATCTGCGAGCAGTTCAAAGTATCCAACCAAAAGATTTACATGTGAAAAGTTCTGTAGGGAAAATCAAGTCCAATGGTAACTAAATGGTAATATGTACATTTGAATCTCACTTTACCCAAGGTTAATAGGGCTTTCTTTACATCACCTTATATATAAGAATAGTTTTAACGTACAGAAAAAGATTGCCAAAGTATTCAATATGCTATCAGCACCCAGTGCCTGAAATTAGAGTAATTAAATCAAGGCTCTACAGGTTGCTAACTCAGTGAAGCACTTTACAGGCCCTGTAGAGCTTAGTGAATTCTGGCCAATGTTCCTGGATACTTTCTAAAAATCCAACCAAGGGACTCATGTTAGTAGTCCCTAATACTTTGCAGCAATAGCATTTTAATAAAACTGGGAAACAACTTTAAAAAAAAGAAATTACTTGAATATTCCCCTTGTCTATAACTTCATTCTTTCTCAATGTGCCTATTACAGTACTGAGATTTCTCTGTATTTCATCTCTCACCAGTTCTTGATGAAAAAAAAATTGTTGTTGATAAGAAAACTTTGAGTTATTTAAATTGGAACATGTCCATTAATCAGTCTTTGAAAATGTTTAATATTGCAATATTAATATTTTTATCTAGGTAAGTGACCTAAAGATAATGATTTGAATTTAATCAGAGGCAGAATAATCGGATCTTATTAAGTGCTGATATTTATATGAGCTACTGTGATACAGTTTAACATTTATTTTCTCCAACACATCAGAGTTCGGTGTTGGTAATATGCAGTACCATAATTTTTTTTTTTCAAATTTAATTACTCCAAATGTCATGCACATTCATATATCCTGCAAAAGTAAATGCAAAGCCTGAAGATGCTAATTAAATTTACACAACTTGCAATTACAACTAGAAAGAAAACTTACCAATTTTGCTGAGTGACAGCATGATTACCATCTAGGGGGTCGTTTGAATATCACAGTGAGCTCAATGAAAGAAGAAGCTTTTTGTGGCATTCAAACTCAATAGATGCACCAACCAAATTCTTTCAAAACTAAAAATACATAAAATCTAAAGACTATATTGCAATGTTGATGACTTGTGTTTTTATTACATTTGAAAAAAACATAATCATTTTAATGTTTTGAGAGTCCTTGTGGTTGTATTTCTCAAGTGGGAAGTAATTGTAAACTGTAAATTGATGACTACTTGGATGGCAATCATTAAAATATATGCATTTATATTTACTAGGGGTAACAAAAATACATCTTTAATATGGAAACTTTTGAAAAAATATGCAATACTCTAAGAAAATCAGTAGAAAAACAATAGGCCCAACAAAAACAAAACAAAAAAAAAAGGTATGGAGAATAAAAAAGCTGAATTCCCGCAAAAAAAAAACTATGTTTGTATGTATATACCATTAGCTAGCAGCTAGTCTCACATTGATGCGTTCCGTTAAAGCATAAAACAGTTCTGGGTGTGGGTATCTCTCCCCCCATGTCTCTTCCCCACCCTCTACCCAGTCTCTCCCCCACCCTCTCCCCAGTCTCACCCCCCTCGCCCCATCTCTCCCCTCTCTCCCCTTGTAGAGGGGCGCTTTGTGCATGCAAGGCTTGCATGTGCGGCTCACTCAGTGCATTGCTCATGCGTTGATGGCGCATTACGCATGCGTGGGAGAGAGCTGCCCATTGCGAATGCTCATCAGATAGTGTGTAACCCCCCAGCCGCCAGTGCACATGCGCAGCAGGAGTGTTACACACTATCACAACTATTATATGTGATATGTATTTATATGTATATGTAAATAAATAGTACATTTTTAATATCTTTTCATGCAAAAAAAAAATTGTAGTGTTTAAAATGTACTCTTTTGAATGCTTGAAAAAACAAGACAGTTGTGTTCCATGTCCCTTTAAAGACCCCTAAATAATACAAGAGGCTATACTGCATGCTGAGCAATATGACTGGTTTCCTTTTGAGTTTTAGGGCATAGCTGGCAGTTTATTAATCGGTTATTAAAGAATTGGCACAAAACAGCATCACAGTATCTGCACAATACACAATTATAATATTCTCGGAAATATGTGCATTTTAACTAATTTAGATCTTAGGAGGACATCATAAAATAGAATATTTAATTTACACATACGAGAAAGCAATTATTTTAATGTATATTCTATTTTATCAATATATAGCTACAGAGCCATTTTATTATGTTTGGTAAGCTGATGTGAAATACACCAGTTTTAAGGGAAAGGAATGAAATCGATAAAAAGCCAGATTTATTTTCTGTTATCTTATATATATATTACAAATCAAAATGAAACTCAGGTTACCACTCTCTCTATATATCTTCTGCTTAGCTTTAACATAACTTTATGTATTACTTTTACCAGAGGCCTTTCTCATAAATTTGTGCAAAAGACATAAAAGGCTCCCAAGTTGTACAATGCATAGTCTGTCTGGTAAAATGTTCTCTTGTTTTCTAACCACGATTATAATGTCTGATAGATGTGAATAATATCACATATTTTAATAATCTTGTGTTCTAAGCCCAGAAATAATTATCTGTAAAATACATTAAATATACAGTATATTCTTATTTTAACATTTATAGCAGATTTGTTTTCTTATACTCCCAAGACTACATGTCTGGCCAACAGCATAATTAGGCAAGAAAATGTAATAACAGTTTTTAATTTGATTTTTTTTTTAGAATGCTTTCAATACTTTGGTGAACGTTGCATTTAAGCGAGGAGTGTTTACATTTCTGCAGGAGCAGGGCTTGTAATAATAATTCTTGCAAACTGCATGCTTCTAAGATTATGCAGAGGAAATTAGTAGGCCTAACACACCAACATCTCCACTAGCTTTTCCTTCCTCCCAAACTACTGCATCACATTTCAGTGATGGGAACCTGCGCTCAGGCTCCAATCTTTCAGGACATGCTCAAGTCAGACAAGATGGAAACATTCTGTACACATTCGTGAAAAATTAAGATTTTCTCTAAATGTCTCTATTATGTTAATGGTTTACAAGTTGCTATTGTTGTTAATTTGTTACAGTACAGAGTAAGAGATCAAGAAAGAGCCATTATAGAAAAAGATTATTTGTATGACTGAAAACATACAATTTCATTTTATTTGTAAATCAGCTGTGCTGCTTTTGCTTTAAGGGACTGTCACTCCATAGTTTGTGTTTAGGTTACTCTTAAAGAACATGAAAAACTGGCTATATTTTATATTAGTCATTTTCTAAAATTGCCCATTCTTGAAAATTCACTATTATTTCTGCTGCTTTTTATACAAAGGAGTATCTCCTGAATACAAATTAGCTGTGCTGATGTGACAATTAGAATAACAGTCTTATTGTCTGTCCCTGTTGTGGCCAAAACAATGACCCCAATGTTATCATCCACTTATATCTTTCCCCACCCATATCCTTATTCAAAACAAAGCAATAGTCATACACCTCAGGATGGACACTTTAAGAAATATGGAAGTTGTCCTGTTTTAAATATTAAAATAAACTACCCAAGTATTTATTTGAATATATAAACATCATTATAATAACAAGTGCTAAAAAACTCAGTTTTTACTCAAATCTTCCAAACAACCTTACAAATGTCTGCCCCCACAGGTCATGCATACAATGAGCCTCATTCAATTGCAAGCCCCTAATTACCTGTAACCCGCCATTTCCGCTGCAGGTTACATTTTTAGAAACATTTAGACGCATTCAATTGTCTCTAACGCATAATTACAGGCTCACAGTCTTAACCCGCAAACCATGAGTTCGTAAGTAGCATTTCAAGGGGCATAATCAAGTGATCTGGCGATAATAAAGCCAGCCTGTAATTTAACTCTTAATTAGAGGTAATAGTAAATTAGACAGTCATCATGACGTTAGTAAAACTTGGAGGTTACATGGCACTCAAGCAATCTTGAATTACGTTAAAGCATCTGTTTAAGTACATGTGGCCTGATATGTATTAAGTCCTTGATGTCCAGGTTCGATATAACATGGAAATAAAAGTTACCAAAACATATTTTTGCAAACTTAAGATTCTAATGCCTTTCATTGCTTTCCCAGTATTTTAAAGTACAGTAGTGGGTGTTTATTCACTGCTGCAGTTACACAAACAGGTGTTTAACCCACTTGCAAGTCCTATCTAGTTCTCTGATAAATTTTTTATATATTTGCGATTTAGGTGTTTGAAGGCATTTGCAGGCTTGTTGAATTTTTCGAATTGAATATGGATTTTGCGTCTTTAGCACGGGTATCATTTACAGGCTTGAAAAATCAATGGAGGAGATATGATGGAGTTATTTTGAGCCTATAACTCGCAATTGGAATGCGAGTTACTAAATGTTTCAGCTAAATGTATTGAATATCATTAACATTAAGGGCTACATTACTGGTTCAAGTACTTACGTTTTGGCCAATTGAATGAGGCTCAATGTTTCTATTGGTAAGAGATGTACTAGCCACTTAGTGATTGTTAGAAATTCTGACGATAGACAATCTGTAAGTCACTAGTACATCTAGTACCAATAGAAACATGTATGCATGAGCTGTGGGGGCAGACTTCTGAAGGGACTGATTGGAAGGCTTAAGTAAGGGAAAACAGAGCTTTTAAGCACATGTTAATAAAATGTAGTTTAGATATGCAAGCAAACACTTAGTAGTTTATTTTAATATTAAAAACAGGAAAACTTCCATACACCTTTACTAATGTGTCCTGTGGGATAATACCTACTAAGGGTATGTGCAGTCTTGTTTTTGCTCAATCCTGCTATGGCACATGAGATATTTCTTAAAACATATCTGGTTCTACCACCTCCAAGGGCAGGCTAGAACCAATATCCTAGGCAAGTCTCCTCTGCAGAAAAAAAACAGCAACCTGCAGATACACATTTCAGCTATAACTGCCTTCTAATCTCCCTAGGCATTGTGAGCAAGGGTCCTATGTATGTTTACGCTATATCTTTTAGGGACACCCTAAACAATGTACATATATAGAGCAAAAACAGATCCACACCTGAAGAAGGACATCTACATAGCATGTCATATACATTTAGTAAATACTTCACAAACATGTGATGTCTTTCCTAAATACAGTGGTCCTTTAGATGAATATATGTGTAACTGTATCTTGTATGGGAGCTGTTCACAAGAGGAATGCAGAAATGTCCCTGACTCGCTGTCACACAAACTGTCAGCGCTCTGGAAAAACTTAACTTAATAATGGGAAACTTGTAAACTAATAAACAGTGGTTATTAAAGTTTGCAAAAACATATTTCCATTAACAAACAATAAACAAAATATTCCCCTGGTGTGTACTTTTGTAAAATGAGCCAGAAATCTGTTTACAGGTCAAAATCCAAGAAATACAGTGTTCCCACTGGGTGGGGACAAGCAAGTGAACATCTCACTTTTTAAATCCAAAATAACATTTTAACATAGCCTCTTTTATAGCATACATCTTCTTTTATAATAGTTTTGGAGCACAGCACAGTGGGACATGCATGTATTAGATAACATACAATAAAAAAAACTGCTTTTTAAATTCTTTAACGAAAATTGGACCTTTCTCTGATATTTACTGATACAGTTAAGGGGTCTCATTCATAATAGTTATGTGTTGAGATCTGTGTTCTGAAAGACTGCAAATTGTCTTGGAACACTATATAAAATAACTATCTTTCAGGGAAAAATTCAAGATAGTGTTCATTTGAAGATACACCATTTATATTTGTGTTATTATAGTTAAGGATTGCACTACAAGACACAAGGACAGCAGTTTTATAGACCACCATGAATCTCAAATACAGCTAGAGATGAGGTCATAGCAGCAAGTAAGCAATGTAACAATATTATATTATGGACAGTGCCACCTAACCGAAAGAACATTCTAAAAATTGTGCCATAGAAATGAAAACTTCTTTGCATTATCATGTAACTACAAGTTATGTTTGGTTCTTTCACCAATCATATTTTTATAGATGAGTGCCAAAGTTTAATCCACTGACTTTTTCTTTGCATAAGAACATACATCAACACTTTTATTTAATGTAATTTTATGCAGCATCTTAAAATTGTCACTATAAATACAAATAACGTTTGCAGTTGCATTATGGGCTATAATCATTGTAGACCTCCATATAAAACCACTAAATAATTATTGTAATCCTATATTTGAAAAATATGTATATTTACTATTAGATGCTGTGAATTTGTTTTGCAGAGGTGCATATTTTCTTCTATTTTTCAATAGTCCATATAATCAATATGGGACTACAGAAAATTTTGATATGGGACCTGTCAAAATGTAACCATTAAAAAAAGTTGACTTGACCATCCAACAGACACCCTCCCTCCTCCGACATCCTGTCTTTGCTCTTTATTTGATGAAAAAATAATAGACTTGAAAGCCAATAGGATGTGTGGAAAACAGACAGCATCATTAGATAGAATGTTTTTATTCTCATAGCATACATAGTTGCTATTGCTGAATTTTCTTTACATATCAATGATTTTTAGAAATAACTGTCAATTTTCAGAAATACCTGGAAGATAATAAATTTCTATATGCTTAGCTTTTGGTTGCTAGGTTAACGTCTCCTCAGAGGCTTAAAAGCTGAGCAATGTGTGAAAGATTCTTACATTTATATGACTTGCGATAAATAAGGAGCATGGAGTAAATCAGAATTTAAAGTAATAATAAATCAGTGAAAGTCTTGTTAAGGTTTACTCCAACACACTATTTATCTAAATTATGTTGTGTGTTATGTCTTTAGAGAAGGCATCTCTTTTTAAACCGGCTACTTATAATTGTAGCATTAGGTAGAATTTAGCTCATGCAGCACATGGTCATTAATTAAAAGGTGAAGAGGTCTGAAAGTATTTTTGTTTCAATTTAATAGTACATATTATGTAAATAGTAAATAGTCAAAGAAATAAATTGTATAGATTTAAAAATGCAAATGTATCCATTATAACCTAGCTAAAAATGAGTAGTTTGCATGGTTGGAGAAGCTTTAGTTTGGCCAAGAGTGTTCAGTGCTTGAAAAATTGTATGAACTAGATCAGTGACTGCTGAGGTCACAAACATAAGTAGTAATCCGAATAATACCTCTGGCAAAGAACCAAGCAGTTTAGATCTACTCTAATACAGGAGCAGGACACTCCACCAGAGAGGTACCGTTCATCAAACAAGACTGATCAATGATCTTAGTGTTGAGTACAGAGATCAGCGATTCGCTACATCAGATTGTCTATTGTCTCACTGCATTGTACGGTCTTTTGTATTTTGGTATCTTATAATATCTTCTCTCATTGTATTTACTGTATCCACTCTACTGTATCTCTACTGAACCAGTGTAAATAGCTGTAGGGAAAATAGAATTTTAGAAATAATTGATATTTATACAGTAATAATATGAATATCATTAGCATGCTAGCTCAAGCCAATGCATATGCTAAAATTGTTACATGCTGCTGGGAGGAAATAAAATAAGCAGATTTACAAACATATACCTTCATAGTAATATCTACCGTATGTATCAAATGTGAATAAGATAGTAGATTTTTAAAGTTAACCTTGGGGAGGTTATTTATTAAAACTTTACATCTGTGGAAAAGTAACAGTAAAATACCATGTGACTATGAAAAACCGGCTGATGACTAGCTAACTCCTATTTGTTACTTATAATTAAAGGGCCACTTAATTAAGCACAATTTGGACCACATCACAGTAAAGATCTTCTAAAAGCATTTTGAAATACTTTTTTGCATTTTTTAAATTTGTGCAATTTTTACTGAGAATACAATAACATAAAGTCTTTGTTTATATGCGTCACAGACTGTCCCCTCCCATACATGCAGTTTCAGCTCCGTGTATTGAGCAAACGAAAAAAAAAAAAGAGTTAACGCTCAACAAATCATACTGTGCAGATAATGGAATGCTGAAATCACCTAAACAGGTCAGTTAGGGATTAACTTTTCAGTGCATTCCCAAGTTCCCAGAAAAACTTCTATCAGAGTTAAAACTTTAGATTTTTTAGCTCTTGTTATTGTAATTAAAAACAATAGCATACAATCTTGTGTGCTTTAACACAATGAATAGAACTTACAGTGCAGTAAATGACCCTTTACATTTTATAACTTGCTATCTACAAGAAATATCTCTATCGGAGAATAAATTGCATAATCATCTGATAAATTATGTGCATATTCCCATTTAATTAGCGTGCACACAGTACTGATGTATAACACATTCTAGAATGACAACAACTGTCAAGGATACATCTTGAAATATTTTTTTTCTATCAATCTCTTGTGTTCTTGAAAAAGATGAGCAGCTTAATAATACAAACTTATACATTGTATGTTTGAATTGACACCTTTATACTGATATTGGCATATTTGAAGATATCTGTCACTAGAGCATTCCTATATTTAACATAATATGTTTCTAAAGAATATTTCAGCTATCCATTAAAGGTAATCTACCCCAATGAAAAAAGACATCTTTAAATCACTACTCTGGTATAGAGCTGATTCCAGTTATTTCCTAAGCAAAAAAAAGGCTGATATTTGTATAATTCCTCACTAGTGATGTCGCGAACATCAAATTTTGGGTTCCCGAACAGCGGACGCGAACTTTATCAAATGTTCGCGAACGGGCAAACATCGGCGAACCGTCATAGACTTCAATTGACAGGCGAATTTCAAAACCCACAGGGACTCTTTCTGGTCACAATAGTGATGGGAAAGTTGTTTCAAGGGGACTAACACCTGGACTGAGGCATGCCGGAGGGGGATCCATGGCAAAACTCCCACGGAAAATTACATAGTTGATGCAGAGTCTGGTTTTAAGCCATAAAGGGCATAAATCACCTAACATTCCTAAATTGTTTGGAATAACATGCTTTAAAACATCAGGTATGATGTTGTATCGATCAGGTAGTGTAAGGGTTATACCCGCTTCACAGTAACAGACCAATCTCCCCGTTTAATGCACCTCAAACAACCGCAAACAGTCCCTTTGCACAACCGCAAACTCCCCATTTGCACAAGGTTGGATACCAAGCTAGCCATGTCCCGTTCCTTGTCCTCATTGATGTCATTGAAGGTCTCTTCCTCCACCCAAGGATCCCCGAAAGGTGACAACAAGCCCCCTGGGACGCCTGCTCTGTTTGGTCTTCCACCTCCTCAAAGCCACCTTCCTCCTCTGATTCCTCTTCTTCAGACTCCCAGAGTCTGGGGGCTTCCACTGCCCAGCATGGAATATTATACACAGGTCAGAGTCTGGGGGCTTCCACTGCCCAGCATGGAAGATTATACACAGGTCAGAGTCTGGGGGGTCCACTGCACAGCATGAAAGATTATACGCGTTGCCTCTGTCTGCCTGCGTTATTATAAGGTGTGTACTGTTAAGTAGTTCTATTCCTATCGGTTTAATCCCTGTTACGTCCACTATTAGGGGACATGTATATGGCATGGATTTTGGAAGCTGGAGATGGAAAAAGATGCTTGGTCGGTCCTCCCACTTCAAATTTGGGGCACTGCGCGTGCAATCTAAGGTGCCACCAGATATGAGTGTCACTGTGCACTGGCAAAAGTTGGCAGAGTAGATGCAATAGGCTTCACACACATGCCTGTAGGCAGGCCACTGATATTCAATTTTTTACAGCCAAAAAAGTGTTGTTTTATTTCACTGTACACTACGGTTGCACCAGATATGACGTATCACTGTGCACTGGCAAAAGTTGGCAGAGTAGATGCAATAGGCTTCACACACACGCCTGTAGGCAGGCAATTGCTATTCAATTTATTACAGTCAAAAAAGTGTTGTTTTATTTCACTCTCAGCACAATATAGGCCGTTAGGTGTTAGCCTGTCACACACACACGCTGGCAGGCAGGCATATGCAATTAGATTACATAGAAAAAAATTATAAAATAAAATAAATGATGTTCTAGCCCTAAAAAGCGCTTTTTGGGTTGCTGTCCTTCAGATGGAAGGCTCTGGATGGGAGTGTATGCTGCTGATTGGCTGGAATTTGTCTGCTGACTGTGAAGTGCAGGGTCAAAGTTTCCTCAATGATAAAGGATAGGGGGCGAAGCCAAAAGCGCATGTGTTCGCCGTCCGCTGCGAACGCGAACATGCCAAAATCCCTGCGAATAGTCCGCGGGCGAACTGTTCGGGACATCACTATTCCTCACTAGTAATTTATGACATTTTTAATATTTTCCACTATACTTTGAGTTTTGTTAAGTTTTGTTTCTCATTTGCCCATGTTATGAATGTAAAACAATGAATAAAATATATATTTTGCTAGAGGGAATAACATTGAGTTTTATAGCAATTGTGGAAATTGTATTTAAAGGTCGAGAATAAGAGAGCAAGAAAGCTAAAAGACATAATTATTGGTGTTAAAGGGTCATTTACCTAACTATAAGTACTCATCATGTGAAAGAGCACAAAATTCTATGTTAAAATGATCTATTGTTTTTTTTTTATTACACTATTAACAACTATATAAACTTTTATAAACACACTGCTGTTTCATGATTAACAACATCTGCCAACACCAGCCGGTGCAATCTCAGTGAATACAACATTTATGGTTTTTCTCTGCATTCAGTAATCATTTAACCCACAAGTAACAAATTTAGGAATTTCCAGCAGTAATTTCCCTGCACAGAAGAATTTGTGAAGGGTTAACCTTCTTTATGCTTCTGCTCTCCGCACAAAGCTTTTGCCGTCAGTCTGCCTGGGGGACTTGCAGAGTCTTATGTAAACAGAACTTCATTTATGATTTGTTCTGTGAAGAAGGGACTTATTTAAAAAATTCCAAAAGTATTTCAACATATTTTTAGGAGTACTTTACAATGGTGTGCTCCAAGTCGTACTGAATAAACTGTCCCTTTAAGTAGAATTTTTCATAGAAATATTGGGCCCTATTAAATTCTCCCTCGTAGTTCTCTCGGTGCTCGCAAAAGGCAGTTTTCCTGCTGTTTGCGAGAACCGAATCTCTCGCAGCCTGCTTTACGATATGACTGCGAGAAAATGGCCGAGAATAGGCTCCGAGAGAGCTACGTAGCCTTAAATCTATGCACGAGTCTCGCATATCGTAAGAATCCCTACGTGGACAAAAAGTCCACGCAAGGGATCCGAAAGCCTCTACGTGCTGCCTCGGAACAGCCCGAGACAGCAGCGTGAGGCTCCCCCCTGCACCCTATACACATCCCCATGCTGCAGGGGTCTCTATCAGGACCCCTGCAGCACCCCCACATTAACCCCTTGCAGCGGGGGTCCCCGATCTGCATAGATCAGGCCCCCCGCTGCATTTAAAACTTTTAAATTCCCCGCCGCGGCTCCTTAAAGGGACCGCGGCACACTATTAGCCAATCCCGGCCGCGGCACTTAAAATTAACCCCCCTCTATGCTGGGGGTCCCCATCGGGACCCCCGAAGTGTCCCCACATAAACCCATTGCAGGGGGGGTCCCCGATCTGCATAGATCAGGCCCCCCGCTGCATTTAAAACTTTTAAATTCCCCGCCGCGGCTCCTTAAAGGGACCGCGGCACACTATTAGCCAATCCCGGCCGCGGCACTTAAAATTAACCCCCCTCTATGCTGGGGGTCCCCATCGGGACCCCCGAAGTGTCCCCATATAAACCCCCTGCAGCGGGGGGCCCCGATCGGCACCGATCGTGACCCTGCTGCAATTCAATTTTAAATTTCCCGCCTCGCGGGTCCTCAAAGGACCGTAAAGGTCCTGAAAGGACTCGCACTAAAAATAATAACCCCAGGCAACTATAATTACCCCATTAACTCATGATGGTCAATCCAGACCACCATAAGGCCTAAATTAACCCATTAACTCATGGTGGTCAATCCAGACCACCATAAGACCTAAATTAACCCATTAACTCATGATGGTCAATCCAGACCACCATAAGGCCTAAATTAACCCATTAACTCATGGTGGTCAATCCAGACCACCATAAGGCCTAAATTAACCCATTAACTCATGATGGTCAATCCAGACCACCATAAGGCCTAAATTAACCCATTAACTCATGGTGGTCAATCCAGACCACCATAAGACCTAAATTAACCCATTAACTCATGGTGGTCAATCCAGACCACCATAAGACCTAAATTAACCCATTAACTCATGATGGTCAATACAGACCAGCATAAGGCCTAAATTAACCCATTAACTCATGATGGTCAATACAGACCAGCATAAGGCTCTATTTAACCCCATCAGTCCCATAAGGGTATATTATTACCATTATGGGCCTGTTACAACCCAACATTAACCACATAAGTGCCATGATGGTCCTCAAGGACCATCATGACACTAACTACAAACACTACACTATAACCCCCAATAAACCATTTAATCTAAACTAACCCCCCTCTACACTAATCTATTAACACTTACACTACCTACCTACACTACCTACCCCCTAATAAACCTCCCCAACACTCTAATTACAAAAAACAAAAAACCTACAGTACAAAAAACAAAAAAACCTACAGTACAAAAAACAAAAAAACCTACAGTACAAAAAACAAAAAAACCTACAGTACAGAAAACAAAAAAAAATTACAACCCCACCCCCCACTACAGAAAACAAAAAAATACATTACAACCCCACCCCCCACTACAGAAAATAAAAAAATTACACACCTGAAAAGGAAAGACAGATAAACACAATACAATAATACATATAATACATTACATACATTACATACAATACATGACATTACATATAATATATTAAATATAATATATTACATATAATATATTACATATAATACATTACATACATTACATACAATACATGACATTACATATAATATATTAAATATAATATATTAAATATAATATATTACATATAATACATTACATACATTACATACAATACATGACATTACATATAATATATTAAATATAATATATTAAATATAATATATTACATATAATACATTACATACATTACATACAATACATGACATTACATATAATATATTAAATATAATATATTAAATATAATATATTACATATAATACATTACATACATTACATACAATACATGACATTACATATAATATATTAAATATAATATATTAAATATAATATATTACATATAATACATTACATACATTACATACAATACATGACATTACATATAATATATTAAATATAATATATTAAATATAATATATTACATATAATATATTACATATAGTCCTAATCAAATACCCCCTATCTATCTAACATACAATCTATTTAATTTAAAATAAATCCTAACTATATCAAATACATCCCCCTATCTATCTAATATACAAAAAATCCTAACTACATACACAGACCCTTATTCTAAAATAAAATAAAATAATTACAGTCCTAACTACATACACAGACCCTAATTCTAAGCTAAAATCAATAAATTAAGACCTCTTACCTTTAAGATGTTGCTTCAGATCACTAACCTATGGGTCAAACAAAAAAAAAAATTAGTACAAAACATTAACATCAAATAAATAAACATTATATACATTCTACATATTCAACTCACCTTTACAGCATGTCCAGTCACTGTTAAGCTCTTCCGGCGCGGCCCTGTTAAAAAAAAAAAACACAATACATGAATACATGAATACAATATATAAACAATAAATAAAATACACAAATAAACATCTAAATATACATTTAACTTACCTCCCCGCGATGTCCCCGGCCTTCTCTCCTTCAGCCCCGGCTGGGCCGCGGAACCATCCGCGCTCTAAAAAAAAAAAAGAAAAAAAACTAACGGAGGTCTGCACTGGCAGACCTCCCCGACGCTACTGAACCTCCCGGAGTCGTTTCCGGGAGGAAATTGGCATTGGCGGCTTGTGATTGGCTGAAAAAGCTGTCTATCAATTTCAGCCAATCAAAAGTCGTCAATGTGTGAGCCAATCAGGATGGGATACACCCCAATATCCCACCCTGATTGGCTAAAACACTTGTCTATCTTTATGGGAACCAATCACAACGCTCAGATGCCTTCAGCCAATCACTATGGGATACACCCCCACGGAGTGATTGGTAGAAGACATCTGCGCATCCTGATTGGCTCCTACATTGACGACTTTTGATTGGCTGACAGCTTTTTCAGCCAATCACAAGCCGCCAATGCCAATTTCCTCCCGGAAACGACTCCGGGAGGTTCAGTAGCGTCGGGGAGGTCTGCCAGTGCAGACCTCCGTTAGTTTTTTTTCTTTTTTTTTTTTAGAGCGCGGATGGTTCCGCGGCCCAGCCGGGGCTGAAGGAGAGAAGGCCGGGGACATCGCGGGGAGGTAAGTTAAATGTATATTTAGATGTTTATTTGTGTATTTTATTTATTGTTTATATATTGTATTCATGTATTCATGTATTGTGTTTTTTTTTTTTAACAGGGCCGCGCCGGAAGAGCTTAACAGTGACTGGACATGCTGTAAAGGTGAGTTGAATATGTAGAATGTATATAATGTTTATTTATTTGATGTTAATGTTTTGTACTAATTTTTTTTTTTGTTTGACCCATAGGTTAGTGATCTGAAGCAACATCTTAAAGGTAAGTGGTCTTAATTTATTGATTTTAGCTTAGAATTAGGGTCTGTGTATGTAGTTAGGACTGTAATTATTTTATTTTATTTTAGAATAAGGGTCTGTGTATGTAGTTAGGATTTTTTGTATATTAGATAGATAGGGGGATGTATTTGATATAGTTAGGATTTATTTTAAATTAAATAGATTGTATGTTAGATAGATAGGGGGTATTTGATTAGGACTATATGTAATATATTATATGTAATATATTATATTTAATATATTATATTTAATATATTATATGTAATGTCATGTATTGTATGTAATGTATGTAATGTATTATATGTAATATATTATATTTAATATATTATATTTAATATATTATATGTAATGTCATGTATTGTATGTAATGTATGTAATGTATTATATGTAATATATTATATTTAATATATTATATTTAATATATTATATGTAATGTCATGTATTGTATGTAATGTATGTAATGTATTATATGTAATATATTATATGTAATATATTATATTTAATATATTATATGTAATGTCATGTATTGTATGTAATGTATGTAATGTATTATATGTATTATTGTATTGTGTTTATCTGTCTTTCCTTTTCAGGTGTGTAATTTTCTTATTTTCTGTAGTGGGGGGTGGGGTTGTAATGTATTTTTTTGTTTTCTGTAGTGGGGGGTGGGGTTGTAATTTTTTTTTGTTTTCTGTACTGTAGGTTTTTTTGTTTTTTGTACTGTAGGTTTTTTTGTTTTTTGTACTGTAGGTTTTTTTGTTTTTTGTACTGTAGGTTTTTTGTTTTTTGTAATTAGAGTGTTGGGGAGGTTTATTAGGGGGTAGGTAGTGTAGGTAGGTAGTGTAAGTGTTAATAGATTAGTGTAGAGGGGGGTTAGTTTAGATTAAATGGTTTATTGGGGGTTATAGTGTAGTGTTTGTAGTTAGTGTCATGATGGTCCTTGAGGACCATCATGGCACTTATGTGGTTAATGTTGGGTTGTAACAGGCCCATAATGGTAATAATATACCCTTATGGGACTGATGGGGTTAAATAGAGCCTTATGCTGGTCTGTATTGACCATCATGAGTTAATGGGTTAATTTAGGCCTTATGGTGGTCTGGATTGACCATCATGAGTTAATGGGTTAATTTAGGTCTTATGGTGGTCTGGATTGACCACCATGAGTTAATGGGTTAATTTAGGCCTTATGCTGGTCTGTATTGACCATCATGAGTTAATGGGTTAATTTAGGCCTTATGGTGGTCTGGATTGACCATCATGAGTTAATGGGTTAATTTAGGTCTTATGGTGGTCTGGATTGACCACCATGAGTTAATGGGTTAATTTAGGCCTTATGGTGGTCTGGATTGACCATCATGAGTTAATGGGTTAATTTAGGCCTTATGGTGGTCTGGATTGACCACCATGAGTTAATGGGTTAATTTAGGCCTTATGGTGGTCTGGATTGACCATCATGAGTTAATGGGTTAATTTAGGTCTTATGGTGGTCTGGATTGACCACCATGAGTTAATGGGTTAATTTAGGCCTTATGGTGGTCTGTATTGACCATCATGAGTTAATGGGTTAATTTAGGCCTTATGGTGGTCTGGATTGACCACCATGAGTTAATGGGTTAATTTAGGCCTTATGGTGGTCTGGATTGACCACCATGAGTTAATGGGTTAATTTAGGCCTTATGGTGGTCTGGATTGACCATCATAAGTTAATGGGTTAATTTAGGTCTTATGGTGGTCTGGATTGACCACCATGAGTTAATGGGTTAATTTAGGCCTTATGGTGGTCTGGATTGACCATCATGAGTTAATGGGGTAATTATAGTTGCCTGGGGTTATTATTTTTAGTGCGAGTCCTTTCAGGACCTTTACGGTCCTTTGAGGACCCGCGAGGCGGGAAATTTAAAATTGAATTGCAGCAGGGTCACGATCGGTGCCGATCGGGGCCCCCCGCTGCAGGGGGTTTATATGGGGACACTTCGGGGGTCCCGATGGGGACCCCCAGCATAGAGGGGGGTTAATTTTAAGTGCCGCGGCCGGGATTGGCTAATAGTGTGCCGCGGTCCCTTTAAGGAGCCGCGGCGGGGAATTTAAAAGTTTTAAATGCAGCGGGGGGCCTGATCTATGCAGATCGGGGACCCCCCCTGCAATGGGTTTATGTGGGGACACTTCGGGGGTCCCGATGGGGACCCCCAGCATAGAGGGGGGTTAATTTTAAGTGCCGCGGCCGGGATTGGCTAATAGTGTGCCGCGGTCCCTTTAAGGAGCCGCGGCGGGGAATTTAAAAGTTTTAAATGCAGCGGGGGGCCTGATCTATGCAGATCGGGGACCCCTCCTGCAATGGGTTTATGTGGGGACACTTCGGGGGTCCCGATGGGGACCCCCAGCATAGAGGGGGGTTAATTTTAAGTGCCGCGGCCGGGATTGGCTAATAGTGTGCCGCGGTCCCTTTAAGGAGCCGCGGCGGGGAATTTAAAAGTTTTAAATGCAGCGGGGGGCCTGATCTATGCAGATCGGGGACCCCCCCTGCAATGGGTTTATGTGGGGACACTTCGGGGGTCCCGATGGGGACCCCCAGCATAGAGGGGGGTTAATTTTAAGTGCCGCGGCCGGGATTGGGTAATAGTGTGCCGCGGCCCCTTTAAGGAGACGCGGCGGGGAATTTAAAAGTTTTAAATGCAGCGGGGGCCTGATCAGTGCCGATCGGGGACCCCCGCTGCAAGGGGTTAATGTGTGGGGGCTGCGGGGGTTCCTATGGACCCCTGCAGCAAGGTGTTCATGTGAGGACACTTCGGGGGTCCCGACAGGGACCCCCGCATTGAGGGGGGGTTCATTTTAGGTGCCTGGGGGGGGTTTGGAGTACCCCCCACGGCAATGCTTATGTGGGGGACTGCCGCGGAGGTCCCTTTTAGGACCCCCGCAGCACTTGATGAGGAGTGGGAGCCTGCGATATCATCTCGCAGGCTGTCACTCCTCATGTACATTTACGCAGTGTAGATACGTACGGCCCTGCTGCGTAGCTCACACGTTGCTCGCAGCAGGGCTAATTTAATAGCATTGTAAGTTAGAGAAACTTTGCAGTACGTAGGGCTTAAGTAGAAGCCTCTTATTTACGAGGCTGGAATTTAATAGGGCCCATTGTTTGTAACTAACTTTGAACAAGAAATATAGATATAAAGAAGGTATTACTAATTGCCTGTTAAGATGCATTTGTCAAGAAATTGAGGAATCTCAGTTTGTCCATTTTAGATCAACATTTTTTTTTTTTGCCTGAATGAAAAAATTTAGTTATTGGAGGACATATACAGTAAAATGGAGAATATAAATAGAGTGATCCAAGATTCACACAGATGGAAAAACAAGGTCAGTGAAGATTTTGCCTCTGGTCCCCATGCAGGATTCATTAAGAATCTTTACTTTAAAACGATTATTCCTTCAAATAAAAAACATAAACAATCAGGCTCCAATGCTAGGGACATTATCAGATAGAGATTTCTATATTAAGTTATAACTTACTCATTTACCCATTTATTTCCCATGTATTTTATGATAGAAATATCATATGTCCTGTATTTTTCTTTTCAATGTTGAGTTTATTAACTAAGATAGATATGTGTGTATTAAGGTGTGTTAAAACTTACGTGGAGTGTTTCTGCTGTATCTTACTGTTTTATGTAAACACATTATATGTCCTTTCCAAGTCAATGGATGTTTGATATTACTTTGAGGCTCTACAGAAAACTGCAGAAACATGTGGAGTAAGGATTAGCAGTAAGCATTAGCCTATCTATAAGAGGCACATCATTTGTAATGCTATAGGTCTAATGCTGCAGGTCAAATATATGTTTTATTGCCTTGCAATATACTCATAAAACTCTGATTGATATTAGTTAAAGCTGATTATAATTTCAAATATGAAAGTGTTAAGAATGAATGCATGAATAGTCACCTTGTCATAGATCTTGTGAGGTTATCATGTTACAGCTTAACATCCTCTACTGAGATATGTTTGTTGTTGTTTAGTCATTCAGTCATGTCTGACTCCTTGTGACCCTATGGTCTGCAGCACCCCAAGCACATCTGTCATCTGCTCCTCTGAGCTCCATCAAGCTTATGTTCATTTTATCATTGACCTCATCTATCCATTTTTGCTTCTGTTGTCCCCTTCTTCATGTACCTTCAATCTTTCCCAGCATCAGAGTCTTCTCTAGGGAATCCTGTTTTCATGTTATATGGCCAAGATATTTGAGCTTTAACCTCATGATCATACCTTCCAGTGAACACATTGACTTTATTTCTGCATTACTGCTTTATTAGATCTTCTTGCAGTCAAAGTAACTCTAAGCAGTTTTCTCCAACACAACAATTCAAAGGCATATATTATATGGTGCTCAGCCTTCTTTATTGTCCAGCATTTAACATCCATTGTAACTACTGGGAATACCATAGTTTTAACTATGTGGAGCTTTGTTCATAGTGATATACCTTTAATTTTTAATAGCTTATCCAGTCTTGCCATAGCTAACCTGCCTAGAAGCAAAGTCTTTTAATTTCATGGATGCAGTCACCATCTGAAGAGATCTTAGATCCCAGATAATAAAATCTGTTACTCTCTCCACTTCTCTCCACTTCTTCCCCATCTATTTACCAGGTACTGAGATTGCGGTTTGCCATGATCTTCATCTTTTTATCACTGAGCAGCAGCCAAGCTTTTGCATTCCTATCAACAAGGACTGTAGTTCTTCCTTGTTTTCAGCCATCAGAGTAGTATCATCCATGGTTGTTGATATTTCTCCCAGGATTTGGATTCTTCCACTCCAGTTTTACCCATGATGTTTTCTGCATATAAGTTTAATATATATACAAATTTGTCGCACTCCTTTCCCATCTTGAACCACTTGGTTGTTCCATGTTCGGTTCTGAGTTGCTTCTTGGTCCACATACAGATTCCTCAGGAGATGCATGAGATGGTCTGGTACCTTCATCTCTTTAAGAACTTACCACATTTTATTGTGATTAACACAGTCAAAGGCTTTAGAATAGTCTACGAAGCAGAGGTACATTCTGGTACTCTATTGCTTTCTCTATTATTGAGCGGACATTGGATATTTGATCTTTTGTGCCTCTGGCTCTGCATAAGCAGGCTTGCACATATTGGTAGTTCTCGGCCCATATATTCAGCCCATATATTGTTGGAGCAGAGCTTGTAGGATCTTAAAAATTACCTTGCTGGCATGTGAAATAAGTGTAATTATTTGATAATTAGAGCACTCTGTTGCACAGCATTTTTGGGGTTGTAGACTGCCTTTTCCAGTCTACTGGCCACTGTTGATTTTCCCAAATTTGCTGGCATAATGCAATTGCTATCAGCAAGACTTCCCCGGGCCCATTTGTCATCGACCCCTTTACTGTTCCTGGATCTTAGCCCATTGAGCTACCATAAAGGACAGACTGCTTGGCTCCAAACACCTCCATTGTATTTTGTATCTGTTTTGTCCCATTGTTTGGCAGGTAAAGTTAATTTACTCTATTTGAGGGCTGGACCACTAGACATGGAGACAGCATTATGTGTATTTGGAGGTTGGCCTATTGTTCACAGGTGCCAGACAGGATACCAGATTATTAGACCCCACGCGGAGTCAATATCCTATGTTTGTCTGCCACTCCCTGTCATTGTTGTGTTGTATAAACCCCGCCCCCATATCTAACCCCTATAAATATTGTTTGACTTTCCAAAAAGGAATCAGTTCAGTTCTGAGATATAAAGAAATTGTATGTTCTCTTATTTGCTCCTGGTGGCTGAGATACGGATCCTATCTCCACCCTGCAAGTAACTTCTCCTGGTCACTGCCACTGGAAGGTTACTGAGACTCCTGGAAGTGCTGATTCCTGATGGAGAGACCCTGACTGATACAGAAGCCAGATATCAGGGTGCTGTGCCGAGATTTCCAAGAACCCAAAAGATCCTTGTGGGTAGCTAACCTGTAGTCTATAGCATGTGGCCTTGGGTAGTAATAGCCCCTACCCCAGGATTATCACACCATCTCACTCTCTCCTAGCGCATAGGTCAAACTATTGAGGTTATCAATGCTATTAAGGGCCTTCCTGTATTGATCTTATGTGTATTTTTACCACTGCTTCTTTATCTGATCTGCTTCTTTTAAATCTCTACCACTTGAGCAGTTATTTTATATGCACCATGTGTTGTAGGGTGTATACAATGCATAGGCCAATACAAATATTTTTGGGTCAGTATCACTTTGTCCAAGTCGGCCCAAAAGTTAATACACCCTGGAGCCACCTCAACTCCCTTAACTGACTTCTCTCTG
Source organism: Discoglossus pictus (assembly GCA_027410445.1). Classification (NCBI taxonomy): domain Eukaryota; kingdom Metazoa; phylum Chordata; class Amphibia; order Anura; family Alytidae; genus Discoglossus; species Discoglossus pictus. Next base: position 340,366,662 of record CM050165.1, on the reverse strand, counting down.
CCTTAATAAAAGTATCTCTGTCCGAAAGGAGGTTGGCTAGAGAACAGGTATCCACAACCACCATTGCTCCCAAGAATACTGGGGCCTATGAATACCACCTCCCTGCTTACATGGCACTCTTGGCCCACTAACGAGCACACTACTGTCTGTTCCCCAATCAGATGAAGACACTCTACCTGGGACCAAAGCCTGTCTACCACAGATCCTTGGTTAAGATGTCCTGTGTGTGGGATACAGAACCAAGTCAACCTGCGTGTAGGATGGGTCAGTGACCTTTTCAAGCCCAAGAAAGAGCGGGTTGTGACATACTCCAGCTTTGGCTACAAAGTATATACTAATCTCTGACCTGTTTCATTTTGTACTCCGAGATCACACTTGCCAGTTAATCCAGTTCTCTTTTTGTTCCGTACTTTAGCATTCTAATCTCCTATTTTGAGAGTAACATCTTTTCTTGGAGTTATACCTAGTATGTGCTGAATATCCTTGTAGAACATGATAACTTCGGTCCTCTCAGCATCCATTGTTGGAGCATAGACTTGGATCACTAGATGTTAAATAGCTTGCCTTGAATTTGAATTTAATTCATTCTTTCATTTACCGGGTTGTAAACGAACAATACTTTGGCCACCCTTTAATTGAATATGAGGGCTACAGCATTTCTTCTGCTGGATTTTTGGCCACAGTATAAGATCTGGTGGTTGCTATGAAATGTTCTATACAAGTCCATTTGACTTCACTGTTTCCTAGGATATCAATGTTCAATCATGTCATTTCATGTTTGACCACATCCAGTTTGCCTTGGTCTATAGTTCCAACATTCCAGGTTCCTATGCTGAATTGTTCTTAGCAGCAGACACATCTGCAGCAGGGCAACCTCTTGACTTTGGCCAAGCCACTTCAATAGATCTAGTGTTATACTTGTACTCATCTCCTGCTCTTCCCCAGTAATATGGTAGGCACTTTATGATCTATGGGGCTGATCTTCTGGTTCCATATCTTTATGTCTTTGGTTGTGTTTATCCATACAATTTTCTTAGCAAAATACTGGAGTTGGTTTCAAGTTCAATCTCCAGTGGACTGCAATTTGTCTGACCACTCTGCTATAACCTGCCCACCTTGGGTGACCTTACATGGTATAGCTCACAGCTGCATTGAAGTACACCAGCTGCTTCACCAAGAGAATGTAGCAATCCTGAAATGGATATGTTACTGAAATATGTTACTGGATATTATTTCACTCAACGTACTTGAGGTGAAGGTCAAATATGGCCTGGCCCTGAGGGAGAGTACTGTCGAAGTGAGAGACCAGAAGAAATGTAAGGTTCAACTTAATAAAATATAGGTAAAAATCAAAGAAAAGATCCTCTCCCCCAAAAGCTGCATACCATAAAGTAAAACTAAAGTGGTCTTGGCGACACCTATCCAATTCACATGCTATCATACATTTCCTTAACTTAGATACATATTTCAAACTCTTCTCTAATTCCTTTTGAAGATCACTCTAACCCTCTGCAAGGACAATACAAATACACCAAGAGTCCACACAAATTTCTCCAAAATGGGTTCAAGACAATGCCTAGTACACCTAGTAACCACTTGAATAATTCTTTAAGAAATATGCAAATGTTCTTCAAGCCCTCTTGAAGATGTCTTCAACCATTTCTAAGCTGTCTTCAAGCTCTCTCCAAGAATTTGTCAAGATCTCTCCAAGTCCCAAGACCTATTCAAAAAACCTCTACTCTCTCAACATAAACCTAAAATATAGCCAGTTAGTATAATACGCATAACTTTGTGCAACATATTTCATCTTTTCTTAGCGTTAATTAAACATTCATCAAAAACAGTAGATGTACTATATGGCTGCATTATGACTTGCTCCATAATCATTCATGTAATTCTTAATAAATTGTATTAAAGAGAATTTAAAATAGATTTTATTTAATGTATTCGAGGCTGGTGGATAGCATAACTCATGCAGAGCAACAACTTAATTCCTGGCATGCACACATATCTTTCCAGCTTTTTTTGCAAGTTGATTGCATTATATCCCAATATAAAATACATAAAAACATTATACATCTTAAAGCTGTCTTCTTAAAGAAAGATGATACATATAAGCAATAGAGAGCTGCCAGGAAGCAGAGGGCAAAGACTATGTTGCAAAGTTCAACGGTTCTTAATATGAAACTGAATAAAATAATAATTGCAAACTTTTTTTTAATGAGAGAATTACATGTTCTGGAGAAAAAAACATATTTCAAGAAAATTAACTCTATAATTCAAAACAGTTGCTACTTTTATTTCTCAGTGTACAAATCTATCCCTTTTATCACCAGTAAATGTTATTAATCATTTGCCCTTTTTCATTGTGTGCTCAGCCTTTAAATATACATCTACACAAATGCAACACACATACTCAGTGCACCTTTCTATGGAAAAAAAGAAATTAAAACCTGTAAAATATAACTTGTTTTTATTCCATTTTTATCAATTAATTTACCAATAATGCAGTTACTATCATTTGACTGTAAGATTATCTCCTAAAGACTGTGGGCCTCATTCTATTATCGGCCGTAAATCGGCCGTAAGGCTGCGATTCCTTGCGAGGGTTCAGTTAACTCGCGATTCTATTATACGGCCCCGCAAGGATCTCCTTTTACGGCCGGCCGCATATCTTGGAACCGGCCGTAATCTCAGAAATATAAAAACTGAAAAATAAATTCAAGCCTGCACTGTACAGCTCTGTAAATGCTAGGGATCATATTGGGGGACATGAGGATTAAAAGGAACCCACTCTCAAGCTTGCACATCTGCCCAAACCCGAGTTCAAATTAACTGTTTATTTGCCGGCTGCGGCGTGGGTGTGTCTGAGGTGCTCCAAGCACTCTGGACTTTTTACATGGATATTTTACGGATATTAAAAATTAAATATTTTACGGATTTGAGTACAGGATAATTATGTGCTATTTTTTCTAACACCTAAAATCCCTTTATAGTCTTCTCAAAGTGCAGGATGGCTTTATTAAGCACATAAAATAGCTCAACTATTTTATGTGCTTAATTGGTGCTAGCGAGACCTTTTTCCTGCAAGTAACTGCGGCTCGCTTTTAGCCTTGCAGAGAGGTTTCCCGGAGCAATTGAATTGCAAATCTCTTGCGGCCGTTTAAGATCAAAGGCTTTCCTCCGGCGCGAGCGGCCGCAAGAGATAGCAAGGCGCCGGCCCCGCAACGGCTGCGGCCGATAATAGAATGAGGCCCTATATAACCTAATGTAAAGCAGTCTGTGTAGCTTCCACTAGTGTGCTTGTTTCTTCTTTCTGCGTCTATTTCTCAGCATATGTGGCCTGATAGACTTCTGTTAGTAGTAAGACATTATCATTAGACATTATCAGCCTTATTAAATTGTGATTCAGTAAATTTAAAAAGGGCTCTATTTAAGCACATAGCATATTTTTTTACAGAAGTTTTTAGTTAGTGAACTTCTATCCAAAAGCAAGGTCTTCGCTAACTAAAAACTTCTTTAAATAAAATATGCTTCGTGCTTCAATAGAGCCCTTTTAAATTTACAGAATCACAATTTAATAAGGCTGTATATGTTAACATATTAGATATAGACATCATTGCTATAACCATCTAATGTTTATTGTACAATATAATGTAATTCCCTCTGAAGGACACGACAGAAAGTCATACATTTAATGCAAATTAATAGTGCTGATATTTATAGATTACTCACAAACAGCATATGTCCTGATAAGGCTTTAACTGTAATAAGATGATACATGCATCTATATTAAGCAGCAGTAGTAAAACGGCAACCTTCACTCTCCTAGCCGTGGGTTTTGAGGAGCACATTGAATATAATGCATTCATTTTGCATTTGTAGAAATGTTAAAGATAAGAGAGTGAATTAGCAAGATTGTTGTGGAAATAAAGATAAAGGGGCATATTTTCTAAATGTTGTATAGATAGAATGTGGCAGTTGCAAATGATCAAGGATACTGTATATGTCCAGTTAAAGTGAGGGTAGGATCAAATGTAATGCCAAGAAATTGCATTTTAGTGGAAACAGTAAGAAATGGTGCTGGGAAGGAGATGGAAGGCTTGGAGGTGGGGAGGTGCTGGAAGTATAGGATTTCTATCCAAGGATTTAGTGAGGAGAAATCGGGATGCCATTTAGGATTGAATGTCAACGAAGCAAGAGGACGTGTGAGAGGATCAATCTGGTGTGAATGTAGGGATGTTGGTGTAATCAATGATCTGTAGAGAGAGAAAAGCAAGGGTCCGAGGACGGATCCTTGAGGAACCCCAATGTAGAGTGGCAAGGTAGAGAGGTTGAATTTTTGAAAGGCTCCACTGCTGTATGACCGAAGCTATCCTTGATGAATACCCCAATACCAATATTGGTAAGCATTGAAAGGAGGATAGGATGATCAATGCACGACTTAGAAAAAAAAAACATCTCGTAACCAACCTTAACGTAATAAACCCCCACACGGACTAAAAATACAACCGACCCGCGCGCAACTAAAAACAGTGAATACACACCAAATACTCACGATTATTAGCAATTAATGAAAAATGGGATTTAATTACTGAAACGTGGTGGGATAAATCTCATGACTGGACTGTTAATCTGGATGGTTATAACCAATTTAGGAAAGATAGAGGCAATGGTAAATGAGGAGGAGAGATTTGTCTGTATGTTAAGCCTGAATTTAAGCCTATAGTCAGAGAAGATTTTTATGGTGGACCTAGTGATAAAGCTGAATGTTTATGGGTAGAGTTAAATAGTGGAGCAGCAAATTCCAAAAGAATATTAGTAGGAGTATGCTATAAACCCCCAAATATAGCTGAAAGTGAGGAAATACAATTATTGTTACAGATTGAAAATGCAGCTTGGCATGGTCAAGTTCTAATAATGGGAGATTTTAATTACCCTGAAATAAACTGGATAAATGAGACCAGCAGTTCATCTAAGGGGAGCAGGTTCTTGAGTACACTCAGGGATCATTATCTGGCGCAGGTTGTACAAGAGCCTACTAGAAATGAAGCTATCTTAGATTTACTCATCACAAATAATATTGATATAGTATCTAATGTTGGAATAGGGCAACCTTTGGAAACAGTGATCACAACACAGTCTCGTTTGTGATTGAATAAAAAAAAAAACATTTTAAGGGGCCAACAAAAACTCTTAATTTTAAAAGGGCAGATTTTAACGGTCTAAGGGCAGCAATACAAAGTATAGACCGGGACAGAGAACTGGCAGGTAAAAACACTGACCACAAGTGGACAACATTTAAATCCTTACTAAATATACATACACATCGGCATATACCGTGTGGGAATAAAAGTAAAAAGAGTAAATCCCATCCAATGTGGCTTAACAATGATTTAAAGATCAAGATACAGAATAAAAAACAGGCATTTAAATTATACAAACAAGAGGGGACAGTGACTGCTTTACAGGAATACAAGGAAATCAACAAGGCTTGCAAAAGGGCGATTACACTGGCTAAAATAGAAAATGAAAAATTAATTGCAAAAGAGAGTAAGACTAACCCTAAAATATTTTTTAAGTATATTAATGGGAAGAAGGCGAGGAAGGAAGCTATAGGAACGTTACAATGTGACACAGGCCGTCTGATAATTAGTGACCAAGAAAAGGCAGATGAGCTAAATAGGTTCTTTTCTTCGGTTTACACAAGGGAGGTACCAGTGGTTGGGACACGGCAACATAATGGGGCTACACTACCTTTGCCAAATAATTGGTTAACACAGGAAGTAATCCAAAAGAGGTTGGAAAAAATAAATGTTAATAAAGTCCCGAGTCCTGATGGAATACATCCAAGGGTACTAAGGGAACTGGGTTATGTAATAGCCAAACCATTATATTTAATTTTTCAAGATTCACTCAACACAGGGTCTCTACCAGATGACTGGAGAAAAGCTGATGTGATACCTATATTTAAAAAGGGAGCAAGAGCAAATCCAGGGAATTATAGACCAGTAAGCCTCACTTCTGTAGTGGGGAAGCTTTTAGAAGGGTTAATAAGGGATAATATACAAGAATATGTCTATTTGAACAGGATTATAAGTAGGAGTCAACATGGATTTATGAAAGATAGGTCATGTCAAACAAATCTAATTAGTTTCTATGAAGAGGTTAGTAGGAACCTGGATCAAGGCAACTGTATCACGACTTAGAAAAAAAAAAACCTCGTAACCAACCTTAACGTAACAAACCCCCACACGCACTAAAAATACGACCGACCCGCGCGCAACTAAAAACAGTGAATACACATCAAATACTCACAAAAACTACATAAAAAGCTTACCCATAGCAAGGGGGGGCACCCAGGACCTCTAAAAGTGAAGTTACACCTCCATTTAAGTCCAAATTCCCGAGTTCAGACACACGAAAATCACCTAAGCAAGAGAAAAAATGGAAGGTGAAAAAAATGAAAACGAGGCTCACAGCCCAGACACGTACAACTTACCCAAGAAGGGATCCGAGATCAGCTCGGAGCCATGCATTAACCCCACATTAACCATCGCAGTGGGGGTCCCGATTGCACGCGATCGGGGACCCCCGCTGCAATCAAAATTGAAAATTCCCGCGTTACAGGTCCTTAAAGGACCGTAAAGGTCCTTAAAGGACCCGTTGTAAAAGAAAAAAATATACACTGTCACCCTGTCAATCAGGGGGTCAATACAGATCCCTATAAACCCCTCATTAACCCTGTCACTCATGGGGGTCAATATAGACCCCCATAAGCCCCTCATTAACCCTGTCACTCATGGGGTCAATATAGTCCCCCAAAAGCCCTTAATTAACCTTGTCACTCATGGGGGTCAATACAGACCCTCATAAACCCCTCAGTAACCCTGTCACTCATTGGGGGTCAATATAGACCCCCATAAGCCCCTCATTAACCCTGTCACTCATGGGGGTCAATATAGACCCCCATAAGCCATTCATTAACCCTGTCACTCATGGGAGTCAATACAGACCCCCATAAACCCCTCATTAACCCTGTCATTCATGGGGGTCAATATAGACCCCCATAAGCCCTTCATTAACCCTGTCACTCATGGGTGTCAATACAGACCCCCATAAGCCCTTCATTAAGCCTGTCACTCATAGGGGTCAATATAGACCCCCATAAGCCCTTCATTAACCCTGTCACTCATGGGGGTCAATACAGACCCTCATAAGCCCTTCATTAAGCCTGTCACTCATGGGGGTCAATACAGACCCCCATAAGCACTTCATTAACCCCCTCACTCATGGGGGTCCATACAGACCCTCATAAGCCTCTATTTAACCCCATTAGTCCCATAAGGGTATATTAACACCATTATGGGCCTGTTACAACACTACATTAACCACATAAGTGCCATGATGGTCCTCAAGGACCATCATAACACTAAGTATAAACACTACACTGCACTATACCCCCCAATAAAACATTAAATATCAACTAAACACCCTCTACACTAACTGATTAACACCTACACTACCTACCCCCTAATAACCCTCACCACTCTCATTACAGAAAATAAAAAAGCCTAAAGTCACACAAAAAAAATCTACATTACAGAAAATAAAAAACCTAAGTCACAAAAAATACAAAAGGGAACATTACAGAAAATAAAAAAAACATTACAACCCCCCCTCACTACAGAAAAAAAAAATACACACCTGAAAAGGAAATACATATAATACAATACAATACATACATACATACAATACAATACAATACAAATACAATACAAAAACAATACAATTACATACAATACAATACAATACACCCCTATCTAATATACATCACACAATCTATCTAAATAAATACCATAATCTAATATACATGCTATCTATATAATAATACATCCCCAATCTATCTAAATAAATAACACAATTTAATATGCAATACATCCTATGCTATCTATATAAAACGCATACCCCTAGCTAACATACAATAAATGCTATCTATATATAAACTAATCTAATTCTAAGCTAAAATAAAATAATTAAGACCACTTACCTTTGCAGATGTCCATTGAGATAAGCCACCTACGAAAAAAAAAAAAAAAATAGTGCAACACGTTTACAGTACATAAATAAACATTCTATACATTCTAAATATTCTACTCACCTTTCCGGCATGTCCTGTCCTTATTCTTTTAATCCTTCTCCGGCGCGGCACCTGTTAAAAAAAACATAACATTAATACACATACATCAAAATAAAATAAACATAATCTACATTCTACTTACCTCCCCACGATGTCTCCGGCCTCCTCCGGATCCTATTCTTCCCTGCCCTGTATATAAAAAAAATAAAAAAATATATATACTTACATCCGCACTCACGGACATCCCCGACACTAATGAGGCTCCCGGAGATTTTTACGGAAGAAAATAATCAATGGCGCCTTCTGATTGGTTGAAAACGCTGTCTATCAAATTCATCCAATCAGGAGGCGCCAATGTGTGAACCAATCACAAAGGGATACACCCTAAAATCCCACTCTGATTGGATAATGCACCTGTCAATCTTTATTTAAACCAATCACAAGGCGCAGATGCCTTCAGCCAATCACAATGGAATACACCCCCACAGGGTGATTGGTTGGAGCCTCTGCGCATTCTGATTGGTTGGACTGACAATAGCCAATCACAATGGAATACACCCCCACGTACTGATTGGTGAAGGATTTGCGCATTCTCATTGGCTACTGTTAATATCAATCAATATTACAGCCAATGGAAAGGCGCAGATGTCTTCACCAATCAGTACGTGGGGGTATATTCCATTGTGATTGGCTGATGGCAATAAAGCCTTAGGATTGGTTCAAATAAAGATTGACAGGTGAGTTATCCAATCAGCGTTGTATTTTGGGGTGTATACTTTTTTCATTGGTTCACAATTGGGGTCTTCTCATTCGCTGAATTTGATAGACAGCCTTTTCAGTCAATCAGAAGCCGCCATTGCCAATTTTATTCTGGATCACTCCGTAGGAAGCTCATTAGCGTCCGAGACATCCGCCAGGGCGGATGTGTGTCACTTTTTTTTTTTACGCGCGGATGCTTCCGGGGCAGAACACCAGGAGGCCGGAGACATCGGGGGGAGGCAAGTATAATGTACATTGTGTTTATTTCACTTTGTTTTATGTTTATGTATGTTTACTAATGTAATGTTTTTTGTTAACTGGAGCAGCGCCGGAGAAGACGCAAAGATGAAGGACGGAACATGGAGGACGTGACATGCTGGGACGTGACATACTGGAACGGGACATGCTGGAAAGGTGAGTATAATATTTAGAATATTTAGAATGTTTAGTTATTTCATGTAAACGTGTTGTATTAATTTTTTTAATCTTTTTTACCGTAGGTTGGTGATCTGAAGAAACATCTCAAAGGTAAGTGGTCTTAATTATTTTATTGTAGCTTAGAATTAGGGTTGCTATATAGAGATAGCATGTATTGTATATGAGATAGATAGGGGGATGTATTATTAGATAGTATTGTATAGTGGGATGTATATTACATAGTGGGATGTATATTACATAGTGGGATGTATATTACATAGTGGCATGTATATTAGATAGGGGTGTATTGTATTTAATTGTATTGTATTTTATTTAATTGTATTGTATTTTATTTAATTGTATTGTATTGTATTGTATGTATTATGTGTATGTATTGTATTGTATGTATTATATGTATTTCCTTTTCTGGTGTGTCATTTTTTTATTTTATTTTGTAGTGGGTGGGTTGTAATGTATTTTTTTATTTTATGTAATGTTCCTTTTTTTTATTTTTTGTGACTTAGGTTGTTTTTTTGTTCTGTAATGTAAATTTTTTATTTTTGATGATTTTAGTTTTTCTTATTTTATGTAATGTAGATTTCTGTTTTTTGATGAATTTAGTTACTTGAGGCACACAGTACACTCACATTGTGTGACAAACAGCATTTCAACACTTTCTTTTATTGACCGTCATTTTTTGACGGGCAAGTCGCTAGTCACATATATAGTTGTGAGCATGCGGGTTGTTGCTAACGCTGCAGGCCCTCGCAACATTTACGGACTTACGACAAACAAAAGCGAGACGTGGGACTTAGAAAAAAAAACACTACGTCCTCTCAAAGATACAACTTTAACGGCTAACCCAGTGAACCTGAAAACATTAGAAACACAATAAATACACACAACAAACACATAAAAAGCTTACCCACAGCAAGGGGGGGGGGCACCCAGGACCTCTGCAAGTGAAGTTACACCTCCACCTAAGTGAGAGAAAAAATGGCCACTGAAAAAACGAAAACGAGGCTACAGGACCCTAAAGACTCAAAACACCACCAAACACATACGGATTTTCTGAAAAAGCCGGACGAGATCCAAGAACAAGGACGCAAAATCAGCCACGTACCACACACATTAGGCACCATTTTACAACATTAACTTACACAATCCGCAAGTACACAGCTACCCTAACGGATTTTACTCGTGCACGCACACTATTTACACTACACACTGCACACATTGCTGACACGTACACAGCAGCTCCACAGCACTGAAAACACACATTGTATGCTGCAGCAACATGAAAACAGATTGCCAGCTCTTCAACACAATGCTTCCTGCATATATCATTTTAAAGTAGGTAATGTATATTCATTTATTAATGTATTATTTTTTGATTACCATACACCAAACAGCATTTGCTTACTTACAATTTCATTGCCGTCATTTTTTGACGGGCAATATTCTAGTATAAGAATGAAAAGCAGTGAGTGGGGATGGAGGAGGGATGGTAGGCTAATACAACTGTTCTTACTGCCAGCTAATGCCATTGCAATGGGCCAGTAATGGCAGTGCTGTGGGAGAGAAAAAAATATGTTTAATTGTGGGATTCATTACAAGGTAAAGTAGGGGTTTCAGAACATGGAAACAGATACAAAAGGAATTTGGAAAATATGGAGAATAAAAAAACAACAGAGGTTTAAATTATTATTATTAATATTATTATTATTATTATTATTTTTGGCACTAGGTTACAATAATTACAATAAAATAAAACAGTAAAACCAACAAATATGACTGGTTTAGAGATTTTACAATTAAACATATTAAATTATTTTATGCAAAGCATTATGCAAGACTGAAAGTTCTCATGCTTCAAGACTAAAACAGAGAAAAAAACAAGAGGCGATAGAAAAATATTGGGAATACCAGGTTGCAGATGTATAGTGGCACTCTGGGGAGTCACTTCCCTGTCTATAATTTCACTATGGGTTGGTAATATGAAAGTTAAGTGACTATAATAGAATATACATATAGGAATGTGCATAAGTGTGGAAGGAGTAGATGTTAGGAGAAGGAAGTTTGTTGTAGAAAGAATGGCTAACAAATGATTTTGTATGTACAGCTGTATGAATTGCAGGTGATCGAAACCACTACTATAAAAAAGCACAAATCAAAAGTAGGTTTAGGATTGATTGTTGAAGGAGATGAGTTGAGAGAAAGGCAATAATCTGGAAAAGCAAATGACTCGATTAAGAATGTGGTGTGCCATAAAACTCAAGAAAGGGGATGGAGAAAGGAGAGGAGAGAGTTTGAGAGGGACCAGAGAGAGAAATACAAACAAAGTGATTTAACAAACACTCACAGGTGGATTATATAAGTATGAAAGCATTAAAATTAAGCAGTGGTATATGCAGCAAGGTTTCCAATCTCAGATTTACCTTTGGTGGTGTACAGTTTATACCCAGGGTTGACTGTGTGTATAGAGGAGGTGGTGAGTGAAAGCCAGTAGTCTGTAAAGAAAAAGGACTGAATTAGAAAATTACATCATGGTTTGGGATATTATACAGTATTGGTAGCACTGCTTGGGCATCAACAACAGGTAATAATGACTAGACCAAAATATAATAGTTACAAAACTTTAAACTGTCCTATTGTTACATTTGAATAAGTCTACAAATGTATTTTTGAACTTTTCATTCCTCCCTCATAATTTTTAGATTTTTAACAATATATTTGTTGTCTACACAGTAAATATAGCTGTACCATATTACATTCTGGGGATTTCAGTGGCTATTGCTATATGTAGTTAAATGGGGTTCCCTTCTCCTACATGATATTCTGGTGTGCTTACTACATGTACAATATATGTATCATAAACTGATTACTTTGTTGGTTATAGGGCTACAGTTTTTTTAGATTATCTGCCGTGAAAAAGACATTTTCTTTTCAACTCAGCCATACATTTTAAAATTATTTTTTATTGTATTTCTTCTCAGCATCTGTCCCCCTCTGGATCAGGTTGCACACCATGGAAACTATTGATGCATGGTCTCATTACTTTGATGACCATGCTCATTGTATGTTGCAGAATTTTCAGTAAATCTTTGAAACTGATTTCATGTGACTGTGTCTTTATTTCAAATGGGTCAATGATCTGTGCTCATACACTATACAGTAGGTAACATCCAAGATCTTTGTAATCACTCAGACATTTATTTTTTAATAATATGCTAGGAAATACATATAGCATACATACATAGAATTATTGTCGAGGGTAAAAGAGAAGGTTTTTTTAGGACAGCTAAGTGTCAACCCCTGGGAATGTTTATTGTACATGGGTAGTTTATCATTATTTGAATGGCAGTGTTTCAGTGAGCAATTGTTTAAATGTACTTAATTGATCTATGCGGTATCACGAGCATATCCACGCTGACGCTTGCGAGCACAGACAAAAGCGCGCCCGTCAATAGCACGCCCGACATCTGCTTGCAGGAGTTGAGGTTAGGTGGACTTAGGGGTTTTAGGTTGACAGGTTTTAGGGTTAGGGGTCTAAGGGGTAGGGATAGGCTAGGCGGCTTAAGGGTTAGGGTTAGGCTGCGGGGTGTAAGGGTTAGGCTGCAGGATGTAAGGGTTAGGGTTAGGCTGCGGGGTCCAATGGTTAGGGTTAGGCTGCGAGGTCCAAGGGTTAGGGTTAGAAGGGTTCATGTGTTAGGCCATCCCACTTGCGACTCTTCCTCAGCGCCCATTTGTCGTCGACTTTAGGACTGCACGCTGCTGTTGGTGCGCTGCTGTCGGTGCGCATTTGGCATGCCCGCTGAAGTCGGGGTGCCGGTCTATGCTATTTATTGTTGTAGAGGGCACGATAACCCTTGTAATGGATATTTGGGGTTTTGCAAATCTAATTTTATTTTGTCTGGTCCTTTAAATTGTTCAATAGGGCTATGTTTTCCTTGTAGTAGTTTTTAATGTGCACTCTCAAAATTTCAAATGGCATGTTAAACTGCAAGTAAATGATTATGTTATTACTATAAGTGTTTGAAACATACAGTATTTTTGGACCCATAGGGAGTGGTTGCAGATCTTAGTGATCACATGTTAAAAAATAGTGAGTGTCATGTAATAGCATTTAATAGAAGTGTTATATTCTATGTAGTGTCTTTTTTAACATTACATTTTATAAGAGCCATAGTAGTGTAAACTGAAGTCAAAATGCTATGAAAATGTTGTGTCCCTTAAACTGAGCAAAGTTACAGAATGTCTTCATCAATTAAGGAATATTTGGGCAAAGATATGACTGCATTTTTGACTGTATGATTAGCTTGGTATCTGCGCAAATACGTCAGTATCTTATTAGCATACTTTATTAATAAGCACATTATGTGTTTGGATTCAGCAAACAAAATATATGGTATGTATGACAGAGGTGACCTCAGAGTTATCACAAGGTTCCCTAGCAGATTCTGGGAGTTAGTCCTCTTATACACCTAACTAATGTCTCACTGATTTAAAAAATGTACTAGCACTCCCAATGCCATGCAGATAAGGCTTGCATAATTGGGCAGCATAAATATGCCACTCAGAAAGGGGATTTGCGTCTCCGCCCCAAGACACTGAGGAATCCTGGGCCGATTACTTTGTAACAGTGAGAATAACAAAGTAACATTTTAATATATTTTAAAATGAGTTTATAATAATTTTATTATTAACATATTATCCTATATAGGTATATACTATTAGAGCTGTTTAAGATGTTTTAAAAAAATGTGTTGCTTAGGCAATTAGCTTTCATGAGCTCCTGTTGATGTGAAAACTCTCACTAATTCCAATCAGGAGTACATCCCAGAATTTTTGTTATCTTCAATTCTTGTCACTTTAGATCCTACTAATACACAATAGAAAAGAATAGATAAAAAAATGCATTGGCACTATACATAATACATGATACATTTGGTTTACTTTTCTTGCAATTATAATGATTTTCCAATGACAATTCAGACCTGTTGACAATATTTTTAGAATGACAAAAACAGGAATGGCAACATTAAGACAAAAAAAAATCAGTATATACAGTATATCAATGTTAGAATCCATATTCTGTATTAGATTTCTTTTATGCTTTACTGGAAGTATAACCAAAGAAAACAGGCTGAGACGATAAGCTGTGAAATGCAGAAGAAAACTAGAATGTGGGAATAGAAACAATATTATTGAAGTGGCTATAGCAATGAAGAGTAAAGGACATTATCTAATTTTCATATATACAGGCCTATACGATACGTTAATGGATTTTTGAGGATGAATCCAAAAATCAGCTTTGATATCCCTGGCCTTTAACTAATTATTATTATTTTTTAGTAGCTATTAATATAAATCAATATCCAGGGATAATGAGATCAGGCATTCTGAACATGAATTCCCTTACCATACTCCTAAAGTGCCTTATGTCTACATCATCAGCATTACACAGCATTTAGCCATTCTGAAATGCATTCAGTTAAAGCCCATGATACCACTCAGTCAGACAGAACTGTTAAATTTCACTACACTCCCAGAATGCCTTGTGAGAATGCCCATGAGCGTGACATCACTCAGAAATCAGTGTTTCAGAACACTGGTTCTCCCACCACACTCACAAAGTGCTAACCTAGTTAATTGACTACTTTGCATATGCCCATAGACTGCCCCGTAGGCATATCAGGATAAGGTTAAACTAATTATAGGACTGCTATTGTATCTATTTTGCATGCAATTGCAGTAATGGCAAATTAATTTGTAATTACCTTTGTGTTCTTTTTAAAATCTTAGGTTCTCTCTTGATCTTCCTTGCAAACATTTAGCAAAATTATATGACACTATAGAGAGCATGTAATACTTGTAAATGGGTATGTCGCGTTTGATGGGAAATGAAGTTCTTGATATATGCATTTCACCGTATTATTAAATTGGATTTTTTTGGGTTGAGATTCTTTGTAGGGAACAGTAAAGCAAGAGACATAAAAATGAAAAACGATCGTCTAATTTTCACTAGATAAATGATGATGACTCTCAGGATATGAACATAATAATATTCATAGAAAACCAGAAAAGAATTCCAAGAATGGATCCAACAGAAGGCATATAATCATTTACCACAGATATTACCATGAATCTTTTGTCTGAGAAAGCACAAAAAGGTGTTCTGCAATCTAGTAATATTGAGAGTAAAAAGACAGCTGTGTCGATGTGAATAATAGTGTTTTTTTCTATTCTCTTTGTATTTCAAGCCCAATAACAACATTTTTATTTCCTCTGTAAAATCTAGAAAACTTATATTTGAAAAGGAATATCATAGTATTTGCTATTAAGTTCTAGCTGACCAGATGATCTTTCCAAACAGAACTGAATAGCTTAAATATTATATTAACTGTAAACTCTCTGTATTGATAATTTAGACACTGGTATTCACATGATAGTAAATAATAACTTAATGGTCATATGTATAGTCTGCTCTTATGAAAACATTCACTTGATAATGAGCAAACAGTTTTAGAAAGTTCAATATAAATAGATACAACCTTTTATTTTTAACTACTATATTTTGTTTGCAGACATTTATTTTGTTCCGCGCAGAAAATAGATACTTGGGAGAATTCTTGCATCCATAAAGTATCTCTATTTAGTTATGTTGAAAGAGTACCACTATAAATAGCTCAGGATTTTAATGGGTGTTCCTTCTCAAAATCAACTGCCAGTAAAGTGGAAGAAAAAAATCAGGGTAAGTTTATTAATGTATATATTTGTTTTCATGCAAAAAAATGTTTTCATACACTACTGATTTGCCTCTATCAGATGCATTTATTATACATGAAACTTAAATATGCATTTAAAGGGACATACAATGGACACATTTTTCTATGAAACCTTTTCGATAGCATACTTTAAACATTCAACAAGTTGTCTTTACAACAAAAAAAAAATTCATCTGAGATACAGATTTTTTTTTTTATATTAACACAAAATATAAGGCAGATAAATATTTGTTCCTCCCTCATCTTGTTCTATTAAATGAAACAAAATAGAATAATATAGTAAGGAGTAGTCATTCACTCAGTTATCTTGATTTACTTAATCAGTTATATAGCTAATAGGATGATAGTATAAAAAGATCAATACTTGCCAAGGCTTCCCCTACCATTTCACTAAACAGACCAGAAGAAGTAATTGTGTCTGCAGCTATTACATTTTTTTCTAATAAAACAGACTGTTGTAATGTTTAAAATATTTATGCCTTAGGGAGTACAGCAACACTGATGAGGCCCACAGAGGTGAAACTTACATCTGGGATTTGCTGTTTCTCTTGTTCAGAGTCGAATTGCCTGGTATTTCGGGGCTGGATCACTCTTTTTAGTGAGACCAGACTGATACTACAGGAAATTTCTCCCTGTGAAGGGCACAAGTGAGCTAAAAGAGGCTGCTCTCTGAGTAGGTAACCAGACATATAGAACAAACCTACTTAGGTATTATTTGTTGTCAGATGAGCACCTCTGACTCTTTATGTTTAAAATAAAGCACATAGCCAGAGGAACTAAGAAAGAGAAACGGGGCTGTGAATATGTACATGTGCAATAGATCAATGTATAGAACCTGTCATGTTTGATAGTCATAACTACCAAATTGTCATGTCATGCCTGGGTATTGGAATTTAGGAAGTCCATATTTACATAGTTACATAGTAATTGAGGTTGAAAAATACTTTTAGTTCATCAAGTTCAACCTTTTTAGAACCCCTCTGATCTGCAATATGCAGATTAATTATTAATTAATCCAGAGGAAGGTAAACACAATAAATCCCCAGTGAAATGTTGCCAATTATCTCAAAAGGGGACAATAAATATAAAATTCCTTCCTGACCCTGGAATTATGTTTGCTTCTCTTGCTTCTATACCCTTCTTAATACATGCTAATATTTTACTTGCCTTTGCAGATGCTGGCTGGCATTGAGCACTGTTACCTAGGTGGTTGTCCACAAGCACTCTCAAATCCCTTTCAATATCTTATACTCCTAGGTTTGCTTCATTAAGATTATAAATTGCATGGCTATTTTTCCTTCTTAGATGCATAACTTTACATTTATTCATATTAAATCTCATCTGCCATTTAGTTGGCCATTTCTCAAACCTCCTTTGGAGGGAAAGTACATTATTATCTGATTTAATTACCATGCACAACTTGTGTCATCTGCAAAAATGGAGACAATAATTTCTAATCCTACTTCTAAGTCATTAATAAATATGTTAAAAAGGAGAGGACCTAATAATGAACCCTGAGGTACCCCACTTACCACATTAGTCCAATCTGAGTATGTTTCATTTACCACAACTTGCTTCCTGTCTTTTAGCCAGCTCTCAATACAAGAGCATATATTTACTGCAATTCCTGTATCCCTTAGTTTGCTCAAAAAGACAACATCCACTGAGTTGCATTGATCCAAGTTCCTACTAATATCTTCATAGAAACTAATTAGGTTTGTTTGAACTATCCCTCATAAATTCGTGTTGTTTCCTACGTATATAATCTTGTTTAAATAGACATATTCTGGTATACTATCCCTTATTATCCCTTCTAAAAGCTTTTCCACTACAGAAGCGAGGCTTACAGGTCTATAATTTAATGGGATTGTTCTTGCTCCCTTCTCAAATATAGATATAACCTCTGCTTTTCTCCAGTCATCTGGTAGAGACCCTGTGTTAAGTGAATTTTGAAAAATTAGAAAGAATGGTTTGGCTATTACAGAACCCAGTTCCCTCAGTATCCTTGGATATATTCCATCAGGATCTGGGGCTTTATTACCATTTATTTTTTCCAACCTATTCTAGATTTCTTCCTGGGTTAAACAATTATTTGGCAAAGGAAGTGTAGCCCCATTATGTTGCAGTGTCTCAAACACTGGTACCTCCCTTGTGTATACCAAAGAAAATAACCTATTTATCTCATCTGCCTTTTCCTGGTCACTAATTGTCAGACAGCCTATTTCACATTGTAATGTTCCTATAGCTTCCTTCCTGGCTTTCTTCCCATTAATATATAAAAAAAATATTTTAGGGTTAGGTTTACTCTTCTTTGCAACTAACTTCATTTTCTATTTTAGCCAGTCTGATACCCCTTTTGCAAGCCTTGTTAATTTCCTTGTACTCACGTAAAGCAGTCTCTGTACCCTATTTTTTGTATAATTTAAATGGCTGCTTTTTTACTCCTCACCTTCATCTTTAAGTCATAGTTAAGCCACATGGGATGGGATTTTACTCTTCTACTTGTATTTCCACATGGTATATGGTGATAAGTATGTATATTTATTAAGGATTTGAACGTTGTCCATTTATGTTCAGTATTTTATCAGTTCTCTGTCCCAGTCTATACATTGTATTGCTGCCTTTAGACCGTTAAAATCTGCCCTTTTATAATTAAGCGTTTTCAACATTGGATACCATATTAATATTATTTGTGATGACTAATTCCAAGATAGCCTAATTTCTAGTAGGTTCTTGTATAACTGGGCCAGGTAATGATCCCTGAGTGTGCTCAAGAACCTGCTCCCCTTAGCTGAACTGCTGGTCTCATTCATCCAGTTTATTTCAGGGTAGTTATAATCTCTCATTATTAAAACGTGCCCATGCTTAGCTGTATTTCCAAGCTGTAACAATAATTGTATTTCCTCACTTTTATATTTTGGGGTTTATAGCATAGTCCTACCAATATTCTTTTAGAATGGGCTCCTCTGCTTTTTAACTCTACCCACAAACATTTAACATTATAGCTAGTTCCACCATAAATATCTTCTCAGACTATAGGCTTAAATCCAGGCTTAACATACAGACAAATCCATTTTCCTCTTTTACCATTGTCCCTATCTTTTCTAAATAGGTAATAACCATCCAAATTAACAGTCCAGTCATGACATCCCACCATGTTTCAGTAATGCCTATTAAATCCAATTTCTCATTAACTGATACTAATTCTAACTCTCCCATTTTTCCTGGCAAGCTTCTGGCATTAGCAAGCAAACACCATATGTTATGAGTCTGTAGTTCTGAAGTGCCTGCAACTGTACTTGAGTTACTTAACAATACCCCCCTATTGACTATACTAACCCTTCCCCATCTCCTCCATCTTGACTAGTTAATTAGTTTCTTACCCCTCTACACTTTCAATTCCATTACTTCTATCTAGTCCTCCCCCACCTACTAGTTTAAAAACTCCCTCAGTCGTTCTACCATCCTTTTCCCTACCACAAAAGCTCCCTCATCATTAAAGCGCAATCCATTGCTGCTATAGAGATTATACCCAAGTGAGAAGGGAGCCCAGTGCTCTAAAAAACAAACCCATCCTTAAAGCACCACTTTTTTAGCCACGTGTTAACCTCCAAAATCTCCTTCTGTCTTACTTGACTAGAACCTGGCACTGGTAGTATCTCGGAAAATACTACCTTGGAGGTTCTTGCCTTCAGCTTATTACCTAGTTCTATAAAATCATTCTTTAGGACTCTCCAACTTCCACTAGCTTTGTTATTGGTACCAATATGTACCAAGACCGCCGGTTCATTTGCAGACCCTCCCAATAATTTATCTACCCGATCCACAACATGCCGAACCCGAGCACCTGGGAGACAACACACTGGGATCTGGGTAGCAAATCACCCTGTCTACCTTCCTAATAATAGAGTTCCCTACTACTAACACCTTTCTCTTACTCTACCTATGCTGCCCTCTCTCTCCTCCAGTAGAACTGTTCTCCAGGCTCTTAGATGGAACAGAGCCTGGAGAACAGTTCTACTGGACATCCCCAACAGTTTCACTCAATCTGGCAAATCTGTTGGTGTGTTCCAACTCAGAACTGGCCCAATTTCCTCTTGCTGTTCCCCCTGCTTCCTTTGTAACTGTAACCCATCTACCTACCTGGTCATCCTCACTAGCTGCATCTCCACCCTCCATGCTAGGCCCAGCTAAACTGTTCTCTGTGAGCACCACTCAATATCACTAAGTGCTGCAATTCTCCTATCTAGTTCTCCAATTTGAGCATGAAGATAGGCAACATGTTCACAACTGCCACATAGTTATGGACTCTGGATCAACTGTTCCAGCAGTTCATACATGTGACAGGATGTACAATGAGGGAGGCTGTCACTGGACTTACTAATTACAGTAAGAAAAATAAAATTGTATAAAGAACTACAATGTGCTCCCCTTTTCTTTGAACTCCCTCCTTTTATTTAAATTCCTACACTTATACTAGAAGTGTTCACAAGCTCAGAAGTTCGCTCCTTCCCCTGTTTATATTAGGTTCATACTACTCACCTTCCCACTAATCACTGCAGAAGTACCCAAACACACTTTACTATTCAGGAGAAATCACAGAACAGAGGCAAACAGACCACAAAAAGCCACATACTGATATAGCTTCACAAAGTCAAAACCACACCCACTGTCAGCCGCCACTAATCAATGCACGAATACTCAAACACACTTTACTGTTCAGGAGAAATCACAGAACACAGTCCATATTTCATTCACGACAATCACATCCAAGAATTGTAACCCAGTAGAGACCAATTTACAAGTTTGTACCAAAAGCTTCACATAGTTGGTGAATCCAAAACTTATGAAACCAGGAGTCATTCAAGTTCTCAGTATTTAAAATTCAAACAAGTAATCAGTACAAATGGCATATTCTGTATAATTGGTAACTGAAATTTCCTAAAAGTAATATCAGAATTCAAAAACATTTTACAGCACCTACCAGAGAACAGAACACTCAATGCATATTTTCTTTTTTTTTCTTTGTTGCATCTTCAAAAAAGTATTTGAAACAAAACTCCTGTTGCTGAATAAAATGCTTTGATTGTATAATTGCTTATGCGACATGTCCCTCCTAACAAATGAGCAGCAATAGAACTGCATGAATCATCAGCCTCGGCCAACATTACAACATATATATTACGGTGAATCAAAAATACTGGATAAGTAAAAGACTGGGGACATTTTCAAATTGTATTCTGTCCATTATGTTTCTAGTAGTATTCTATGGAGGAAATTCACTAAATGTCCTGTTCACAGTATTCACTAATAATAGTTTATTCAAATTAAGTCTGTGATACTCTCACTAAATCTCCACCCTTTTCTGAACTTCACAGCAGTAATCTTTGCATTAGCTAATAGTGGAATTAATTATGTGCAGACATTTTAAATATATACCATTTTAATTATTTTCCTAAAGGTATAAAAATAAAAAGGCTGTGTAGTAATTAATGCTATATTGTATTCATCATTTCCCTCATAATTCCCATTTAAACAAAAGTTAGCAACATTTACATCTTGCGGCTTCTGTTAAAATAGGAATCACAAAGTGAAAGGTAAATATAATACATCATTAATTATAACATTTTACTTTGCAGTGGGTAGAGACAAAAGAAAATGCTTAGTGAATAACACAATGGTGATAGTGGCTGGTGTTTTACATACACTACACTTCTAGCATATCTATAATATGGCTGAAAATGCCTACATCACAATGGGCCTTGATGGCTCAATGACATGTGTGGTTACTAGGAAGCAAAGCTTAGTGAATACTGAGGACTGTGATGCAATAAGCACCAGTTGCAATGGCTTAGAAAATTTCTATCTGTGAGATTTGAATATCACTCACACACATTGTGAAACTTAGACTGTTTGTGATAGCTTTGTATGCCAAAATATTTTTAATACATGGCTTCATAATGTGGCATATTTTTAAAAAGATTGTTACCTTTAGAATTACAGTCCCTAGTTTTGCATTGCTATTTAAAAAGAAGCACTACAGAACACTTATTCTCTGATATAATGAAACTGTATAAATATATTGCACTGACAAAGGCAAAGTCTGGAGGTCAGTCTAAAGCTAATGTACTTCACAGTATGTATTGCACCTAGGTTCATACAGTAAATACTACTATTATGAGCTTCCTATTTCATTTTGCTCTTGCCTGTAGAAAAGTTGTTATTTTCTGTTTGAAAACAATATATTGTATTAGAAAATAATAATAAACTATTTTTTTCAAAATCCACTTGCAAGGTGTTATTTAGATTTCATGCTGCCTTAAACCATTTCAGATTTGTGAGTTCTCCACCCAGCACCCCCTTCCTTACCATATGTATATATATATATATATTTTTTTTAAATATATATATATATATATATATATATATATTTATATATTTATATATGAAGAATAAGTGTTTATGTTTCTATCTATCTATATATCTATCTATTTCTCTACCTGTACAATAATTCACAAAATGTCAGGTATGCTTACATATTTTAGGATGTCTCAGCCTATAAACATATATGTTCCTTGATATGAACTATTCCAGGCAACTTGAGACATCATGCTACTCACTAAAATATGTGCAAAAATACACCACTGTCCACTTCAATTATTAATCGTACACCAGGAGACACCAACATATTTACTTTGTTTACCATAAATAAGCAAGAAAAGCATTTTTTACCTTTGTTTCACTTAAAAGAGGGTAAAAATGCGTGAATGAATAAACCCCAAAAAATTTATGAGCTGTGCTTTGCCCGTAGATCCTATAAATGCATTTTAGGTGCTTGTCCATGTTAGACAATGAGTTTTCTAACATTTTATCAGACAATGACAACTTCTATAGATAGCCCTATTAGTACTCTTGGCTGACATAGACAAATTGCCAAGTTAGGGCCCTATGCTAATCCATGAAAAATCAATTATGAGTGGCGTAGCAGCACAGTAAATCCTACCTAGCTATGTTAATCCCCATTCCTAAAACATTGCACGAGAACTCCTACGGGTCACTGCTATGAGTGATCTTCGCGACAGAGCCGAAAAGCAATGCAAAACTCTCCACTGATTTTTGCACTGACAATAAATTATGAGTTACTCCCTTACACTCTGACACCCAAACCCTATGCTACTAAGATATTATGAACCACCCGTAAATAAGGGCACTGCCGCAACAGCAAAAAGCAGAAGGAAGATTTATTAGAACTACAGATCATTCGCAAGTGGTTTTCAAACCCTTGCCACGTCCCCCAGAAGCATTTTAAGTGACACTATAGCACAAATATGCACTACAAAATGATGACATTTCATCATTATTTGACACTTAACAGTGCAATATTAATATATGTGTAATTAAAAAAAAATTATGTTAGTATTAAACCAGTTTTATTATACAAAATCTAGGGTAACAAACAACACAGTACTCACAGGGTTAATATACATCACAAACCCACATTGCCTAGGAACAAACACTCATGCATTGTCTATAACTATATCATATTTTAACACAAAATAAACACATCTTTATTTATTGAAGCTGTAAATACAATTGTCATGTTTTTTAAATATCAAAAAAATATTAATAAATAAAAAAATAAATAAAAAACTATTACTTTATATATATATCTCTGTTTCATTGCTGCAGTCTAGTTATGACACTTAAAGTGTGACTGTACTTCCCACTAAAATTTCTGATGGTCACATTTCCTATTTGCTCCTAGGGCTGTGTCTAATCCGTAAGGTTTGTTTTGGCTACTCCCTGCACAGACATCTGTTGAGTCTACAGCAGGATTTATGGCTGTGAGCTTAGTGCTCTAATCTGGGGCAGCAAAAGATTTACATTAGTGTAGGGAAAAAAAGCTTCTGCAGCTGATTTACAGCAGTGCCCTAACTTAGAGCACCTGATTTACACAGGGCTCTTATTTATCAACTTGCAGTTTTGACAACTTTCAAGTCATTTAAACAGCTTTAACTTATTTTACTGCATTTTTTTCAACTCTTCTCTTCCGTATAATATCTGCTTGTATATTAATATTAAAATCAAACTTTAAAATAAGTAAATTTAATGATGACTGTCAATGGCTAAAATTCCCTGAACTATACACAGCCTACTAAGCAGTGCATCAAGGCTACAATTTTTGTCTTCTATGAGAAAATTGCCATTGCAGCCTCATGCAATCAATTAACAGCCACTTAAAGGCCTAGTGAATGTTGGCCAGTGCGACTTGCGGTGCAAACCAGACAATAACAATATTTATAAAAAATTAAATGTAAACACTAATGACTGCAGGATTTAAGGACCGCAAGCAGCACATTTTCTGCACTTGTTCAAGCTTGTGTGCTATGTTCCTATATTTCAAGTGAGGTTCCGCAATCACTCATCTTTATTTTTCTATATTTTATTCATTTTTCATAGCTTTGGAACTTGCAGGCTATTTTTCATTGGTGTATAAATACGAGAGTTTGTTTGCAAGGTAGCTAACTTCTCATGACTGCTGAACGGTAACAATCATTATTATTGAAGGAATGAAAAGAGGTGATAAGTGAGGTTGTAAAAGTCAAATTAAATGTTAATTGATGCAAGGCCACAATGCAGTGGCATTTAGATGCATGACAGTACATTTACCAGCGTTGTCACATAAGAGAGAGTAGCTATAGAGATACCTACCTTCAAATTCAACTTTTCTCTCATTTATTTTATAAGATAATGTGTCACTTTGTAAAATATTGCTTAAAAACATAATTAATGTTTTGTCTTTAGTCCGTTATTATGGATCTGTTCAAAATTCTGACATTGTTTTTCTGAAAAATGTCAAGAGCTTAACAATAGAGAATGCACACACAATTCATTAGTAGCCTAGCTTGGTTCAGTAGGAAAAGGTACAAGATAATGTAATATTTATAAGTGTTTACACTGAATTTCTATTACAACATTTGAAGAGCTCTTTGTAATAATGTAGAAACCTTCAGCTGCACAACCATATGCCATGTGTTCTATTTTAATGTACATTGATGATAATTACTATATGAGAACAAGTAGGACAAAACCCCTTATAATTTTGCATGAGTAATTTCCTTGTAATTCATGTGTAGTTACATAATTACTCATACAAATAATAATATTTATCCATTTATGAGTACTGATGTCATAACATTCTAAGAGTAATTATTCAGCTGTAATAGCCATGACCTTGGAATGCATGCAACCTGAATGTACAAATCAGGATGATTCAAATAACTTTTATTCTATTATAATGCTGGCTGAACCATTCTGGACCCTGCTGGATAGCAGTCTGCCATATGTATACAGTACACAGTACTGGTAGAGGGACCTCAACTATAGAATCTGATGTATGCCACATATATATATTCAGATTTCTGAAATATTATTCACATTGCTTAATACAAAGGGAGCTGCACTGAGTTGGTTGAAATAAGAGCCTGATGACCATTGGCCACTGTTGAATTTGGTTTGATACTTTCTGAAAGCTGCACATATGTGGAAGTATCTGTTGTAGCAAAAAAAAAAAAAAAACACAAACCACATTTAACTCTGAAACCCAGTCATGATACCGAAAAATAGTCCTCAGATAATTTTCTTATTATTAGATTTTATTTATACAAAATGTGGGTCAGCAACAAAAAAACATCCAAAATGTCTGCTGCTGGCTGACTGACTGACTGTACACAAATATAAACAAAACATAGCTCTTTATAGTGAATTACATAACGAACATGGTATAACCCATTCTCCCTTCTAGAAAAATGACACATTCCCACCAACAGCTAATAAACGATTTTTATATAAGGTGATCCCATAAGTAGTTAGACATGTACAGGTCACGCACTATAAGCAAGGGCTGCGTATATTGTTCCATTATTACAAAATTGTGTGCATCAAAACAGCTCTCCTTGATAGATCCGGAATCAATCAATTTCAGTTAAAGAGATAGAAAAAGTGATACTGTCATTGAAGGCCAACAAATCCCTGGGTACAGACGGTTTTGTTAATAGATATTTCAAAATCTTCTCTTTGAGCTCTGCCCACAGTTTGAGTCTGTATTTAATGAATTTAAAAGTATGAGAGAAATTCCTAGAGAGATGACTCATGCAAGAATCATTAATATCTTATAACAAGATAAGGACCGAGAAAATCATAAAAACTATAGACCAATCTCCTTATTAAATGTTGATATTAAAATATATTCGAAAATATTGGCAGATAGAATGAACCAGATAATTCCTAAACTGATTGATCTAGGTCTAGTGGACTATGTTCAGAAGAGACAGGGCTCAGACAATTTCAGGAAGCTGATCGATTTTATTTCCTTTGCTAATAAAAAATATATTCCTATGTTGGCCCTGTCGTTAGACGTCGAGAAGGACTTCGACAGGGTCAACTGGAACTTCATTGATTTCATTTTACTTAAATTCGTATTTGGCAATTTTGGAAAAAAAGCGATTGGCTCACTATATATGAACTCTCAGGTGAGAATTTGTGGCCTAGGCTTTGAAACCGAAATGTTTAACATGCTCAGCACTGCTCAGCACTACTCTCTCCCTACTGTACCAGATACAAACTTTAACCTTTAGATTGTAAGTCTGCGAGTTTCAATCCTGCGCAGTGCTTTAGGGAAAGCGCTATGGACACTGGATTCCGAGCTCAAAGACAGGGCCATACACTCTTTGCAATGTATGAATCTTTAACTTGTCATTGCCTGTAACTTAACTTATGTATAGCGCTACGGAATATGTTGGCGCGTTACAAATAAACGATAATAATAATAATAATAATAATAAGGAATGGTACCTGTCAGGGTTGCCAATTGTCCCCAGTAATTTTTATACTGACTATGGAACCTTTTGCGGGAATAGTTAGATCCTCACTGTTTATAAAAGGTATTAAAATTGTGTCGGCCCAATAAAAGATCTCACTATATGCGGTCGATATTGTCATGACAATCACAGACCCGCTACTATCTTTAGATAATCTGTTTAAGTTAATAAAGGAATTTGGTAAATTCTCTTATCTTAAAATTAATCAATCTAAATCGCAGGTATATACAAGAGGATTCCAAGTTGAATAAGTTAATGATTTAAAACTAATTTATAAATTTGACTGGAGCTCCAATTATATTAAGCATTTAGGAATACAATTGTCTCCTGAAATAAGCAAATTAGCAAAGGATAATCTTCTGCCAATATTTGATAATATTAAAAAATCTCTTTTAGCCTGGAAGGATATTTAAATGTCCTGGTCGGGTAGAATAGCAGCTACAAAGATGACAATAATACCTAAGATTACTTACATTCTGAGATCTATCCCTACGAGATTTCCCAAATATCTACTAAAAATGTTTCAAGTTTTAATAAATACATTTTTGAACAGAGACAAAAAAAGCCAGAGTTGGATCTGATAGCATAAATAGGAAATTTGAGAGGGGTGGTGTAGCCTCTACATCTGTTTTAGATATTCATGAAGCAATCATGTTGAGTCACCTCTATAAATGGAACTCTCTAGATATTATAACTAAATGGAAACAAATCGAGGAGGATTTGTCACCTAATGCATTGACCAGATTTTTTCTTTGGCTTCTGAAGTTTGACAAAACTTTATTTAAAAATTTACTAACAGGGATTGTTTCATTGCTCAAATACTGGCATAATAATAAGAATATTCTGAAAATTTCAAATCGACCTTCTCAGTTAGCTCTCTTAGCAGTGGCGGAGCTAGTGCATAGGGGGCTCCAGTGCCCAAAAAAAAGAAAGGGAGGGACCAATTTTTCTTTTGCACTCCCCCTCCAACCTCAACGCAGTACATATATAAAATATATATTAAATATATAGAAAAAATACATTAATAAATATGTGGGTCTGTGTCTATATATATATATATATATATATATATATATATATATATATATATATATATATATATACACTGCTCAAAAAAATAAAGGGAACACTTAAACAACAAAATGTAACTCCAAGTCAATCACACTTCTGTAAAATCAAACTGTCCACTTAGGAAGCAACACTGAGTGACAATCAATTTCACAATTCTGTTGTGCAAATGGGATAGACAATAGGTGGAAACTATGGGCAATTAGCAAGACACCCCACAATAAAGGAGTGATTCTGCAGGTGGTGACCACAGACCACTTCTCAGTTCCTATGCTTTCTGGCTGATGTTTTGGTCACTTTTTAATGCTGGTGGTGCTTTCACTCTAGTGGTAGCATGAGACAGAGTCTACAACCCACACAAGTGGCTCAGGTAGTGCAGCTCATCCAGGTTTGCACATCAATGTGAGCTGTGGCAAGAAGGTTTGCTGTGTCTGTCAGCGTAGTGTCCAGAGCATGGAGGCGCTACCAGGAGACAGGCCAGTACATCAGGAGATGTGGAGGAGGCCGTATGAGGGCAACAATCCAGCATCAGGACCGCTACCTCCGCCTTTGTGCAAGGAGGAACAGGAAGAGCACTGCCAGAGCCCTGCAAAATGACCTCCAGCAGGTCACAAATGTGCATGTGTCTGCTCAAACGGTCAGAAACAGACTCCATGAGGGTGGTATGAGGGCCCGACATCCACCGGTGGGGGTTGTGCTTACAGCCCAACACCGTGCAGTATGTTTGGCATTTGCCAGAGAACACCAAGATTGGCAAATTTGCCACTGGCGCCCTGTGCTCTTCACAGATGAAAGCAGGTTCACACTGAGCACATGTGACAGACGTGACAGGGTCTGGAGACGCTGTGGAGAACGTTCTGCTGCCTGCAACATCATCCAGCATGACCGGTTTGGCAGTGGATCAGTAATGGTGTGGGGTGGCATTTCTTTGGGGGGCCACACAGATCTCCATGTGCTCGCCAGAGGTGGTCTGACTGCCAATAGGTACCGAGATGGTCTTGGAGGAGATCCCTCAGGAGACCATCCGCCACCACATCAGGAGCATGCCCAGGCGTTGTAGGGAGGTCAAACAGGCACGCTGAGGCCACACACACTACTGAGCCTCATGTTGACTTGTTTTAAGGACATTACATCAAAGTTGGATCAGCCTGTAGTGTGTTTTTCCACTTTCATAATGGGGGTGACTCCAAATCCAGACCTCCATGGGTTGAAAAATTTGATTTCCATTTTTTTATTTTTGTGTGATTTTGTTGTCAGCACATTCAACTATGTAAAGAACAAAGTATTTCATAAGAATATTTAATTCATTCAGATCTAGGATGTGTTATTTTAGTGTTCCCTTTATTTTTTTGAGCAGTTTATATATATATATATATATATATATATATAAAAATGTACATATATATATATATATATATATATATATAGATATATATAAATGTACATATACATTTATATATATATATATATATATATATATATATATATATATATGGGTGCCTGTGTGTGTATATATATATATATATATATATATATATATATATATATATATGAGAAGGGTCCACTGCAGGCCACAGAGGTCCGAGGGGGCTGCAAGGGCAAGCAAGGACTTAATGGGGCCACAGGGGGCAGAGGGAGGCCACAGGGGGTTGCGGGGGCCACAGGGGGCTGTGGGAGGCTGCAGAGGTCCGCGAGGTCCACTGGTGGCTGAGGAAGGCCACAGGGGGCTTTGGGGGCCACAAGTGGTCAGCGGGGCCCATAAGGGGCCATGGGGACCACAGGGCCTGCAGGGGGCACAGTTGGGGGCCACAGTGGGCCATAATGGGCTGCAGGTGACCCATGGGAGGCCCATATGGGCCATAAGGGTTGTGGGGGCCAAAGGGGGCCTGTGGGCCATGTGGGGGTGCCACAGTGGGCCATAAGGGGCTGCAGGGGAACCACGGGAGGTCTGCAGGGGCCATAAGGGGCAGCTGGGGTCACTGAGCTGGCAGGGGGCACAGTGGGGCCCCTGAAATCGGTGAGGGGCCACAGGGGGCTATAAGGGGCCACAGGGGCACCAAGAGAGATCAGGAAGGGCCATAGGGAGCACAGGGACACCAGGGGACCTTTGGGGCCCCAGGGGAGCTGCTGTGGCCACAGCAATCTATGGGGGCCACAGCAGGTCTGCAGGGGCCACAAGGGATCCACGGGGCCACAGAGGACCTGTAGAGGCCACGAGAGGACTTAGGGGTGCACAGGGGGCCACAGGGCCACAGGGGACCTGCAGGAGGTCTGCAGGGGGCCCTCTGAGTTCAGGGGCCTCTGTGCCTTGCACGTCTGCACAGTTAGTAGCTCCACCTATGAGTCTTAGATATTCTAAAAATCATCAGTATATTACAGGTAAATGGAAGGAAGCAGGAAAAAGGTGCATTGGGGACCTCTACTCGAACAATATCTTCCTTTCAGTGAAGGAGCTTACGCTTAAATTTCAGAGTAAAAATATCTCCTGGTTAGAACACTAAGTAATTAATGCCAAGTTATTCCAAAAAGGTTACAGCTTAGGACAAATTGAGCAATGTTTACCCTTTGAACAAATGGTTGAAAGGAATAATTCATCCCATTTAATCTGAAATCTAAAATGTCATAATTTGATTTTTGAACTGAGAGATAAGGGTAGAATGATAGATTGGTCAAAGTGAGAATTGGATCTGGATAGCATCTGGTTAGATGAAGACTGGTATAGAGCTTGCCTGTTTGTTAAGAAATCCTCAATCTGCACTCCTATCGGGAATTATATTTTAAGGCAAACCATAGATGGCACTTGGTGCGTACAACCATTAATAAAATAAATCCAAAGATCCCAACGATATGCTGAAGGGAATGCGGTAGGTTAGGCTCTCACCCGCATATCTGGTGGGACTGTCCTAAGGTACAGATTTTTTGGAAGGACTGTATTTCTTGCATATTGGTAATTACAAAGATCTTAATGCCTTAAAAGCCTGAAATCTGCCTGTTTAATATGCTTCCAAAATCCCTTTATGGAGATACGAGCTTGTTGATCTCTCACATTTTGCTTGCTGCCAAATGGCACATAGTAAAGTGTTGGAACTCAAAACAATCTCTAGTATGGTCAGAGTTTGAGAGAATTATGTCTAGAGATCAAGATTTGGAACAAACCTTCTCTTCTTTTGAAACTATGAGGAAACGCATTTACTGTAAATGGAAAATGTGGGATGTTTATTCACACTAACTCCTAGACTTAGATACTATAGCTGTTATATTTTCCCATTTTTAACATTGAATTTAAGAGATCATTATGGGCAACATGTGTAAACTCGACCTGTTTTTGTAGGTTTGAATGGGTTTTCTTTATAATATTTCTAAGATATATATGGTATTCATTAATAGAATCATGAATAACTGACTGTTTTGTTGTATTTATTTGTTTAATTGTGTCTTTTGTTTACATACTGTTAAAACTTGAATAGCATTTTCAAAAAAACATAAAACAGACCAGCCTTGGCATCGAACAAGAGTTTGTCCTTTGCCCTTTTTCTTGGGTGCAGACAATATTTCTGTCTGGGCTTTGTTTTTAGTCAGCAAACTTCGCATCTGTTTCTTCATTTGTTATTACAGTGCTTTGCAAAAGTATTCACTTATTACCTATTTTTACCTATTTTGTTACATTACAGCCTTAAGTTCAATGTTTTGTTAATCTGAATTTTATGCGATGGATCAGAACACAATAGTCTAAGTTGGTGAAGTGAAATAAGAAAAATATATACATACATTTTTTTTTAGAAATAGAAAACAGAAAATTGGCGTGTGCGTATGTATTCACCCCCTTTGTTATGAAGCCCATAAAAAGCTCTGTTGGAAACAATTACCTTCATAAGTCACATAATCTAAGTGTCACATGATCTGTCATTACATAGACACACCTTTTTTGAAAGGCCCCAGAGGCTGCAACACCTAAGCAAGAGGCACAACTAGCCAAACACTGGCATGAAGACCAAGTAACTCTCCAAACAAGTAAGGGACAATGTTGTTGAGATGTACAAGTCAGGGTTAGGTTATAAAAAAAAATATCCAAATCTTTGATGATCCCCAGGAGCACCATCAAATCTATCATAACCAAATGGAAAGAACATTGCACAACAGCAAACCTGCCAAGAGATGGCCGCCCACCAGAACTCACGAACTGGGCAAGGAGGGCATTAATCAGATAGGCAGCACAGAGACTTAAGGTAACCCTGGAGAAGCTACAGAGTTCCACAGTAGAGACTGGAGTATCTGTACATAGGACGACAACAAGCCATATGCTCCAAAAAGTTGGGCTTTATAGCAGAGTGGCCAGAAGAAAGACATTACTTTCAGAAAAAAACAAAATGGCATGTTTTGAGTTTGCGAAAAGGCATGTGAGAGACTCCAAAAATGTTTGGAGGAAGGTGCTCTTGTCTGATGAGACTAAAATTAAACTTTTCGTCCATCAAAGAAAACGCTATGTCTTGCGCAAACCCAACACATCACATCACCCAAAGAACACCAGCATCATGCTGTGGGGATGTTTTTCAGCAGCCGGGACTGGGAAATTGGTCAGAGTTGAGGGAAAGATGGATGATGCTAAATACAGGGATATTCTTGAGCAAAACCTGTACCACTTTGTGTGTGATTTGAGGCTAGGATGGAGGTTCACCTTCCAGCAGGACAATGACCCCAAACACACTGCTAAAGCAACACTTGAGTGGTTTAAGGGGAAATATGTAAATGTGTTGGAATGGCCTAGTCAAAGCCAAGACCTCAATCCAATAGAAAATCTGTGGTCAGACTTAAAGATTGCTGTTCACAAGTGCTAACCATCCAATTTGAAGGAGCTGGAGCAGTTTTGCAAGGAGGAATGGGCAAAAATCCCAGTGGTAAGATGTGTCAAGCTCATAGAGACTTATCCAAAGAGACTTGGAGCTGTGATTGCCACAAAAGGTGGCTCTACAAAGTATTGACTTTAGCGGGGTGAATAGTTATGCAAATTGACTTTTTCTCTTGTTTTGTCCTATTTGTTGTTTGCTTCACAATGATGAAAAAACATCTTCAAAGTTGTGGGCATGTTCTGTAAATTACATGATGCAAATACTCAAACAATCCATGTTAATTCCAGGTTGTGAGGCAACAAAACACGAAAAATGCCAAGGGGGGTGAATACTTTTGGAAGGCACTGTATATATTGTCATCATACATCTTTCAACTAGATATCCTCACTACATATACACCTACCCTAAATTTTCCCTAACTGTAAATTTAATTTAACATATGCATAACTGTAATAAAGAAGGGGTGGTATAAACTAAAATCAATTTAGTCAAAATGTAAATCATGCAAAGCTAATAAATATATTAAATACTTAAATGATATAAGCAACCATTATTTTCTACTCCTGCTAAAGCAGCAACAATTATCATTAGGACAGTTTCAATACTACTAATTATGTCTCTATAAGTGATTAGACATTACTTGATTTATCCTTTAACAGGTTGTATATTTAAAAGGAATTTACAAATGTTATTACTATCAATATACCTCTTATGATGTTCCTTTCTTAGACGCCTAGAAATAGCTTGAAAAGATTTTCCCAATTCTCTACCCATTTGAACCATGGCCATCATCTGAGTTGGGGATTGGCCTGGAAAAATCACAATCCATATAACGATCAAAACATACATGACATCCACGACATAGACACATAACAAAATGGCATCATCTACAAGGAACATTTCCCCATCAGATAACAACACTCTCATGTCACTTTCTATTCCATGTTAACTCACTCAACACCAATACTTGATCATACAAAAAGAAAACATCCACATACAGGGACACACATGAACATCTCCAACCATAATGCACTCCACAGCACTCCCCAAGACCCCCCTTTCTCCACTGGAAAAATAATCTCTACAGAAAAAAATTCATTCATAAAAATCTGCTGATAAATTTAACATAATTAGGATCAAGACAAGCAACATAGAACATATAATTAAATAATTGTGAGCTCACTGAATACTTTATATGCGCATAGAACTTCTTAAATCACTTTGTAATAATCAAAACACAAAAACAATCAAAATAAAAAAAAATGGCTGTCCATCAAACCTAAAAAATATATGACATAAAAACAATTTATCAAATTACATATGACACTTTATGGGGATAAATACACAATATTTTTAATAATCAAGTATCATTTCCCTGAAATAA
The DNA here is from genome assembly GCA_027410445.1 of Discoglossus pictus. Classification (NCBI taxonomy): domain Eukaryota; kingdom Metazoa; phylum Chordata; class Amphibia; order Anura; family Alytidae; genus Discoglossus; species Discoglossus pictus. The sequence continues at coordinate 340,332,379 of CM050165.1, read as the reverse complement.
CTGTTTAACATTAAATTCTTTATGTCATTAATATTTCCATAAAAATCATTATTACACTTGCAACAGGCGTGGAGCTAATGCTGGTGCAGAAGGTGCAAAACAGATGGGACCACAACAGGGTAGGTCACTCTTATTGCTAGCATTAAATAACAACACAATACTTCTTATTAGGTGGGCAGGTAGATAATTACTCTGTGCACAGGCGATCTGATCTACATAAGTAACTAATTATAATACATTCTTTCATCTTCACCGGGACAACTTTTACAGTACACTCTATACCTTTAAGGATACAAAGGGGAGGGAACCTTCTTGGGAAGGGAGAGGGTAATGACGCTAAACTACAGAAAAACCTCATTAAATCATTATACCTTCCTTTCTAAATTATTTTTGAAACATGACTAAGCAACAAAACAGACAGTTTTGCTACAGATATTATTCAAGGTGGACTGGGCAATCGCTCACGCCTCTCACTAACTTTAAACACAGATATGTCACTGTTAACAATTGTCTATTAATCACAACTTCACAAAAGCAAACACAAGGCACATTAGATCAGCACAACATTTTCACAACTTTTTTTGCCAGCTGGATTTAAAATGATGGAGAATAAAAAAATACAAAGTTCACAAAACAAATCTTAATGCCTTACCAAAAATCTAACTTTACCTTACTGCCTGTTTCTCATTTCCATAAATTACTCTCTGCAATTCATTTCACAAACAATAATTAATGATCTCACAGTGGACCAATTTTACCTACACAATGTCCTTCTTAATCACTTGCAAAATCCTGTATAAGGAGCAAACTTCACACAAAGGATTTACCCGTTCTTTTCAAAACCCCTTTTCTACCTACACCTCCTCACCTGAAAAACCTTTCCACAAACATTCAATTACGTGCTTAACTCACCTAGAAAAAATTCTTCCAACCTTCCAAAAATCAAAAGACATAACACTTTTAAGTACAAAAACAGAAAATACATAATCTTCAAATTAAAGCCATTGCAATAACTTTACCCTAATTAAGCAACTTATATATATAAACAATAATCACGGACGTTTGGGTATAAATAGAAATAGCAGCACTGCTCTGGGAAGAAAAATCACAATACTCTTATGCAAACAAGAATAAAACTAGCAAAAACAAAATGCTTCCGCTAAAAAATATGCACACCTCTTGAAGCTAGAAATGATTAAAGATACAGTTTAATTAGCTCTCTTCTTAAAGTAAAATGTGATATCCCTGAAAAGCTATAACAGCGCACAACAATTTTCAGTAAATGAAACCAAAACTAGTCTCGCTTCTGCACGTCAAGACCGGACGTGACTGGCTTGACGGTGCTGTAATGAGCGCTGAAGGTGCACATCACGAGGCCCATAACAGATAGGGAGAGAGACTCCAAACAGCTTACGTGTTACAGGCATCAAAAAAATTACGGGCTTAACGGCCACCACTGAGTAACTCGAAAGCCAAAAAAAGCCAATTGATTAGAAAATTGGCTTACAACCTCACACACAGCACAGGGTGAGAGGCATGGAGCCTGTAAGTGAGGTTGCATGCTAATTTGCTATTAAATTGGCGTTTTCTGCCAGTCTCAGAACGCCTTAATTTTTTTTCAAGCCCGTAAATCTAAAACCCATTTTGGGCGTGGGGAAAATTATAAATTTCCCAAGCCAGCTAATGGATTCACACCCATAGATGGAAACAGGAGCACAGAGGAGGGAGAGTGGGGAGAAAGACACAGGGGAGGGAGAGGGGGGAGAAGGTGGAAAAAGACCCAGGGGAGGGAGTGGTGGGCGAAAGAGACATAGGGGTGAGAGAGTGGGGAAGAGACACAGGGGAGGAATATAAGGGGAAAAAACCCACAGGAGGGAGAGGGGGCAAAGAGACACGGGAGGGAGAGAGGGGGAAACAGACACAGGGGTGAAATAGTTAGGAGAGGAATTGAGCGCCTTTGCAGGTTGGCCAACGCCTGCAATGAGTGGCGAAGCCTATAAACTAGAGCGTGGAGAGGCTCGAAATGAGCGCCGAAGGCGCTCAACTCGACGCCTGCAAGTGCTTTAGGGAGTTCACCTGCACCTCACTGAAAAGGCCCACAGAGGCCGAAACGCGCCTGATGTTTGCTGTTTCTCCTGTTCAGGGTAGAATTGCCTGCTATTTCAGGGCTGGGTCAATCTTTTGAGTGAGACCAGACTGATATACTACAGGATATTTCTCCCTGTGAAGGGCACAAGTGAGCTAAAAGAGTTTGCTCTCAGAGTTGATTATCATGTCATAGAACTAACCTATTAAGGTTAGTCTGTTCTCTGATCAGCATCTCTGACTTAGTTATTTTGATTATGCAAATTACTATTAGGCTTTAGTCTCCCTAAGGGTGATAGGGGACTCCAGACTTGGACCCCTTGCTCACTGTGCCTTAGTGAGTTCAGCTGCACTTCACTGACGAGGCCCATAGAGGACAAAACGCGTTTGGTGTTTGCTGTTTATCCTGTTTTTGGTAGAATTGCCTGGTATTTCGGGGCTGGGTCGCTCTTTTGAGTGAGACCAGACTGATATACTACAGGATATTTCTCCCTCAGCGTGGATTATCATGTCTATAGAACTAATCTATTAAGTTTATTTTGTTCTCTGATAAGCACCTCTGACTTAGTTATTTTGCAGAGGGGGGAGAGGCTCTCATTGTGTGGCAAATAGCATTGCCAGGCTTCAAATTTTATTGCTGTCATTTTTGATGGGCAAGGCGCTAGTATGTTATTACTGTGCGGCGGCAGACCAGAGTAACCTGTACTTACTACTGTATGCTCCCAGCTGAGCATTATAGGGCTCCCACTGATCACATGCTGTCACTGCCCAGCCCATGAACATAAACTTGAATTACCTGTTGTCTATTGCCACTCTGATGTTGCTCGAGTTTCTGGTCAACCTGTCTCCTTCCATTCATAGTTACAGAAAATGGAGGTGCAGGCCCCTCTCAAAAGTACCCCCTCTTCACCCATATTTATGACCATGACTGCCACACAAGGCAGATTATAGTGAGCCATATTTTTCTCCTTCCTAGCTGTACAAAAAGCATTGAGAGACTCTTCAAGTCTCTATAGCCAGAGAAAACTGATGTTCACATTTTTTTAACATGATGTCTTTACATAATTTTGCTCTGGGTCATATAACATATTTAACACTTCTAGGTTACTTCTAACCAGTGGCAAAGCTAGAGCTTTTGCCGCCCAGGGCTCTCCCTGTGTTTGCTGCCCCCCCACACACATATACATATCGATATATATATATATATACATATATATATATATATATATATATATATATATATATATATATATATATATTGTGATCGTTTGCCCCCTAGAGGATGGTGCCAAGTAAAGAAGAGTAAAGAGTTCTTGACAGGAGTGACGGAGTTAACTCCTGAAGACCTACTAATTGGTGCAGATGCAGTTTCTCTTTAAAGCCTGGAAATCAGACATGGAAAGGGGTGGCTGATTAGGCTCTGGCCTAAGTTTTGTACTGCTGCTGCTAGCAGCCAGAGCAAGCCACAAGAGAGGAGCTTGCTGGCTGATCCTGTGTGGATCTACTGTTTGAACTTTGGAAAAAGAACCTGGAGGAAATCTTGTTTTACTGTGGCTGCCAGATTTGGATGACAGAAAGAAGTGTGTGCTGTCTTGAAGTCGTTGGATTAACAGAGCGGTCAGAGCAACTACACCGTCAGGAGGTGAAGCTACAAAAGCACCAAGTAAGTGAATGACAGACTGAGGAGGATTCCCAGGCAGAGTAGCCTAAAAGGAGACCAGGTCTATGCCAGTGAGGAGTCTGGGAGTTGCAGCTAACAAGAGAACGTTGTTAGCTGTTTGGTCTGCTATAAGAGAGGAGCTTGTGTGAAAGTTTGCTCACACAGATAACAAAGTAAAGCTGCTGTTTGAAGGTACCAGACTGATTATGCCCCAGGGAAGTTGCTGAGTGTTTGACCGGTACATATGCAATAATTTAATACTGCTGTATCCAAGGGTCCCTGGGGTGAAGCATACGGGAGAGACGGGCAGGCCCTATGCTTCATCCGCGGCTACTGATGTAGAAACGTGGAAAAGACTGCCTTGCAAAGCGAGCCGTTAATGCGTAAAAAAAATAAAAAATACAAGATAGCAAAAATACGAGATTAACGGCCAAACCGCGAAAATCCAAAAAACACAAAAAACACAAAGAAAATGAAACAAAAAGGATGTCTGGGAGTGAGGTAGAACACGAATTTAAGGTGATTTCAATGACTTTCACCTCATGAAAATCGCCTAAGCGAGAAAAAAATGGCCACCCAAAAAAATGAAAATGAGGCTACACGACCCGGACCGCGCAAAACACTGCCAAACGCATAGCAGTTTCACACAGGAATGAACAAACTTCAAAATACACTATTACAAATGACGGAAAATGCTTGCGACACTCGTAGCACATTAATAACATTCCCAATATCTACAATGGCTATTTACGAGACATGGGACGGTGAATAAAAAAGGAGGGCCATGGGCAGGTGGGGGCTCTTTTGCCGCCCTCAGAGAGGTGACAGCTTCTAACTCAAGCAAATAAAAATCTCCCATATACTTGGAGCACATACAAAATGCTCCATTTCTTGTTTATTTGTCTTGTACCATTCCTGGAATGATGGAACTGGAAGAAATTAACAGATAGAAAAACACCCTGGCCCCGGAGAGGCTCCCATGAGCTTCAAAACTTGCCTCACTCCCTGATTTGTGAATACTGCCTTTTTTTCTCCAGTAAAACCTGTTTCTCTGTAACAGTATCATGCTATACAGCTTTTCTACAATTCTTTTTTAAGAATAACCTCGAATGATTGATAAGTAACAAGTGAACTTCAGGAGAAATATCATGATCCCAGAGGGTCTCCCATGAGTTTTAAAATTTTGGAGCAAGTCTTGCTCTCTGACTCAAGAGTGTGCCATTCTCTCCTTTATTCTCTGTTTCTCTGTAATATTACTGGGATATGTAGCTTTTTTTACAATTCTTTTTAAGACTTGTATCTATAATAAAATACTTCTTCTACAACATTGTTAGGATTTCAAAGAGACTCTATATTTTAGATGAATGTACAGGTAATAATGGTGCACAGTTAAAAGGCCGTAAAAACCTTATTAATAAACCGCAATAATGATCACTTAACATGTAAAAGCAGTTTTTAAATAAATAATGGAAACATAGGCTTCGATTGCAGATGATATGAATAAACTAATCTACCTAAAGTCTTAATAATAGTTTATGCCTTATTAATGTCTATTCCAAGTTTGTTTGAAAACCTTTACCTTGTTTTGTAACATAGCACTTTTTTATATTTGACCTAAATACCTACCAAACTCTTGTTATTGTATGTATTTTTCTGAAATATAAACTAGAGGCCAACAGGCACACACAAAACATTATGAATTATTTTAATGGGATTCTTTTCACCGCAAAATCAAGTTTGTTTTTTTAGGTCAATTATAAAGAGCATGAAAAAATGGCTCAATGTTGTGTTATCCTTATTTTCTGAAGTGATTTATTTCTGGCAAATTCCATGTTATTGTTGCATTTATATGCAAATAAGCAGCTCAAGCATATTTATTACATTTTTTATGTGATAATTGAGATTACTGTCTGCTTGTCTGTCTTCACAGAGGCCGAAATGAAGACTTGCAATGTTTTGTGGCATTTAGACCCTTCCCATCCTTGTTAAGTACTTTGAGCCCACAGTAGTATAGAGGAACAGCAAATATTTCAGAAATTATTTACTGTAGAGAAAAACTACTAGTAAGTGTATATTCAGTTTTTAATGTTCTTTGAAATTAAATCAACTTCCTGTTATGGTGGCAGAGTCCTTTTAAATAATAACTTAAATAACTGTATTAAAAAAAAAAAAAAGCAATGCAAAGATTTATGAGTAGTTAAAATTGTTTGGTTCTAGAGGTTTTGCATAAATCAACCACTCTTTTAGATGTAGAATAACTCTGTAAGTTAGTATGTTTGATATTTGCATTCAAAACTTTTTATTTCAATTAGTTTCATACTTTGGCCATACCATTGTTTTATTAGTTAGCTAAACAATTAAAACTTCTATTTTTTAAATTGTGTATTGAATTTAACTCATCCTTTGCAAAAGAATAAATTCTACACATGCACACTAGAACTTCATCTCAAGAGCCTTAGTGTGACTTTTCTATCAGGAGAATTGCTTTGCACACTGCAAGTTGTTTTAATAAAAAATGCAACACACTTTTTGCACCCAGCACAGTTGGTTTTAAAAAGGCTTTAAAATGGAGTAACATACCATAAGTTTATATATTATCCATTGGAGCTTTTTATGAAAGTGTCTACAACATCCTCTTGTTAAATAGGGATCATTTTTTATTTAATTTCTTTAAAAAAAACAACCTCTAATTACCTCTCTTTATATATTTTACCTGGAATAAAGGTTGTTTCATCATTGTAATTTTAATACTATATCTAAACACTGTAGATTTCTTGTTGTGTACTCAAGCCTGTTTTACTGTATATGAGCTCTGTGGATATCTTGACGAATTTTGCATGTTAAAGGGTTCTTCTAACATGGATTGTCATAAATCATAGCACATATCCTAGAGGTCACAATTTTCAATTATCTCAACAAATTAGGTACCTATATTGCATTGCTCAGCCAGGCAGATTCTATAATCTATGCTAATGTGCAAATCATTCACTTATTGATTTAGCTTTGTATGATGAAGCTGACCTAAAACAAACACAATTAGAAGCTTGGTTCTGATAGTCTATAAGGGAATGGTTTAAATTCATCATTTGTAAGAGCTATAGTCATTCATCGTTCTTAATTGTGTTATTATCATTTTCTTTTCTTCATAAAGTCTTGTATGAGGTACATTAAATATCACAACAAATATATTGATGCCAAAAGTGTTGAAGGATCTACTCAAGAAAGAACACTGTACAGAAATTCCACCAGCAATAATACTTTTATTTTAAATAAAATTGGGTATTGTCTTAGAAATAAACAGGCTTATATAGGTTGATAGTTAATTTATATAGATACAATGTTTTTTTAAGGCATAAAGAAGCATTAATTAGAACAGTTAAAGGAATATTAAAGTGAGGTGGTTTATGAATGCATCCTGTAGATGAGCATCATAGCCCACCTAGCAAAAATGTTTGCATGACAAAAAAATAAAAAATAAATAATTGATTAATAATTAATTAACAACTAACTAATTAATATTTATTCAGCATATTGCAGATCAGAGGAGATCTTAAACGGTTGAACTTGAAGTCTTTTTTCAACCTTAATTACTATGGGCCTCATTCTATTATCGTCTGTAAATCGGCCGTAAGGCTGCGATTCCTGTTAACTCGCGATTCTATTATACGGCCCGCAAGGATCTCCCCTTACGGCCGGCCGCATATCTTGAAACCGGCCGTAAGCTCTGAAATCTAAAAACTCAAAAATAAATTCAAGCCTGCACTGTACAGCTCTGTAAATGCTAGGGATCATATTGGGGGACATGAGGATTAAAAGTAACCCACTCTCAAGCTTGCATATCAGCCCAAACCCTAGTTCAAATTAACTGTTTATTTTCCGGCTGCGGCGTGGGCGTGTCTGAGGTGCTCCAAGCCCTATGGACTTTTTACATGTATATTTTACGTATATTAAAAAAAAATTATTTTACGTATTTGAGTATAGGGTAATTATGTGCTATTTTTGCTAACACCGAATATCACTTTATAGACTCTGCAAAGTGCAGGATGGCTTTATTTGAGCTATTTTATGTGCTTAATTGGTGCTAGCGGGACCTGTTTGCTGCAAGTAAGCTGCGGCTCGTTTTTAGCCTTGCAGACAGGGTTCCCGGAGCAATAGAATAGCAACCAGGCTTTTCTTACGGCCGATTTCCTTGCAGACGTTTTAGATCAAAGGCTTTCCTCCGGCGCAAGCGGCCACAAGAGATAGCAAGGCGCCGGCCGCAAGCCTGCCGGAGTCCCCAGCCGGAGGGGAATAGAATAGCTGGAAAGCTTGCGGCCCCGCAGCGGCTGCGGCCGATAATAGAATGAGGCCCTATGTAACTATGTAACTATTTAAAATGCAAACCAATTTTGCATTAAAAAAAAAACAGTTGCAGAGGATGTTTACACCCTCAGGATTGAGCTAGGCTTCTCAGGGTATGATTTTGTAAAAGTGTATCCAGTCCATGTGAGCATGCTCAGATATGCAGCCAATCAGCAATGCTGAATGCAGCCATCATAGATGATTATTACATTGGGTCCTTAAAGGACCATAAATCTATATTCAAGTAAAAATGCTTGAGTGGTACACAGTTTTCTTTAGATATACACCCTCTCCTTGATAAATTTTGACAAATTTTAATTGTACTGCAACCAAACATTTCAGCTTGTTCTTGCTGTTCTAATTTGTCTTTTAGGCAAATGTGCATTTATGGTCCTGCAATGACCTGCAAGAGCCAGCCATGGTCTCTATGGATGTGTTTCTCTGTGAGTAAGTGCATGCAATTTATTGTGACTGGGGAAGGTAATGGGGCAATTCACTGGGCCTGGGAAAGATCACAGGGGCAATTCACTGTGTGTGTGTGTGTGTGGGGGGGGGGGGGGGGGGGGTTACAGGGACAAATCACTGGGCTGGGGGAAGTATCACCTGGGATGTAGGTAAAACAATCAGTGGAACAACTGGAATTTTCAGGGGTGTCAACAATGTTAGAAAACAGTTAGCAAATGCAAGAAATTCAGCAAACTTTAGGTTAACTGTTTAAATGTTTATTTTGGTATTTTTTTATGCAAACCTTACACCTAGTTTTGGATATTCAGAACTATTGTGTTGGTCTAGTAATTAATTGCAATTGCAAAATATGTCTATATTATGAAGATACAGCAACAAGTGAAGGGTAAGGTAGTGTGATACCTATGGGTATAATGCCATTTAGTGAAATCTAAAGAAGGGATGATTGTTATATTGCATAAAATCATTGTAAAGGGCTTATTTGTCAAAAACTACTAATTCTCCTCTATCAGATGCATTAATAGCCCAGCTCACTTGAATATGCCTTTAATAAAGGATAACTATAGATTTATACAGACATGGAACACAAAATATTTATATTACGCATTTAAAATTACACATACTGTAGTAAACATTACAAAAACATTTTCTGCATAAAGAAATAGTAAAATTGTACAGACAAGGATAATTATATATATTCAAAGCAGTTTATTATGTAGGTCCTTCAATACTAGAAGTAAATTGTAACAAATTAAGTAACTGAGAAAGTATTATACCATTTAATGGAAATATATGGAATAAGTTTAATCATACAGACAAATCACGTATATAAATCAATCCTTCAGTTAAAATGTTTATATTTGACCATTTGCTATTTTATTTACTTTTGACATATAAGCCCTTTACAATGATTTTATGCAATATAACAAACATCCCTTCTTTAGATTTCACTAAATGACATTATACCCATAGGTATCACACTACCTTACCCTTCACTTGAAGAGTTTCTTGATGCTGTATTTTCATAATATAGACATATTTTGTAATTGCAATTAATTACTAGACCAACACAATAGTTCTGAATATCCAAAGCTAGGTGTAAGGTTTATTAATTTACAGTGGGATGTCTCACTGCCAAAAGGGTACATAATTCCAACGCACATAAATGTACAATAGTGCTTATAATATACACTATTAGCTTTTTGTTTTTTAGATATTTTAAGGCGCTTGTATTTTTAATATTAAAATAATAAAACTGAAGTTGAATATATCTCTTGCATTTTCTTAGTGGTGTAAGTTTTGGTTTCTCTTCCTTCATCGTAATAATGATAATTGTCTGGGTAGCATTGACATTACACAGATGTATACAAAAAATGTAAATGGTCATCGGAGAGCAAGTAGTTAATTCAGGTAAACACTTGAACACCTGCATGTAGTAACAAGTCTGTATCCGCCTTATATAAACTTCTAACTGGAAATAAGTTCTCATGAGCAGCATCACATATATAGTTGTCAGCAAGAGAGTTGTTGCTAACGCTTGCGGGCTCGCAGTTGCTGGCAAGTTGCTGGCAAGGAGCGCCAAAGATGCTCCTTGCGCTGGTGGAGATGAGTGCCATAGGGGTTCATCCCTACGACCCCCTACGACTTTCGGGCCGCAAATGCGGACCCTCGCAAAGCGAGGGGCTGCATTTGTGGAGGTGGAGCCTCTACGGCGCCTCACAACCGGTTACAAACCACCACACAAGCGGGACTTTTAAAAAAAACATAAACACGCAATGACTAACTACGGACTTACACACTTACAGCCGCGGGAATTAGAACAAAATAATTTGCGGACTTGCAAAAATACGACCCGCACACAGCGCCAAACATTAAAAAATACACAAAAGATACACACAAAAATAAAACAAAAACCTTACCCACACCAACGGGGGACACCCAGGACCTCTGCAACACAGCTTAAACCTTGAATTCTGTCAAATTTACAAAGTTTAGCTACTTGAAAATCTCCTAAGCAAGAGAAAAAATGTCAGCCGAAAAAACGAAACCGAGGCTACACGACCCCTAAAGCCGATAAATTCCACGAAGCAAATACAGCTTTTACAAAAACCCGTACGACCTACAACATACACCATTAGCAAGGACGCTTCATCATACAAACCCGCCTACCACATTCGCCGCCATTTTACAACACTAACTTACAGAATGCGTAAGTACCCAGCTACACTAATGGATTCCCCTTGCACACGCAGCATATTTACACTACACACTGCACACATTGCTGACACTTACACCTCAGCTCCACAACACTGCAAACCTACATTGTATGCTGCAGGAACATGAAAACAGATTGTCAGCTCTTCAGCACAATGCTTCCTGCATGTATTACTTACAAATAGGTAAAGTATATTCATTTATTAATTTACTATTTATTTCATTAGCATCACAAAAAACATATACACAAAAAAAAAATATTGCAATAAACATAAAAGACATTCACTGTGCGCCTCACAACGAGCGCCAACGCTGCTCATAGCACACAAACTACACCAGGGGACAGCCTTGCAATAAGCGCAAAAAACACATCAGCGCCGACCTTACAATGACAGCAAAAGCGCCTTTGATAACAAAAAATACAACAACCAAGAGGCTTGCAATGACCGACGAGGTCTCAGACCACCACAAAAAAAAATGTCTGTGCCAAACACCATTCCTTGACTTACAATTCTATTGCCGTCATTTTTTGACGGGCAATTCGCTAGTATAATTATAATATTCTGCTGCATAACTTTTACTTGGAAAGTTACAGTGCTTAGGGTGCTTTCTTGTATTAACACAGCCGGGTTATCCCTAGGTCTTCTGCTGCCATGGGCGAAGTCACCTCTGTGCAAGCGGCTCACCAGGACCCAGCTCTACAGGGGCCCAGTGCAGTTTTTTATTTAAATGTATTTTTTATTTTATCCTTTGGGGACCCTCTGGCCTCTTCTGGTACCCATCTGGCTTTCCAGATGCTCAATTCTCTCCCATGTTTATTCTCTACCAGAGATTTCATGAGTGGTTCAGTTGCAATATCACCCCTGGGGTGTGTCTTGCTTGGGCAGGGAATCCCAAATTATGTCACATTTGGGATTCTTTGTCCAGAAAAGAATACACATCTGCAGATGAGGGAATGCTTTTCAGTGCTGAATGACCAATGAATTGCAGTTAAAGAGCAATCATGGGGGGGGGGGGGGGGAGTGTCTGTGTTTTATATATATATATATATATATATATATATTTATATTTATAGTAAATAAATAGTACATCTGTGTTCACATTTGAATGTCTAAAAAAAGTAAAAAAACCTGCTTCCAGCTCATAATCCAGAGAAAAACAGTTATTACACTGCATTCTGGGACGCTGAACTGGGACAAGCAAATGTGCCCACCAATGCCTCGCTTTTCAATCCATAGCCATTATCAAACACAGCTTCCTTCTTTTGTGCCAAGAGGTTTTCAACTGACAAGAGGAGATCCTTTGAGGTTAGAAGTAAAAAGATTCCACCTTAAAGAAAGGAAAGGGTTCTTCACATTAAGGGTATTTAATATGTGGAATTCTCTACCAAGGGAGGTGGTGACAAAGGTTTCAACTTTAAAAAGGGATTGGATAGGTTTTTAAATAAAAAGGACATTCAGGGTCATCCTGGTTAACTAGAGAGGGATTATTGATCCAGGGAGGAATCCGATCGCCAGTATCTGGGGTCAGGAAATAATTAATTTTTTTTAGCCAATTGGCAAAGTTTCATTTCATTTTTTTATGTTTGCCTTCCTCTGGATCCATTAACAGTTAATCTGCATATTGCAGATCAGAGGAGATCTTAAAAGGTTGAACTTGATGGACTAAAAGTATTTTTCAACCTCAATTACTATATGCTGGGGTGTGGGGGATATCAAATGCTAAAAGATAAATGGTTCAACATTTCCCTTTCCTTCCTTCTACCCCCTCCTTTCACTCCAGAATATATAATAGAAATTAGCAGTGCACGCACCATCAAATGAAAAATCAGAAGGAAGTTTGGAAGAGACAAACATGGAATATTTCAGTGACTTCAAAAATAGTTGGGTCATGAATTACATAGCTACTAATGTTCTTTACACACTTCTCAAATATATTACATTTTTCCTAAATTTCTAATTGGATTGGCTTTGCAAACAAGGATTTAAGAGGGATGTTTGTCCACATCTGCAAGCTCACTGGTGGCTGAGTAGGGCAATGCAGGACAGGCGGACTTGACCCTAGTGGTTGCACGGGAATACTTGCTCTGGGTTGGGTGCTGCAGTAATGGTGAATGGTACTTCTCCAGGCTTTGTGGCCCGAAGCTAAAGCCAGCCATCAACAATGGTCAATGTTTTAAGGAATCATTGTACCTCTTCTGCAGTCTTCCTCTGTCACAATTACCAGTGGTGAGCTCACCATATAGCAAATCTTTGTAAGTCAATCATCGTCCATCTGAGAGAAGAGTCGTGTCCAGTGCAACTGCGTCTTCAACAGCATGGTCTCAATGCTGGTGTCTCCTGCCTTCAGTGTTGATTACATGGTCATTCCAGTGAATGTTTAGGATGGTGCAGAGGCAGCGTTGATGAAATCGCACAAGAAATCAAGGTGATGGCATAGAGTGGTCAACACAACAACTCTGTACACACCGATCTTAGTGCATTTACTCAGATGCTTGTTGTTCCAAACCCTATTATATAAGCTGCCAAATGCACCATTTGCCTTTGCCAGTCTGTTGTAAATTTCCTTGTCAACCTTAGCATCTGCGGAGATGATGCAACCCAGGTAGGTGAACGGGTGGACTTTCATCTTGGACCCCCAATAGCCATGCGTGGAGGACAGTAATCTTCCTGAGTTGCGGGCTGGTGGAGAACCTCTGTCTTCTTCAAACTGACTTGTCAACCGAAGAGCTTGGTAGTTTCAGAAAAGCAAGATGTCATACCGAGTAGAGCTGTTGCCATATGTGAAACAAGAGTGGCGTCGTTGGCGAAGAGTAGCTCTTGAACGAGTTGTTCCACTGTTTTGGTGTGGGCCTTTAGGTGTGCCATTGTTGCGGTATCAGATGTAGAGATCATCCTCATCATCTAAGTCTGATGATGAGGATGGTCATCAGACCTTGATGGTGAGGCCCATTGCAGCATCATACTGAAGAAAAGAGTGATTAGGGTTGGTGCAAGGACACAGTCCTGCTTCACGCCGTTTCTTATTAAGTGCTCAGTCAGGATTTTGCTGTGCCTGACTTGGCCGCACTGATTTTCATGTAGCTGCATGATCATGTTGAGGAACTTAGAAGGACATCTCATACATTCCAGGATTGGCCAGACCTCCTACCTGCTCAAGGTGTTGAATGCTTTGTTAAGGTTGACAAACGTCAGGTAAAGTCCCTTGTTCTTTTCTCAGCTATTCTGCAGGGTGCTGTCGAATGATGCCGTTGTGTCCTGGGTCTGGCGACCCATACACCTGAACCTCCTGAATGCAGGATTGAGACTGCGACTTCCAGTGACATCTTCTACCTGCCATTTCACCCATTTCCCATCACTGCAGAGCTTGAAAATGTTGTTTGTCTAGATTTAGACGTACCCCTTAGGCCGGTGCAGTAGTATTTTTAGGTGAGATGCAGTGTGTGCCGTTCTCCTAGATAGATTGCCTAACAGATAAATAGTATTTATCACTAAGTAGAGTAGTAGCAGCCAATATAAGAATAAGGGGTAAGTGGAGGATCCAACCCCATTACATTTAAGCACCTTTTTCAGTTTATAATAGTTACAAGCCCAGTCACTTTTATATGGTCACTTATTGATCCCTATATTTGCACTATTCATTAAATACGCTTTTTAACAGATATATTAAAAATTATACATGTTTGCACTATCCAAGTCTCAGCTATTACCAAAGAGATGACTGTACAAAATCAATAGATTTATATTAAATATACAATATTCTCAAGGGTGGGCTAACAATTCTTTGTTTCAAATATTATTTTAAACGCTGTTATTTAATTTTAAATTGCCTTAATAAATGTATAAATATTTATTACATCTCTGGTAGTTATTTCATGTTTTGATAATTATGTTGAGCTCATGCTACAAAAAAAAAAAACATATTTTCTTTCTCTGTGTTTAAAAGTCTGTTTAATACATCTTAGTAGCATTTCAATTCAAAATATATACACACAACAAAAATATTACAAGTATATAGGAAATAAAAATCAAAGAAGCTCAAATAATAAATGGTAATCTTTATTTCAAAAAAGTTCTGTTTCTAAAAAGATCGCCTTAAAGGGCTAACGAGCTGCATCGACCCGGGTTTAAAATCACAGTTTTCCTTTTCCTAGGCTGGCTGCCAACCAAGGCTAACAAGTCCAGCCTACCCATCCAGTTATACCAAAGGACACTCTGCTACGCCATAACGTCGTAAGCTCTGTGAAAACGGGGGGCACCAAAGAGAAGGTGTTGCTACAGATGAAGTAATGTGCAATGACCTCCTGACTGGCAAGCCAGCCAGTGGTCACACAGCAATCACTACACCAGAAAAGGCGATGTATTGCGCATACACTTTCCCTGGGCGAGTGGGCCGCCCCTAAATGACAACTGATACCTACATAGACAATACGTGGTTGTTAAAAGTACACTAGTCATATGCTTGACAGCCTGATCTTGGTCTCACACAGTTCCTGCACAGTTTCCCAGCACTGCTGCATTAATTCATGTTATTTAGTGTAAAGAGCTTTAGTGTAAAAGGCAATCTCACTTTCAAAATGTTCTACGTTCATTTTTTC
Organism: Discoglossus pictus; assembly: GCA_027410445.1. Lineage (NCBI taxonomy): Eukaryota > Metazoa > Chordata > Amphibia > Anura > Alytidae > Discoglossus > Discoglossus pictus. The sequence continues at coordinate 340,317,017 of CM050165.1, read as the reverse complement.
ATTACTTTCTGTCTTGAGAGTTTGAGCTTTTTCTATATCCTGCACAGCAGGGGAATAAAGTCCAATATTGAACTGTAGAGTTTCTTTTATTATAAAGTGTGTCAGGAATTATTGCAGTTATATGGTGTATGGTCTATCGTTCACCAACAGTTTCAGACTCAGGCCTATTTCTCAATGCTACTGATAAATATACCTGCATGGTGCACTGATGGGAATCTCAATAGATTTTAGGTGACATTTTTTGTTGTAGTGAAACTTCCTCTTAAAGGGACTGCATCACCACGAAATCATGCTGTATTTTTAAAGACAGAGCAGCACCCAAATATCAAGCAGTGGCTTTGATGTGCTGTAGGATTACAGTCTGTTTGTCCATCTCACTGGTCCCAAAACAATACTCCATAAGGTTATCATTCAGTTAGATCCCCGTCACCCCCCTCTTATCAAGCACTCTGATTCACAAACACTGAGTCGTATATATTTACATAAATTAGCTACAGAGACAGTGTTGAACATCTCAGGAATTATTTACTGTAGGGAAAAATAGCTAGTACAATGTATAGAAAGTTTTTAAAATTGTTTAAGAAGAAAATAACTTCCTGTTGAGGAGATCTTTAAATGTATCCAGAGCTGAGTGATGTGACGCTCAATTGTAATAAGTGTCTGGATAGTAAAAAGTAACCTTTATTCCATAGATATTAATTTGTTAGCTCATGAAACAATACACTTGTATTTGTAATTGAAAGTTTTAATAAAGTTAATTTTCTGAAGCAATACCATTGATATGGTATGCACCTCCCAGGAGGTTAAATGTAAAATAATGTGACTTCAGATTTCCATGACAGAAAAAATTATGTTAGAAAGCAGATCTCTCAAATATGCAACAAATCCAAAAGGCCCCAAAGATTTTTTGAATGACTTGATAACAGAAACATAACAAATAACAATTAAAGCATAATGGTTACTCTAGTATCCATGGCTTTAACTACCTTTTTGGAGCCCCAAGGCAGTGAAATGGGGGAGCCCCTGCGAGTGAGTATGCAAGGTATGCACAGACCCATTTTTGCCTTTTCTGTGCGTGTAAGGTCCCTTTCCTGTTGTAACAGTTTTGTTCTAGGTGGTTACCCCCTAGTAGAATAATTATGTGAACTACTTACGTAAATAAAAAAAAATATATCATCTTAAATAACAAATTCCCAGTTCTATTACACATTAGTTTAACTTTTACATATACTTTTTAAAGGAGGGTGTTTTGCTGTGTGGACAGCGTGTTTCATAAAATGTTTTCATTAACAAGTCTTTCGTTCTAAATACATTTATTAAAACACAGATGACTAATATATATGGACTATATAGTGGATGTCTGGGAAATCTAACCCACGACTTAGCAAGGAAAAAATCTCTTGAGCAGATTTCTTACCACTGCATCACTATATACTGCCTGCAAAAAGGGTGTAAATCAATAGAGTAATTCAATGTTTAACAGTTACAGACTCAAGCTGTATTATTTATGCAGGTTTTTGTGGGATGGGTTCAAGAACTAAACTAATATTACAATATCTAAGTACATTTTTGATACATTTTTAAAATGTAAACACATTTTCCACTTGATTTTCCACCATCTAACTGATGGTGTACAGCACACATGACGACTTTTGTGGTCCTTTAAAACAATTTTAAGTTTAAGTCTAGCTTTTAGGCTAGGTGTTATATATATTTTGTGTTGCTCTATATACAGTATCTTGAAAGTATATTGATTGTGCATTTTTCTCATAAAGGCTGTTTGTATTGTTTCTAGCTTTATATTTTGCAGTTCTAATAACCATTTGCTTTATTGTACATGTTGGCTGGGAATAATTTGAGACCTTGTTTTTGCTTAAGGTATTTATCCAACATTTTGTTTTCCAATTTTTTGGATAGCACTGACAGTATACCATTAAATATTATTTATTAAATATTGCTATTTTTTAAATTTCTCTCTGTATCTTTGTGAGACAATGGGTAGCAAGCTATGAAACTCCATATTGCAGTTGTTAGTGCAGGAGCTAGCTCCATGTAACAGTATGGCCAATAGAGACCGGCTGGTAGTGTTATGTGCACAACTTGCTGCCCACCTCCCTCCCCCATGTAGTGAGCAGAGAGACATAAAAAAATATTAATATGTAATAACTATATAATTAGGATAATAGAGCTTTAGTTACTGTGGATGTATTTTTTTACCACTATTGTGCCCATTTAATAGTAGTGGTACACATTAATTATTTGTTTTATGACAAGGATATCTGTCACAATGTTTAACTGTGATCAAATGTATTGTTTTGGTGATATTGTTCCTTTAAAGCAACACTTTACCCGTTTAGGTTAGGAGGCTGTTGTTTAAATTTGTCTGTCTTCCCATTTATAATGTGGCCTGCAAAGTTAAAACAAATGTGGCAGTGCTGGAGAGTGATTAGGACTCTGATGCTTTGTATAAAAGGTCACATTGAGTGGGGAGCTCATAATAAATGATAGATAGGTACATTCACTCCGTGATAACCGTGTTTGTAAATTAGCGTTGACTACAAACTAATAATGTGTTTATTGATTTCTAAAATAATAAAAAATAAAGACACAAGCATTTTTTGGCACTCAACAAATCATAATTATATGGTTATGGAACATTATTTTTCTTGATTAAATTAGGCAACAAGAAGCCTTATGACTTGAGCTAACTTAAATCTGCTTGCTAATTGAATTTAAATGTGCTTGTTTAATGCAGCACATTGAAGGCAAGTTACTAATAAACCACAGACTATAAGAATGCTTTTCACATATAACCAAAATGTAGAGTCTTTGTTGTTTAGGTTTTAAGTAAACAACTCAACTCTTAATCTACATTAATGAGGTACATTTATCAAAGAGGTTGGGTTTAAAAAAACTGGACTTAACAGGACATGGAATACAATTCTCTTTTTCATGCATTTTAAACGAGTATGTTTTTTTCAGGACCCCTGGACTCATAGACTCTTTTGAGATGGCAACCGGACATTGATGCACACTAGCCCTGTGGCTACCTGACCCAGTAGCTATTGTAATGGCATTAAGAGCTTCTATAATGATTGGGTCACTTGGGGGGGATGCAGTATTATGTATTATATGATGGTGGTTCCTCAAAGCTCTAGCTGTATATCATGGGCTCCTAAGATCCCTCTGTACTAGGCATTGTGAGCCCAGAGGGCTCTAAATCATTTTTTAGGTTTTTTGAACCATTATTTCATAGGCAGAATGACGTTTTGGGGTGTAACTGTTACATTGGGCTAATAAAAATATTCTGCGTTAGTGCCAGATTAAGGGCAGCCACTAGGCACTTCCAGTAGCCAACCTCAATGCCCAGTACACTCCCAGTACCAAGGCAAGGCAATGATCCTGGCTGGACTAAAACTTCTGTCAAGCAATAGGATATGCTCCATAGACTTCTATGGGAGATTCAAGAACATGATCAAGTATTATTTTGATTTCTGATCTCTCTTTCTGATCCCTGGCTCCTAACATCACCACAGCTACGCTAAGCCTGCTTTCTGATGTCTCTGTCTGATCCCTGGCTCCTAACATCACCACGGCTAAGCTAAGCCTGCTTTCTCATCTCTCAGTCTGATCCCTGGCTCCTAACATCACCACAGCTAAGCTAAGCCTGCTTTCTGATCTCTCTGTCTGATTCCTGGTTCCTAAAATCACCACAGCTAAGCTAAGCCTGCTTTTTGATTTCTCTGTCTGATCCCTGGCTCCTAACATTACCACAGCTAAGCAAAGCCATTCCGTTTAGATTGTAAGTAGCAAGTTTCCAGTCTTGTAGGGTGCTTTGGAAAAAGCACTTTTTATAAGACTTGAACCTCAAAACGGGGCCCCCATTTTCTACAGTTAACAATATTGTATATTTCCTTGTTCTTATCCCCTGTATATCGCTATGTAATATGTTGGGGCATTACAAATAAAAGTTAATTATAATAATATTAATAATAATAATAAAATAACAGCAGTTAAAACACTTGTTTCAATAGACATATGTTAAGTGGTTTAAAGTGCTCTGATCATTTGTCTTGTAACGGCAAATTAGGAAATACTGGACGTTAGCCATTGTTTGTGTTCCCTATTCAATATAATAGGAGCCTGAAATACTAGAATCCTTATAGAAGTCCTGGTCGCCCCGAAAAATGAA